>NW_004624872.1:3405125-3595230 GCF_000247695.1 Heterocephalus glaber
ACCAGGGATTGAACTCATGTCCTTGCACTTGCACAGCAGGCGGCGAAACCACTAAGCTAAATCCCCAGCCCAAACTTTGATTTCTATAAACATACTTGTTTATTTCCAGTTCTTTCGCTCCAAAATATTTAAATAAAATTTTTAATAACTTCTTAGTTACTTCTTTGACCTTTTAAAATATTAAGATGTTTCAGTAAGTCTAGAAGAAATTTTATAAAAAGTTTATTTTTCCATGAAACATTATCAGAGCACAAAAATAGAAGTGGTCAACCAATTACAGACAATTTCAGTTAGCTCTGGAAGTTTTACCCCCAACCCTCAGGCTTTTTTCCTCCTCGTTTTGTCAATTTAGTTTCTGCTTTTTTAATTATTTCTATGACACTGAGTAATTTGTGACCTGCTCTTTAGACTCAGGACTTAAAATTTTTCCACATTTTAAAAACCAAAAAAATTGCTTCTTGGCCTTTTGGCTAAGATTATGTGTAGTAAAAACCCAAACACCACTCTCTGTAGTGGTTGTAACTATGTGTGATAGTCACATGGCGCATCTAAAATCATTCTCTCCCACCCTCCCTCCCCCGCAGGATCAGTACATCTTCTGCTATCAGGTCATCCTCTATGTCCTCACACGTCTTCAGGCTGAAGAAGAGCAAAGAGAGCAACCCCAGCTTCCGGAATGATGTGACAGGAGCAGCCTTCCAGTGCCTCCGCGTCTCTCCACCCTGCGGAGGAGCCACCATACAGTTCCATTCTGCTGACTTCCTGACCTCACAGGGGCATTCTCATAGTAACGATGTCAGATGCTGTCTTCACAGCTGCATTCACCTGTGATAATTGTGAAATTGTTTAACACTAACTGAACAGGGCTAATGATAGCATTTGCTTATAGTGGACTTTGTTACAAGGACACACTTGAGTCTATTTTTAATGTACCAATCTTGTTTATAGCAAAATTGTTTCCAGTATTTTAATAGAGTTATTTTATAGGGGATACTTGAAACCAGTATTTAAGCTTTAAATGACAGTAATATTGGTATAGACAAAGTAGCAAATGTTTACTGTATCAATTTCTAATGTTTACTACATAGATTATCCTGTAATATATTTATATACTTTTTCATGAACATAGAGTAAATCTGCATTGACGGAGTTAGCTGCATCATGTGTTTGTAATGCAACATCTCACTTTGTAAATAAAAATGTGCAGAAACACATTTTCAGTGTTAATTTTTAACGAAACCTAGGCCTCTGGGAAGCCAGAGACCTTCTGACCCAAAAAACCTCCCATCCACCCAGTTGGTTACCATTGTGCCAGCCACATACAGGCAGTGCGAGTATCAAGGATCCAGTAAATCTTCATTAAGGGCTGACACGGCCAGGACCGGCTGACAGCAGCAGTGAAGTCCAGTCTCCCTCTACCATGCCCTGTGAGTGGCACCAGCTTTCTATGCCTGACTGATGTGTGAATCAGAATATTTGCAAGTGACACTCAGGATTCTCAGATGACCAAGGAGTGATCACACAATAGCATCCTGCCTGGGAAGTTTCTATGTGTCTGTGCTGTAGGAAGGCAAACAAATCAGCTTCAAAGAGCCTGCTTCAACACTGTGATGTTCTGAGTCCTGCACCCGATTCCCTAATCCTGACTCTCGGTGTTCCTCGTCCTGTCCTGAGACCTGGCGAGCTGCATGGTTGCTCCTACAGTTGCAACAGTTCTGAGCCCACAGACTGGAAGGTGACCTTTCCCAAGTGTGGTGGTTTGCTGGGCCCCACTCCTGGGGAGGGAGGCTCTGCAGGCAGAAGGTAATATCGGTGACTATGCAAAGCTCCTTGATGATGTTTCACTCTCCACTCAGAACTGACTCGGAATCTGACAAGAGAAACTTCACTACCACCATTTTCACCTCAGTCAGAACAGTTGTTGCCAACATCATAAGTTGTAAAAAAAGCAACATTTTCTGTGGCTCTAAAAGCCCTTGGGAAACCCTGTCCTGAGTGAGCTGGAGTCCTTCCTGGTCTCCTGGTCACAGGCATATAAAACCAGGCCCAAAGTCTGTGGCAGCCAGAGCTACTTGGGTGCGGGCGAGGTCCTATCTGAAGTCAACCCAGGGCCCGGGATTTAGCTCAGTGGTTCCACCACCTGCCTCACAAGCGCAAGGTCCCAAGTTCAATCCCTGGTATCAAAAAAAAAAAAAGGAAGTCAACCCAGACTGGAGGAGGCAAAGGTGGAGGACATTTCTCAGGAAAGCATGTGGCTAGGAAATGGAAACTGGGAAGAAATGCAGGTGACACCAGAATGGGAGCTTTAGTATAATAAACATGTCACTGTCTGCATCTGGGACCTGGCGCCTCACCATGGAAGGTACAGCCACTCAGTGGCTTAGAAGGCAAGGTGAGGCTAAAAGAAGACTGCCCCCGGAGACTCTCAGATGTCAGTAAGCACAGCACAGCTCTTGTTGCAGCTAAGTACTAGAACACATAAACCCAAAACATATGCCTCCAACATACATCCAGTTTATCTAACAATTCAGGGCAGATGAACTGCATGGCAGGCCACTCCTTCCTGCCAAGCTTCCAGGCATTCTGTGGTCAGCCACAGCTTCCAGGATTGTTGTAGGACTCTTCATGACCCGCACCAGAAGGAGAGTACAGAGGACCACGTGTGGAGAGGCTGTACGGGCTGGGCCAGGGCCAGAGCCAAGCCTTTCACGGCCAGGCACTCCTGTTGGGCCAAGAGCTGACCTGACAGCACCTGCGCTACAGGAAGCTGGTTGAGGCGCCGCAGAGTGCTACAGAAGGGGAGCACAAGTTAAAATGGAAGATATTTGTAAGACAATTACAGCTGTATATTCCAGAATACATGCTAGAGAGAATGTGGAAAAAAAGGAATCTTACACCCTGCGGGGAAAGTAAAGTAGTAGCCACTAGGGAGAGCAGTATGAGGGCTGCTCAAAAAAACTGAAAATGGAACTACTATATTGTGTAGCTATCCCACTCCTAGGTACAGACCCAAAGAAATGACAGCATCCCAGGAGATACCTGCATGCCTCTGCTTATTTACTGTGACACTGTTCACAATAGCCAAGTCAGAATTTGCCTAATCAACCATCAACAGATGAACAAAGAAAATGTATACTTACAATGGAGTATTCAGCCATAAAAAAGGAAATCGTGTCATTTATAGCAAAAATTATGGTACTGGAGTTTGTCATATTAAGCAAAGTAAGATGGGCATAGTACCATATATTCTCTCATGTGGAAACTAAAAAAGCCTCAAAAATAGTGATTGCTAGGTACAGGCTAAGGGGCACAATGAGGATGAAAGGGCTGGAAGTGATTAGATCTAGTCGATGGATGCTGCACCCAGGCATGAAAATACCACACTTAGCCCCATTCATATGTATATTAATATGTGCTAGTTTTTTTAAAGAATGGTATCAGAATAGTCAGAAGCTTTGTGGAATTAAAAACAATTTTATCCTAAAATCAAAACTTTGGTAGCTGTCATTAGTAGAAATGCTTCTGAATTATGATGAACAGGAGAGAAATGGGTAATGAGATCAGATTTTTACACCTATGGTTCCAGATTGCCTGCCAGATCTCTTGGCTTAAAAATGACTTATTATCCAAATGTAATGTGATTAAAAAGGAGAAATTAGAACAGCTTACTACAGCCATGTTTTGTAATAGATGTCATAATGAAAGAACGTGTTCTCATTTTTCTTAATTTATAAATATTCAAGCTGTCTTGTTATGGTGGATATAAACATGGACAAAGTATAGGCCAGCCTGAATAAAATTTTAAAACCAACAAAATCTTAAGTGATTCCCCCGCCTGCTTTGCAACCACAAGGTCCCAAGTTCGATCCCCAGTCCAAAAAACAAAAACAACAAAATTTTAATGTACCAATTTGAGAATGCATTTGAATGAGAGTAACAAAAAACCAAACAAGACTTAAATGAGATTTACTTTTCTTCAGAAAATGAGTTCAGAAGAAGGGTGTTGATAGGTTTGATTATGGTCTTTCCTTCATGGTCTGGAAATGGCTGTAGCAGCTCCACTTACTACATCCATATTCCAGAAAAAAACCAGCAGTATCAGCTAGGAGATGGACACGGAGAAAGGGTCCATCAGTGCTGTGGCATGAAAGCAAGATTTCCCAGAAGTCAGCAGATTTTTGCTTCCGTTTTCAGCATGAACCATGTCATGTGCATGCCTGCTTCAGTACAATGAGTATTTTGACATATGACAGTCCTGAGCACCATCTTGGTTCTGTTCACAGGAAAGAGAAAGCAAGCAGTGCGTGCCTCGGTTTCCAGCATCCCTTGGTAGTTACACCATCAGTCTTAAGATCTTCCTGAACCAGAAGTATCTGATTTTTGTAACTGTTGTGGACATCTACAGGAATATTTGAAAGCAGTAGTTTTACGAATTTAGAAATGTTTTATTCACCCCAAATGACCCAGATTCCAAAGACAGTGCTCAGCAAACCTGCAGGCCATGGACAAAGTGTGCTGCAACTGGTCAGCACGAGAGGAGCTCTCAGGATTCGAGAGCCTGGCATCAGGCAGCTCCTGGCAGGGAGGTGCACACCAAGGCCAATGGGAAGGTCGCTCAGAGAGGAGGGTGATAGCTAACTGGGCCCTGCCAGTTGCTGCCCTCCACTGTAACTGCAGAGAGAAGGAGACCCCTCATTAGCAATCACCTCCTAGGCCTGGCTTCTCAAGTTGTGTCTGGGCTCAGATGTATCATCCTCCAAGGGGGTTGTCATTGGGCCCAGGTTGCCCCAGTGACCAAGGAAAGGGTTCCATTCCATATCTGTCTGGCCTGGCCCTCAGCTCAGAGCCATGCTGGCTGTTTCTGTGGAAGATGGAAATGGCCTTGCCACTTGGCCCAGGTCCTTCCCACTACATCTGCTGCATGCTGTCCAGCAGGCTTGTCTGTATAGCTGGCCTCTGGCCTCATGCTTTACCAGCCCCACTTCCCATTTCATAGAAGCCCCACCTTTTAGGAACTCAAGATTATCCCAGTCAGTTACAATACACTGTATCTAATTAGCACTTCTTCATTTTGGTCTGTGTTCTAAAATTCATCAGCCAGGCGTGGTGGCACATGCCTATAATCCCAGCACTTGAGAGGCTGAGGCAGGAGGATTGAAGCCAGCCTGGGCTACACAGTGAGACCCTGTCTCATTAAAATAAAAAGAAAATAATGCATGGGCTCTCAAGCAGCCTGATGCCTCAGTGCTCAGCAGCATGTTCACAAGCCCTGTGTGATGAAGGTCTGGCAGGACTTTCAGGCCTTCATATTGGCTTGTGTTTCTGTCTTAAAGATCCCCATGGTAGACCTGTCTCCTCATCCTGCGGATGTCCTGGCTGATAAATACCAACCATAACACTAATGCTTTCAGAACAGAGGGCTGAATTTCACCATTTTGCATTAGATGTCTGTAGAGAAATGATTTAGAAATTTGTTTTTTATGGATTCTTTAAAATTCATGGTAATGTTCATTTTGGACTTGGGAATCACTTCTCCTCCTCCCACTTTTTTGCCCCAGTACTGGAGATTGAACCCAGAAAGTACAGAGCCTCATCTCAGCCCCTTTAAGACAGGATCTAACTTTCCCAGAATGGCTTCAAAAATGGGATCCTCCTGCCTCAGTCTCCCAATTAGCTGAGAATATAGGCATGGGACACCACAACCACAACTCTGCTAAGCATATCTTTGCAGTGATCTGTTCCCCCACTGTCCTGTATCCCCCACAGTACCCTTCCTCCCTGTGACTGCTGCATGCCCATGAGCCTGCACAGAGCACCAACAAGATCCTCACTCCAGAGTCACCAGGTGGGCAAGTGAGGTTCCATGGTGACTCAACCATAATGCTACAGGTGGGCTCATGGTTCCTTTCCATACAGAATTCCAGTGCCTGTTACTCAGAACCTAATGGGACTCTGTCTTCACAGCCACAAAGATTTTCTGAATTATAAAAATACCATAATAATCACTATCATCATATTAAACCACAAGGTATTGGAAATTCTTACAAAATCAAACTGTAAAGCATTAAATCTCAAATAGTACACTTTCTCACACATTTTACAAATAAAAATAGAAAATGGAACAAAAAAGAATCCAAATAAAAACACAAGTAGGAAAAGTATGTGATAAAGGTGGCATTTCTATCAGTAGAGAAAAGATGAATGATTGCTATGATTTGTATTTAGTTGTCACCTCAAAGTCTCATGTGCTCACAGGTGGGGCTTTAGGGAGGTGACAGGATCATTGGTGTGTGATCCTCATCAGTGGATGAGTTCACTGATGAGTTTATAACTAAATGTGATATTGAGAGGTGAAGCCTGGTAGGAAGAGGTGGGTCAATATGGGCGTGGCCTGAAAGGTGGTTCTCCCTCCTCCTCCCTTGACCCCTCTCTGCTTCCCCCCACCACACCAGGAGCTGCTTCTCCTCTGTCACGCCCTGCTGCCATGCTGCCCTGCCTTTTAGCCAGCTGACTATGGACTGAAACCTCTACAAACTGGTGCCAAAATAAACTTCTCCTCCTTTAACTTGTGGAGGTCATGTATTTTGTCCCAGCAACAAGAAAGTAAAACAATGATTAGATATATAATCTTGGAATAATAAAGCATAAAAAATTAGATTTTTAATATGCCAAAAATTAAATTCAAAAGTAGGATAAATATGTACATGATAGACCATAAAAATAATAGAAAAATATAGGGGAAAGTATCTTTAATGATGTCAGCATAGAGAAAGGTGGGTTTACCTACTACAGGATCAATTCACCAACAGGAAGACAAACACACCACAGTGAATAAACATGTCCCCAAATGGGCTCCCCGAAAAGGAGCCAAGTACATTTTCACAAAAAATATCAATATTCTAACATTTAGTATTTTTAAACACTTTAAAAGACTAATAAAGTTGAATATGTAAAAATATAAAACTGTTTACATTACAGAAAAACAAAAGATAAAAGACAGTAAAGTCTTGACAACGCATGAGACAAATGCATTGTCAGTCCCAGGATGTGTTAAGATCTATAAAGCCAAACAGTGTAATCCAAACGCAGGCAAAGTAGACAAATGAGCAAAGACCATAAATGCTGTGGTTCACACATAATTTTGAAAATGAGTTTTAAGAAAGACGGGTCAGTACCCATCCCATGGTCCAGCAAAGGTGCAGGAGAGCAGGCACTGCTGGGGTGCGGTGAGCCACATCTGACAGGTGGGGGTGACAAAGTGCTGCAGTGCTGGTGAGGGGCATGGGGCTCACAGCTGCACAGTGGCATCCACACGCTGTCGATGAACATAGCTGAGTGAGGAGGTACAGTCCTTCGATGCATGGTGACCGCTGCTGTACAGAGTGAGCTAGGCCAGCAGACTTCTGTGTACAGAGGCTGTAATGTCACCAGGTACCTTGCCAAGCAGCGCAGCTGAGGAACAGTCTCATGTTCTTCAGAGGATTCAGTGTGTGTGCACACGTAGATCAGGATGCATGTGGATGCATCGATCTCTAGGGTCCGACAATACAGTCCTTTGCTTTTTGACCTCACATGTTCTTTAACTGCCCTCTAAGCTTCTACAATGTCTGTAAGCAAAAAAGATATTCCACCCCTTTACAAGTAACAATCATTAGAGAAAAGGGCCCCATATTTTGGTAAGAGCTACAATTTTCTCCTAAGTGCTCCAAGAACCTGCTCTGGGTCAGGAAGTGACAAGGACTCAGGAACAATTGGCCCTGCACAGGAGACCATGTCTCCTTGAGTCCTGACTCTTGCTACATGCACACCCACTGGAAGGGTGCCTCTGGCATTGAAGGTCCCACCCTTTTGTGCACTCCCCACTGTAGGAAGGCAGGAACACTTGCAGTGACCCTATTGTGTTGACCCCAAAGAGCTCCTTGAAAGGCCAGAACACCTTCTCAGAAAGTGATCCTGCTGCAGTTCACAAACCACACAGAAAAACATTCACAAGGCTCTGCCAAGGGGATCCAGGCAGCAGCTCTCACCATCTTTTCTGGCTGCTCTGGAAGGCAGAGGACCTGTGTGGCCAGTAAGTCCATACTGTCCACAGGAAGTGAGGAGGCTGCTTGGCCCCAGAGCCCCGAGGTGACCTCCTGGCCCTGATGGCCCAGGGTTTACAGCTGCTGCTTCATCCCACTCCAAGAAAGCACTGGTCTCTTTGGGTTTCTGCTCAGGGGGGACTTCTGCACAATCTGGGCTCTTCTGTCTGTGTTTGTTCTTCATATTCTTGTATACCTGATATGCTGGTGATAAAACACACAGGGATTAAAAACAGGTTCAACAAAGATTAAATGTGAGGAGACTTGCATTCTCATGCATACTCTAGGTGTCTGCTTCTGTGGTGTGTGTATAAACACACAAGAAAAAGCAGGAGAGAGAGAGCTATGGAATAAGGTGATTCAGAATGTCCAAGTGGTTCTTTCTGTCTGGAATTGAGACCCATTCATCAGGTCGCTGACACATCGTTCATCTATCGCTCAGTGGGGCAGTCAGCAAGCCTGGGTGGAGTGCTTACTGTGGTACAGGCACACTCATCATGACTGCCAGGGTATAGCTGAGAATGAGCCAGATGAGATGCTCCCCTAAAACTCATCCTATGCCCAGGATAGTTCTGTTCCTCCATGGAAAAACCACACCCCCAGTTCTCCTTATATTGTTATGTTTACTATATCAGCAATGAGAATATAATAATCAGTAATCAGGATGTAATCATTTATATCAGTAATCATCTCACCCTACTCAGAGCCCCTTTCTGGACAACAGGTAAAATTTAAAGCAGCCTAATCTGAAATGAAGAGACATTTCTCAGATGAAGAAGAAGCAGCAGCAAATAAACATATGAATAAAATGTTCAGCATCCCTGGTCATTCAAGAAATGCAGATTAAAACAAAACTGAGGGCAGGGGATTTAGCTCAATGGTTTCACCGCCTGCTGTGCAACTGCAAGGACCCAAGTTTGATCCCCCGTACAAAAAAAAAACCACTGAGATTCCATCTCATTCCAGAAAGAATGGCTGTTATCAGGAAATCAACCAATAACAAATGCTGGCAGTGCTATGGGGAAAAAGGAATTCTTCCAGTGTGGAGATTCCTCAAAAAACTAGGATTAGAGGTCCCATTCGACCCAGCTATTCCTCTGCTGGGTATCTTCCCAAAAGAATTAAAAGCATCATACCACAGCGATATATGCGCACCCATGTTTATAGCGGCACAGTTTGTAATATCGAAATCTTGGAAACAGTCCAAATGCTCATCAACTGGTGATTGGATAAAAAAGATGTTGGTTTTTTATAAAATGGAGTACTACTGAGCCATAAAGCAAGATAAACTAGGGACATTTATAGCTAAATGGATGCACCTTGAAGCCATACTCAAATAAAATAAATAGGACCACATGTATAAATATTGAATTGTTTCTCTAATGTGAGAAACTGAAAGTGTAAATGAGGACCAAAATGTCTAATAGATATTTTGAAATAGGAAGAAAATGTTCAAAGGGGAAAGGGAAGTGGGAGGGGTCGGGAGGAAAGAAGGGAAAAAATTGAAAAAAAGAAGGAAAAAACGGAAACAAAGCTTAGGTATATAGGGAGGGATGGAGGGGTTAAAGGGAGGGCAGGGGAATGAGAAGAACATAAGAACCAAGATATATCATGTACAGGTACAAATTCCCAATGATGAATGTGATCATAAGGTATACCTAAAATGTACCGATAAACTCAATAAAAAAAATTTACAGCGGTCCAAGATTAAGATATATATGTGTATATATACATCTATTTTTCAAATTTTACCTCTACATAGTGATGGGCTCCAGAGTAATTTTGTATACTTGGCTGTATCGATGCACAATGTGTATGTGTGTAAAGATATAAAACATCTTTAAATATGTGCTTGGATATGTATTCTATTTTGTATTTGAAAAATTTCAGTGATTTGCATAAGTCCTATGACTTCCACACAGAAATATAAGTCTGCAAAAACACTGAAGTAATTTGGCATTTGAGAAATCTTGAGACTCTTAAAGAGATGTAAGAAATCTATCCTTACAGTGTGGTAAATGTCATTTTTGAGGTCAGTGTTTGCTCATGGAGGCCTTGTTCTCACAAGACCTGGAATCTAGGTTCTCATAGTGCATTGGTTTTTGTGAAGCATATTTGTTTCTAATTGTAATCTCACATTTAGATGTTCTTAAAACATTGTTTCTGTAAAATTCCCACTATTTCAAAGTATCTTGTTTATGCACTTTATTATCCCCAAAAATGTCAGACTAAAAATACATCACAGGGCCAGCACAAGTTTAGATTTTTTTTTTTTAAAGACTGGTAAATTGGATGGACATAGTGAAAATCCACCCACCTGTAACAATGAGAAGTCCATCCAGCATCTGGAAGAACCCGTAGGCCAGTGGAAAGTTAAACATCTGGACCAGGTGCTCAGCAGTGAACGATAGCTGGAGCATGGTGAGACACATCTGGATGTTCTGAGCTCCAGTTTCTAAGGAAATCGTCCTGCACCTGGTGATGAAAAGGTCTGTTACACATCAGCAAGGACTATTCGTACATCTTCTCTTGTGGATACAACACACATAAGCTCTGAGGTCAGGCAGTGGAGGTGCTGGGCCACTCAATAGTTATTTTCGGAGCACCTGCTCTGCAGTACACACTCCAGAGAGGCATTGTGGGGTGTGTCTTATGAACCTGCTAGGAATCTGGATGAAAGACACACACACACACACATACACACACACACACACACGAAAGGTTCAGTAACAACACAAGACAAAGTATAACCCAGGGCCAGGCTGTTGCTGAAGAAATTCAGACAAGTGGCAGAGTATTTAGAGAAGCTTTACAGAGGAATGAAGCTACAGACTGAAGTTCAGGAGGCATTTAATGTGAGGAAGATTATAGAAACTAAAGTTCCAGGGAGAATCCAGGCTGTATGCCTGTATAAACGCCTGTATGCCAACCCCCGGGAGGCTCATGGTGAATTTGAGGCCAGCCTGTGCTACACAGTGAGTTCAAAACCAGACTGAACTAGAGTGAGACCCTGTCTCAAAATCCAAAAATAAATTAAAAATAAAGCTCCAGGAGCAGCTCCCAGTGTGACTTATTCAGGAGGCTTTGCAGTCAGCCAGCCAGTCTGCATGAGAGGAGGCTTGAAGGGGATGAGGATGGAAAGCTGAATGAAAGATGAAAAAAAACAGTACAACGCTAGACACAAACACAAAAGCCTTAATCAAAACCCAAAGGTCAAAGACAATAGTCTTTGGTGAAAGGATTTAGTGATAATTTTTCTACTTTCTACTTCTTAATATTTATTGTTTTTCTCATTGCAGAAAATGAAAAAGGAAAGAGAAGAGAGAAGCCAGGACTTGGGGGTTGGATTAAGCTTATCTGTTTCCAGCTGGTGGGAGAGCCTATAGGCTTTCACACATGGAAGCGGAGAGAGGAAAGGTGTTCCGAGGATGAACATGGTAGGTGTGAGCTGGACTGGAATGTGCAGCTGGAAATACAGCCACATTTTATTTCTACTTCCCTATTGCTAGCTACCCTTTCCTCCTTCCTCACTTCTTCCCGTCACTTGCCAATAACTCAGTATGATTGAGTGACAGGGCTGGAACTCAGAGCTGCACCACTCACCAGGCAGACACACTCAATCCTCATCTCAGTCAGGCCATTGACTATGAGAGGACAAGGTGGCTGACTGCACCCTGCCCTCGCAGTACTCCCTTCTCCAGACTCAATTATGAATTTCAACCATCGACTTTTTGTGTTTCCAATTGATGATTTTGGAAACAAACTGTGCTGGTTAAGCTGAATTGTCAACTTGACTAGGTTAAGAGATTCCTGGAAAAGAGACTAGGTCATGGGACGCTGTCTTCATCATTGTGTTGACTCACTGTTCGTGGCTGGATGTGCTGCTAGGAGCCGGGGGCCCATTGGGAAGTATCTGTGAGAGCCTGTCTCTCATGGGTACTCTTCCCATTCTCTGCTTCCTGGCCACCATGATCGAGGCTGCTTTGCTCCACCTCACGCTTCCACCCTCCTCTTTGTATATTTGAGCCAGCCCACCATGGACTGAATCCTCCGAAATTGTGAGCGAAATAACCTCTCCTCCTTTTAAGTTGCTCATGTCAGGTATTTTGCCCAGCCATGGCAAAGCTAACACACCAACCCAAGTTCAAATCCTAACTCCAGTAGCTCTAGCTCTAGGAGGTGGGTAAATTACTTCTCTGAAGAGTTTTCTCATCATTCAAATGAGGGTCGTGTATCTGCCTCTCAGGGTGGTAACAAGAAGTAAATCAGACAGCCTGGGTGGAGCCTTGCCTGTACCTAGTAAAATGCTAAATGTTCCTTAGTGGAATGGAGGCAGCATAAAGCCATTCCTGCACCTTGGGAACCACATAGTTCACTTTTCTTTAATAATTCTTTTCTGATTTAAAAAATAGACATAGTTATTGAAATACTCAGAAAATATACAAAGAAAATATCAAGAACTAAATTATCCTTATTCTCACTACTCAAAATTACCATATGGTATATTTTCCAGTATTTTTCAACATATAGAATACTTTTTGCTTTCTTCTACAGAGAATCAAAATTTCTGTTAAGTAATGCTTACCTCATGAGTATTTTCCAAAATCATTAAAATTGATGCATCATCTCCATCTCATGGCTTAGACATGAATTAAATATCTTCCTATTGTTATATATTTAAATTGTTTCCATTTTTATGTTCATAAATAACATTATAATTAATGTCAGCCTATCAATATTCATGTGCATAACTGATGGAGCTAATTTTAGAACAAATCTTTAAAAGCAAAAGTACTGAGCTAGCAACCATAAATATTTATAAGTCTGTTGATATGACATGGGAATTGCCTTCCAGAAAGTTTATATAGATTTTCTGTCCCTCATCCTTGTATGATAATGCTCATCTTATTACAGGAATGGCAACATGGAGTATTACCATTGTTACTATTTCACAGCATTTATGAATTATATGTCCCAACCGGTAAGGATAATATTTAAGACAAGTTACTTATTCTTCCATCAGAAAGTTTGTCTCCTTTCTTCTCTCGTGTTTCATAATTAGTCATTCTTAAAATTTTAGCCCAAAGACAGAACAAGGACATAATTTCTGGAAACTTGTTCAGGCCCTGGAATGATCTCTATGTTTAGGGAAACAACCTCATCCCTCCAATCTAATTATTGGAATTCAGAAAGAAATGCACCCAGGCCTCAACAAGCTGCATTAATACCCCAAATCTAGTTTCATACATTACAACTTGCCATCAATTTGGCCTTTAGTCTACATAAAGAATTACTGTAACCCCTTACCCTCTTTCTGCTGAGCGTCCTGTCTACTCACCATGTAAGTCAAAACGCTTCCTCTCTCCTGACACAGCCAAGGCCAAAAGCCTGCCTATGGCTCAAAAAAGCTTCTGGGGGCTTGAAGTGTGAGAGCCCCTGCCTAGCATAGGTAAGGCCCTGGGTTCAAACCCCAGCCCTGCAAAAGAGGAAAAGTTTGTGGAGAATGTAGCTGTACCTTTGCCAGGACTGGTGGGTAAGGAGAGCCAGCAGGAAGCCGGAGATGTGACCAATCAAAGGGAAGAGGAAGCTGATGGTCAGAAGGGTGGTATCTGAATTCCAGAATTCTTTTGACAGCACCACACCAGCGACTGTGACCACCAGGAGGAGGAGCCCACCAACAATGGCCCCAACCTAAAGTAAGTCAGCAAAATAAGCAATGTAAACATATTGGGGTTTTCTGGTCTGTGATGCAAAATCCGCCAAGGCTCTATAAGGGTTTGAACTTAGAAATTTTCGAACAATGAGGGAACTTTGAGAACACTAAATCCCATTTATCCACAGGGGTGTGTTCTAGGACCAGAGGGGATGCCTCAAACCACAGACAGTTCTGGACCCTAGACAGTCTATACGTACATTCCTATCCATACATCCATATGATAAAGTTTAATTTATAAAGTGGGCACAACAAATGATTAGCAACAACTATTAACAGAATAGGACACATGAGTTAGTTGTCTCCTGAATATATGTAATGGGACAAAAACTCTGTAGGCATGGTAGATAGCAAATGGAATATAAAAAATGAGATGAGAAGTCTTGGGGAAGTCCAGACTGGTAAACATGGGTGCAAAGACCCCCCCCTCCACTGTTCTACCACTTTCTGGTGTCAGGAAGGGGACCAAAGTGAGTGAAGGCCTCAGAAGGCTCTGTGAATGTCTGGGAAACTGGAGTTGCTTATGGTGTTATTACAGCATCTGTAGCACAGGGTGATTCACATCTGGGCAGGAGGACTCAGGAAAGCCCAATATTTCATCACACTACTTGCAAGAAACAGTGTTCAATGGAAAATATGAGCTGGTTACTTTGAAATTTTCCATCAAGCTTTTATTTTTAGAATGTAGTTGACTGCAGATAACTGAACCCACAAAAAGCAAACCTGTGGGCAAGGGAGGTGACACCATGGAGGAAAGAAAACCTTGAGGCCCAAGTGGGCAGGTGACTTGGCTACATTAGAAACTGGTGGTGTTTGGCACAAATCTGAGTCTTCTTATTTTACAATCAATATCTTTTCCCATAAAGTAGAGGAATCTGGCCAGAAGGCTTGGGGGATACAGTTTAACGTGGTTAGGAGAAAATTATAAAACAAGTAGAATCTGACAATAAGCATCTGTCTAATGCTATAAGAAAATACCTAAGGAATATTTATAAAGAAAAAAAGGTTCATTTAGCTCACAGTTCTGCAATCCAAGACCATCTGCTCAGCTCTGGCAAGAGCTCGGGGCAGAGGGCAGGCACCACAGGGGTGGGAGCGTGTGTAAGAGCAGTGAGTGGAAGAGCGAGGTATTCAGGGCGACACTGGGCTTCCTCCTAACCATCTGTCCTCACAGGAACTCCTTCAGCCCCTGGAGACCTGCATTACTCCCTCCAAAGGTGATGGCCTCATGACCTAATGACCTCCCCTAAGCCCCACTCTTGGCGGTGCCACCACTTGAGCACCACACACTGGGGACGCACACATCCAACCTACGCAGTGTCCAGCAGCCCTTCGCACCAGAGCCCCTCCCTGGTAACCTGTCTCTGTGGCCTGCCCAGCCCGACCATCCCCTCATCTCCCACCACCAACAGCTGCCGCCGTGTGACTCCTGACCTTCCAGGCCAAGATGAAATCTACCCATTCTTCATTTGACAGCCTGAGCTACTGTGATGGAACAGGAGAAATACTCCATCTTCTTCCACATGAATACAACCCACAGTACTAGGGATCAAACCCAGGGCATTCACTCTGACCTCTGTCCCCCACCCCTTTTTATTCTGAGGCAGGATCTCTCTAATCAGGTCATTAAGTTCCCAGACTGAGTTCAACCTTATGATCCTCCTGTCTCAGCCTTCCACATCTCCATGTCCATCTGTGCCTCTTTGTTTAACAAAAAATAAAAATTCAACAATCATTCTAATAGTTTGAGTTTTAGATCAGACAGAAAGGAAACAAGGGGGCTGAGGATTTAGCTCACTGGCTCCACCACCTGCCTTCCAAGCACAAGGTCCTGAGTTCGATCGCCAGTACCAAAAAAAAAAAAAGAAAAGAAAGAAAGAAAAAGAAAGAAAGAAAGAAAGAAAGAAAGAGAGAAAGAAAGAAAGAAAGAAAGAAAATAAGGCCTAAGGAGTTTGGGACAACCAGGCTCTCGGTGAGCTCCCACCACCTCACCCCAATCTTGGATGGACAACAAGCCGTGCAGCTCCTTACCATGTTGGCTTTGATTTGAAATGATTCCAAGTGAGAAGGGCTAACCAAAAACTAAAGAAAAACAAAAAACAAACAAAACAACCTAATGTGCCATAGATGTGCTTGCCAGGGGCTGGGTATTTCTACACTCAGATACAGGAACCCACGGGGACTCCACTGACCTGAAGATGCTCAAAGAAAGCCTCTGATTGTAAGTCCCTTCTTCCTCTATCAAAAAGGGATTTCAAAGTTTAAAATCCACCAGGAGCAAAAGAGGAAAAGTGAGGTTGTTTAGAAAATGTGTAATGCCTAAAATTAAAATAGGACCAAGAACAGAACATGAAGATGTGCTAAAATAATGATAAGCCAACTTATGGTTCTCCAGAACACTTATATGTATCATGAAGTATGTCTTGCCACAACTGCCATGGAATTGCCAAGGGAAACATTTTAAACCTACTCCTTATAGATAATAACATTGTCATCCAGAAGATTTGTTTCATTTCCCCACTGACAGTGATGGTCCAACAGAGGATAAGGACACACCAAAATTGGTGGTGGTGGTGTTAATTATAAGAAAAGTACACGCATAGCCATGTTTATAGCAGCACAACTCATACAGGTAAATCTGGGAAGAAGCCTATATGCCCATTAACAGATAAACGGATAAAGTGTCGTATTTATCACCATGGAGCACTATTCTGCCAAAAAGAAAGATACATTTGACTCATTGGTAGGAAAATGGATGCAATTTGGCACCATAACGTTAGGTGAAATAAATCAGACACAAAAGCTTAAATATTACATGGCTTCTCTTATAGGAGAAACTCAAATAAATTAAAGAGCAAAATGAAAGACAGATAAGAAACAGGGAGATGGGTTTCTTTTTTTGCAAAAGCTAAAGGGGCCAAGAACTGGAGGAGGTGGAAAGGAAGGGCCATAAAAAGAGTGAAGGCGTGTCATGCCCATGCGCCGACTGCCCACGATGAGTGTCACATGATGTCTTGCAAACGCATACTAATACAAACTACAACGGAGAAAAAGTAATCAAAGAACAAGACCTTGAAATGTAGGAAGTTTCCATAGTCATGCTCTCGTCTCTGATCTTATAAAGAAAATCACAACTGAACACTGTCTATTGGAAAGCTTCTCCTGAAGTAACAATAATAACAGTGTAAAGGAAGGGACTTTGTTTCAGAAGCACAGCTGGAAAAGAGCAAAATCAAGCCTATCAACATGATGGTCACCTTGGGCCGGGGATTTAGCTCAGGGGTTTCACCGCCTGCTGCGCAAGCGCAAGGACCGGAGTTCGATACCCAGTACAAAAAAAAACAAACAAACAAAAAAACACATGATGGTCACCTGTGCAACCCCAAGGCCACTTCGCAGGGGCGCCCTGGCGTCCGCCCCTCCCCTTCCCACTTACTCCGCCCTCCTGGGCGCGGTGCGGGGGGGGGGGGGGGCTGCTTGCTGAGTCTCCTAGGAAAGTGCCAAGGCAGCCTCACTGTCAGCTACATTTGAGACAACGAGAGCTTAAACTAACCAAACCGGATACCCAAAGCCAAAACTGACACTTGCTTGCAGAATGTCCAGGTAACCCAAATGGTTTTTTCTTTCCTTATAAATGTAAAATATAAGATGTTTTAAAAATCTTCAGGAAAGCAGCGCATTACATTCTTTTGTCTTCTAAAGTGACACACAGTTGGAAAAATGGAAGACACCCTTGAGATTGAGCTCATTGTTAAGAATGCCTCCTCTTAGAGCTCGGCATGGTAGCACACACCTGTAAACAGGAGGCTGAGGCGGGAGGATTGCTGTGAGTTCAAGGTCAGCCTGGGCTCCGTAGCAAGATCCTATCTCAAACAAAACCACCAAACAAAGGGCCTTGAGAACGCACAGGCCCTGATGGTCCTTGTCCACACTCGGGCCTTAGCTTTTCTGTCACTACATCAACACACTTCCAGTGTGTTCCAGGGGCCTCTGAGAGTGACCCAGCAAGGCTTAGAGAAGTAAGTGGAGGGAGCCAGAGCTGGATCCCTACCCTTAGGGAAATTGTGATCTGCAGGATTTCAGCCATCAACTTCTGTCCTTCGGGTCTGTCAGGTCTCTTGAGTGTGACGGGGATTCTTACCTTGAGGATGATTTTCGATTGTTTTGGCCACTTATAGTTCACAAAGACGCCAAAGGCCACCGGGATGGTCAGACACAGCAGAGTAAGTCCTAAAGAATTCAGAGTAATTCCCGTCAGACCACCTTGCCTCTTCCCTGACTGCCCAGTCCTTTCCGACAAGTCTAGCTCAATTAGGTCATTTTTAATTACACAATCTCTGCAGGAAGGCTCATTTTGTTTTGGCATCCATCTCCAAAAACAAAGGCACCGTTGAAGACAGTCTCGAAGGGCCTGTGACACTAACGAAGGCCACCACACCCAGGTCTCGTTTCCCTCACAGAACCGTGCCGACAATCACCCAGAATTTTGGAGACAACAGGAAATGTAAAGATTCAAAAAACAGAGGGCCATTTTAAGTCCGTGAAATTCTTTGGGTGTCACCCCTATATAACCACAGCTGTTATTTCCCTAGGTGAGGCCAGCAGGTCATTACTTCACAAAGTCAAGAGTGCGTGTCACAAACACAAAATAGCACTTGTAATACTACACAATAACTTCTCATATTCCCCAACTGTAGCCAGGGAGTCCAAAGATGGGCAGGACAAGCCCTTTGTATTAGCACAAGTGAATAAAGGCTTTGAAGGCAAGCATGGGAAGGAGGAGGTGACAATCCCCTTTGCCAACAGGACCCACGCTGAACTTTTCCAGAAGCACTTTCCAAATCTGCCCAAACCCTACCATCCTGCCTCAAAAGTTATATGAATTGTTCATGGAATTTTGGATTTTAGTTATTTATGAATGCTTTTCAGAACATATTATCAAATATTAACTTACTGATAAGGAAAGGTTGCACTTTTCTGTGCAATAGGTTTCTAAATAAAGTTTTCACACAGATGTTACAAACACAATGGGCTCCAGCTGCCTTCGGAAGTCTCTGATCATGGTTTCAACTATGGGCCACAGGTCTGAACCCTCATGGGGCTCCCTGAGACTCCAGATTGGCCATTTACAGGGCTTTGAGAGTCAAGGTTTCTACTTCTTCTCCAAAGACTGGCAGATCATTTCACCACATTCCCTTCCAAAGTTAGCCCACAGAAATCCACAGAGAAAGATCTGCATTTAGTGAGAAGCACATCCTAGAGAGAAACTAATGGGAGATGGGTTGGTTGTGTTGGGCGGATGGGCTTTGATAACCAGTGAAAATCATTCACCTCCTTCTGTAAGAAAGAGTCAAGGCTCATAGGCCATGACAAAGGTGGAGTTGTGCAAAGGTAGGAATAGAGTGGCCTAGATCCAGTTAAACTTTGGACCATAAAAACCCCACTTGTGCTGGGCCCGGTGGCACACACCTGTAATCACAGCATGTGGAAGGCTGAAGCAGAGAGATTGAAAGTTTGAGGCCAGTTTGGGCAACATAGCAAGTTCAAGGCCAACCTGAACTACAATACCAAGACCCTGTCCAAAACAACAGAAAGGAAGGAAGAAGGAAGGAGAAAGGAAGGAAGGAAGGGAGGAAGGAAGGATGAAAAGAGCCCAACTGTTCCTGATTATCTAAGAGTTGGGTTTTTTGGTTTTGTTTTGTTTCAAGTAGGACCTCCAGCTGTCATTCTGCTCAAAGATAAACTCTCATAGGTGCTGTGGTTTGTATGTCCCTCCCCTGCCTCCCCAACTCCTGTGTCAGGAGCTTGGTCCTCACTGACCATGTTGGAAGCCAGAGCCTAAGAAGTGAGGGCCTTGAGGAAGGTCTTTAGGTCACCTGCAAGCCCTGTTAACTCCTTGGTGGCTCTTGTGAGAGGGCTGTTATAAAAGCTGGAGCCTGGCCCCACCTGGCTCTCTCTTGCTTCCTGTTCAAGATGTGATTACTTTCACACACACACACACACACACACACACACACACACTTCCATCTGCACTACCCACTACAAGGTAACACATCAGGAGGGGACACAGGGGACCATACAAGACCCTGTGCTGTACTGCTTGGATTTTTAGCCTCCAAAAATGCGAGCTCCAGGAGCCTCTTTTCTTCATAAGTGTCACACCTCAGGTATTTCATTATTGCAACAAAAAACTGACGAATAGGTAGCAATTAAGAGCCTGGGCTTTGCAGTCAGATTCCTGAGTTACAATTCTAGTTCCACACCTACTAGCTATACAATCTTGGTCAAGTTACTTAACCTTCCTAAGACCCAAAATCCAGGAAACTGAACCAATAATAGAATTTATACTGTGAGATTATTTAGGGATTAGATTAGATAATGCCGGAAAAAAACCCTGCAAGTAGACATATGTAATGAAGAACAGTTACTGTTAGTACTGTCACTGTTGCTGTTATTACTGCAGTTCAAAAGCCCAATACAGACCTATGTTCTGATATGGAATGGTGAGATTCTGGGCCAGATCCCAGGACCAGGTGTAGAGATAAAGGCAGAGGGGCATCATTCCCAGGGCAGCCACTGTGGAACAGGTTGTCATGGTGATGCTGAAAGCAAAATTAAAACAGGGCTTAGGAGGGAGAGTTAGCAATTAAGAATGCAGTCTTTGCCAACTTTAAGAACTTAGTCCTTACCAAAAACAACTCCTGGGACCCAACGTCTTGGAGATTACATGGGGTGGGTAAGCTACCAGCAGCTGCCCTCTGTCCTATCAGTCAGCAGATGAGGGCTTCACTGTGGCCTAGAAAGATTTCCAGCAGTTCTTGTCATGCATCAGCTAACATCTATTTGAGCATCTACTTGCTCTAAATCTAAGGTTCTCTAGGATTCCGTTTCTTATACACATTCGCTTTTACTGAGATGTAATTCACATATGACAGAATTCATCATTTTGAAATGTACAATTCAGCAGTTTTTAGCACAGTCACAATGTTTTGCAGTAACAGTAAGATTTCCAGAACATTCCCATTGCACCAAAAAGAAACTCCATCGCATTGTCATTAACTCCCCACTCCCTTCTCCTGGCCTCTAAAATCCCTAATGTACTATTTTTATAGGATTGCCTGTTCTGAACATTTTATATGAATAGAATCTTATAATATGTGGTCGTTTGGGGAGTCCAGCTTCTTTCACTTAGCATAGTTATCAAGGGTCAATTCATGTTTTAGCATACATCAGAACTTTTTCCCTTCTATGGCTTTCTGTCTTTCATCCTATTAATATGGTATACAGTATTACATTGATTTTTATGTATTGGATTAGCCTTGCATTTTGAGAAAAATCCCACTTGGACATGGTGTAGAATCCTTTCCATATTGCTAGATTTAATTTGCTGGGATTTCATCAAGAATTATTCCATATACTGTATATTCATAAGGGATATTGGACTGTGGTTTTCCTGTGACCTGTTTGCTTGTTTTACAGTGGAGAGGTCTGACATTATCATTGCAGCCAGGTGATCCAGCTTGACACTATGTTCTTACTGATGAGACACTATACAACCAACAGAGAGCCAGCCATGCTGTCCTCCTTTAAAGCTAGCCAAATCTTTAGGCCAAACTTCATGAAAATAATTGATTGAGGACAAAGGGACAAGTTAAACCATCAGACAAACTTGGAATATGGATCACCTTATAAAACAACTCATCTTGTCCCTTTAAATAGCCAATGTTGGGCTGGGGATTTAGCTCAGTGGTTCCAGCGCCTGCCTCGCAAGCGCAAGGTCCTGAGTTCAATCCCTGGTACCAAAAAAAAAAACCAAAAAACTTTGGGCTGGGGATTTAGCTCAGTGGTTCTGGCGCCTCCCTTGCAAGTGCAAGGTACTGAGTTCGATCCCCAGTACCAAAAAAAAATTTTTTTTTAATAAAATAAAATAAATAGCCAATGTCAAGAAGGAAATGTAGCCCTATCCCTGGTTAAAAGAGACCAAATAAGACTAGATTTTTAAAAGACGCAAATAGTGAATATTTGCCCTACCCAAAGTGCAGCCCTTTGCAATATAAATCAGCTCATTATTACTCTTAAATTTGGGTATAGTTACAGAAGTAACCTGTGATGCTAATTCCTTACACTAGCAGCAAGATAAACTTTGAACACTAGGAATGCATAGCTTTATTTATGCAAACCATTAATAACTTTTTAATGAGCTTTGAAGCTTCATTTAATGTTTTAAAAGTTAAATTTAAATTATTTTAATTAAATTTTTACTTAAAACTGAGACAATACTTATGTTTGTCATTTGTTTTTAATTCTAACAAATAATTTTAAATATTTTAAGACTTTTTGAAAACAAAAATAATTTTAATACTTCATTTCTATTTTTTATAAGATATATTAAATATAAACACATTTTATATTACTACCATGGTGATGTCTCTGTCTAGTTTTAGTACCAATGGATTGGTATAGGATAAGTTAAGATACCAAAAGGCATGGGCCATAGATTTAGCTCAGTGGCACCGCACCTGCCTCACAAGTGGAATGTCCTGAGTTCGATCCCCAGTATCAAAAATAAAAGATACCAAGGGCCGGGGATTTAGCTCAGTGGTTCTGGCACCTGCCTTGCAAGTGCGAGGTCCCGAGTTCGATCTCCGGTACCAAAACAAAACAACAACAACAAAAAGATACCAAAAGGCTGACCAATCCAGTGTTGCCATTACTATTGGTACCGAGGCTCAAACTTGGGTCCTTGCGCTTGTGGGGCAGGTGGCAGAACCACTGAGCTAAATCCCTGGCCTGTTGCTATTACTATTAACATTTATTTTTCCTCTAATTCATTCAATGTTAAACATCAGGAAGAAGTCACCCAGCACCATATGGCACCATATGTCCCCCAGTCACAGCAGGCCCTGTTGACACTGGGACAGCAAGTAGGGAAGAGTGAGGGCAGGTGTAGAACCCAGAGAAAGGGAATCAATGAGAGATGGGGACAGAACTAAGAATTCACTTGCAAGTCTGCTATTGTGTGAGCCTACAATTAGATACAGGCCTGGAAGAAGGGTGATGATGTAGAGGGAAAGTAAGGTTTCTAGGCTTCAAAATCACACTGCTAGAAGAATTAAGTCATTTACCATCAGTTTTAAAGTGAGACAAAATAGAAGGGCATGATGCTCCCCAAGAGGTACTTTTTATTTTTCACACTCTTCTGTGGCTGCCCCAACACCTCGCAGCCATAGCCAGCTAGAACAGATGCCCTACGCCACTTCAGGAGGCTTCTGCTATGGCCATCACGAGCTCAGATCTGGGCTCCATCCCTGACACTTCCACCCTCTGGCCTCTCTGGCCAACTCTGCCCCTTTGCAGTGCTCCTCAGTTAGTCTTTGAGGAGTCCCTCCACCCCCCAGGACGGCACAGGAAGCTAGATCCTGCACATCCACAAGCTGCCTTCTCTTTTCCTATAGAAGCAACTTCCCTCACACCCTTAAGTCAATTTGGGCATTGTTCCCCCTTCTGCTGCAGTATAACATATTTTGCCTATTCACAATTCCATCTTCAATAGAGCAAGCTGAGCTGATACACTAAGACCTGGTAACATCGAAAGTTGCTTGCACCAAAAGCAACCTGATCCCAGAGGTGATAACAGTGACAGTGGCAAGCAGGCACAGAATGAAGGAGAATGCCAGAGAATAGCTGGGAGCCACCACTGCTGGTCACTAAAAGTTTCTCTTGCTGCTGGTAGCTGTTGCAGCCAGGGGAGCAGAGAGGGAGGCCATTAACACAGAGCTGAGACCACTGACCTTCCAAGGTCAGGGCTGTAAACAGGTTAAGCTACACTTTGCCCACTTGTGATTTCTATTTACATTGTGCAAAAGAACCCTCAGCAAGTTGATGACAAAGAAACATGTTACATCAAAGGTGATAGTGGGACATGCAATGGAATCTCCTAAGTAGGCAAAGAAGAACTAAGTACTGTAGCCACCATCATTGCCATAGACCCAAATCTGGCTACCTTGGGAAGTGGACTGGATTTATGAGCTGGAAGAACCAAAGCAAAGCTGTTCAGCCAGTAACCATGCAACACAGCTTTACCAGGAAAGCAGTGAGAACATCAGGAGAGAGTCCTGGTCTTTGTAGAACAAACCTAGAATGATTTCCAATAGATAACTGACCTGTCTCCTTGATGGAGGGTAACTGTCTCTGAGTAAAACGGCTAACAAAGTAGATGGGCCATAGACTGTAAAGATTTGCAAGTACCTAGCATCTAGGGGAGGAAAACCCTTTAGTTTATAGTCTACAAAGATGATGTGTCTTAATTCCTGCCATAGATAGTCTGAATGTGTCCAAAATCCATGTGCTGGAAACTTAATCCCCAAGGCAATAGTGCTGGGAGGTGGAGCCTTTGGGGAAGTGTTTATGTCATGACAGCTCTGCCCTCCTGAGTGGATTAATTCCATTAGAAAAGCATTTGCCAAGTGCAAGCATGGTGGTTCGTGCCTGAAGGCCCAGCATTTGAGAGACTCAGGCAGGAGGATCAATGCAAGTTTGAAGCCAGCCTGGGCTCTGTGGTGAGATCCTGTCTTAATAAAACAAAAATGGGAGGTCTTGACAATGGGAGTGCATCCCCTTTTCCCCCTGCAAGGACACAGCGAGAAGCCCCTCATCAGACAATAGAGGATGGTGCCTTGGTATTGGATTCATTTAAGATTTATATTTTATGTTCAAATGGGAAGGGGAACAAAGGAGGAGGGAGGGAGAAAGGAAGGAAGGGACAAGAAAGAAAGGAGAAAATAGAAGGAAAAATGGAAACAAAACTTGTGTACATAGGGAGGGGAGGGGGCTTGAAGGGAGCGGGTAATGGGAAAAAGAGGCAGGATGTATCAAGTACATACATGTGCAAATTCCCTGCAATGAGTGTTATCATTATGTATGCCTAAAATGTACCAATAAATCTTTTGCTATAAAAAAGTTTATATTTTATACAGTACATGGTATGAGACCAATCTGTTTTTTATATTGAGAGTAAATATGTGAATATAGTTTACCACAAAAATCATTTGCCACTAAACTAAGGTGCCAACTTTATCATGTGTTAAATGTCCAAATAGGGCTGGGGATTTAGCTCAGTGGTGCCACCACCTGCATTGCAAGCACAAGGTCCCAAGTTCAATCCCCAGTACCAAAAAAAAAAAACCTCCAAGTATGTTTAAAATATTTTCTGAGATGGGCCAGGGATTTATCTCAGTGGCACTACCACCTGCCTTGTAAGCACAAGGTCCCAAGTTCCATCCCCAGTACAAAAAAAAAAAAAAAAAAAATTTTCTGAGAGCTCTATTCAGTCCCATTGGTAAATAATTTTCTTTTTCTCTAAACAAATACCAGACAGTTGTAGTTGCAGAGTCTCCACAGATGATAGGACCAGTACCTCCCCTTAAGTTTACCTTGTTAAACTTTTCTTAGCAGTTCTTGCATATCTTATATTCCAAATGAAATCTAAAATTATTTTATCCTTATCTAGGTGTGGTAGCACTAACCTATAATCCCAGCACTCAGGAGACTGAGGCAAGAGGATCACCACAAGTTTGAGACCAGCCTGGGCTACACAATAAGTTCAAGGCCAGGTTAGACTACATATTGAGACCCTGTCAAATAAATAAACAAACAAATAAATAAATTTATCCTATTAAGAAAGCATTATTTCAGCCGACTTCTTCCTGGCTGAATTAAAGGAAGAAAAGCCTTTGCCACAGGTCTCAATTTTCTGTCTCCCTGGGGGATGGTGCTGGGGAAACTTTTCCAGATTCTTAGCCTCTGACAGCACTGCATTTCTTAGCTCTCCAGTTGCCAAGGCTTGGAAGAGATTCTGCAGAGCACCTTGTTAACCTCAAACTCCTAGAGATCCACCAAGGCATTCCCCTGCCTCCATGTGACTTTGGCTCAGCAACAGGTAAAATTTATGGTTTTGGGTGACAAGATGCACCCAGACTGACTGCTACCCTTGGTTCCCTAGGTTACTGCTTCCATCCCTTATCAATTGCTCAGGTTCATGATACTCATGACAGTAGTCAAGATGGCACCAGATGATCCTGGTGTGCTTCCAGTTGTTATTAATAACAACCAAGCCAGAAGTGCAGCAGTGAATGGGTGTGACTCCAAAGGAAAGTCATGCCTTTCATTTTACTGCCATGAATTCCAATATAGCATCAACAGAGGATGCGGCTAACTGGGTCTTGACTGTTCCCATGCAGGAAAATTGTTGGCAGTATCTGACTTCACCAGAACAAGATTTCACTTGCGTTAAGAAGAATGACAGTGTCATCCCCAAACTATTGCAGAGAACAGTGACAGAGATCCAGCAAGTCTGGACAAACAGGTAAGTCCTGAGCCTCCTTTGGAACAGGGAAATCATAAACACACACACACACACACACACACACTTCATTAAAATCCAGCCTCAATTTTGCAACTAGAGCTTAAATAATTCAATTTTTGTTTTAATTTCAAACCCAAATCACATCAAAAACTCTGCCTCTCAAAAGGAAAGTACATACTTCCCCTCTGGAAGAAAGAAAAATTATCTGGCTAAACAGATGGACACAGAGTGCACTACAAGGTCACGCTCATAGACCTGGCCCTGCAAAGAGTTCAGGGCCCCATTTCCATCCCCAAATATAAATGCTGCTTCCTGATAATCCTAATGAGCACTTGCTGAGTACTGTGTGGTGTGCATTGTGCCTCTCTGCCAGCCCATGTCAGACGGATCCGGACAGCTGTGGAGAAGCCCAGGTCTTTGCTGAAGGACTAAGAACTTCTCTAAAACCCACAGGAAGGAAAGACAGTAGTCAGAATCCTTCTCTGCAGCTATCCTCAAGAAGGAATGGACCTCACAGATGTGAGAGGCTGTCAAGTACAGCCCTCGGGAGCTGCTCTGTGCTGGATGACTAAACAAACTGCATTTCAGGAGAAGTTTCGGTGGCACACTGTGGCAATGGGAAACTTTGCTTCCGTCACTCGCACTTGTCAAGCACCTGCCCTCCAAGGATGACAGGCCTAGTGTGGGAGAGAGAAGAGCTGCCCGGTGACTACAATGCCTTCTGAGAGAAGCAGAGAAAAAGTTACCTGTCAGCTATTAAGGGGACAGAGAGGAAAGGCAGTTATAGCAAACAGCTTTAGGTGAAATGTTAAAAACTAGGGTAGGAGAAAGGGAGAATTTTGGATTTGATAATTTGCTTTTCTTTACCAATAGTCACAAATACTTTATACTTAAAAGAACCTTAGATCCACTCCTGAGACTATAACCAAGAGAACTGAAAGCAGAGACACAAATGGGTATTTGCAGGTATTCGAAACAACCAAAAGGCAGAAACAAGGCAATACCTATGCAGGGACGAATTGATAAAATATGATCTGTACAGACAAAGGAATATCACTCAGCCTTAAAAGGAAAGGAAATACTGATAGAATCCTATGACATGGATGAACCTTGAAGACATTATGCTGAATTACATAAACCAGACACAAAAAGACAAACATCGCCTCAGTCCACTTCTGTAAAATGTGTTGAGGAGTCAAACTCAGGAGACAGAAAACAGACCCATGGTTACCAGGGCAGTCACTGAGTAGTGGAGACAGAGTCTGGGTTTGGGAAAATGGAAAAGCCCTGGAGGAGGGACAGGCTGTGGAGAGGACTGCACAATGGTGCGAGTGCCCTTGATTCCCCCAAACCAGACACACTTAAAAAATGTTCAAGTGATCAATTTTGTCATTACAACAATATAAAAAGGGCCTCAGAGAGCCCATTATAAATTAGGAAACTGAGATCAGGAGAGGGAAATTAAATTGCTCAAAGGCACATGGCTCCTTGACAGAAACTCGAACACAGGACTCATTTACCTGCCTCATAAAATGTCAATTCATATTCCAGGTTGTGCTCTAAGCACCCCATGAATGCTAACTCATCCAACCCTCATGAGCACCCATGAAACAGTGAGGAAACTGAGTCATAAAGAATTTGTATCATCTGCCAAGGTGGACTGGCAGCAAGCCATGCATCACTCCATTTCCCTATTGCACTGTCTGTCAGATTCTAATTTAATTTGCCTCAAAGGCAGGAGTCCTGCCTGTTCTACATGGTATGCTATAAAAATGGCTCCAACGCTTCACTCACACCTCACCAGGCCCTCTGTAAAGTAACTCTATGGGTCATCCATCAGGAGGCTAAATCTGTTTCCTGTCCCTTGAATCCAGCCTAGCCTGGCCAGCTACAGTGGCCAATAGAATGTGGTGGATGTGATGAGGAAGTGGTTTCAATTTCAGGCCTCAGGAAACCTTGAAGCTTCCCTTCCCTGTGAGGATGGCCAAGGCCAGCCTGCTGGGGAAAGGAGTGTGTGTGGAAGAGAGCCCAGGTGACCCAGCAGAGGCCATCCAAGACCTATCTACATTTATCCAACCTCAAACATGTGACAGAACCTTCCCAAGACCAGCTGAACTCAGCCCAGGCAGGATAATGCCCAAAGCTCTTCCCGAATGTCAGCCAATTACATTCTAGAAGTTACTAGGGAGGCTCATAGTATAATTATGGGAGTCAGAGGTCAGCTGGTATTCCAGGCTGTGTGAAGAACATGGTGGATGAAAGATGGACATGTGGGCTCTGTTTCAAGAGAAATGAGTCATCCATTTTTATTGTAAGACACTTGCGCTTATGGGATAAATAGGAAATAAAGCTGGATAAGTAGGGGAGACTTTCTTGGTACTTTCTGCCCAATTCAGTAAGTACTGAGAAACCTTATACATATAACTTGTTTGTTTTCTCCTCACAATCCCATGATGGAGGTGTTATAATTTCCACTCACCAGAAGGAGAACCTCTCTGGAGTTTGAATATAGGCCATCTGCTTTACCCACTCACTGCAGACCATAGCAGAGAGACAGAAGGGCTGAGCCAAGGTGTGAAAATGCAGAAATTGGCTAAGAAAGAACCTGGTAGGGCCTGGCCTGCAGGTGTGGCTGTGGAGATGGATGAGAAGTCAGGGAAGTCACAGGAGGATGGGATGCGGGTTGCGGGGGGCAAGATGAAGCAGAAGGGGAGTCCTGGGGGATGCTAAGCTGAGCTAGGGCCTGGGAGAGTGATTTTGGTCACCATGGGAGATGCAGAATTCAGGCACCGTTTCCAGCACATTGATTCCAAAATGCCTGTTAGGGGTGGACACACGGAGAGCCACATGTAGGCTGAATAAGCACAGGGTGAAGGCAAGAGAAGCATGATTGGGGACAACTGGTTTCCTCATTTCCTGCATGAAGTGCTCTTAAATTTTATCCATCATGGGGCCGGGGATTTAGCTCAGTGGTTTCGCCACCTGCTGCTCAAGTGCAAGGACCCAAGTTTGATCCTCGGTACCAAAAAAAAAAAATTTATCCATCGTTATGGACAGATAGAATTCCTATCAGCGATTACCACTGAGGTTTACTTGTTGGTAATCAGTTGTGAAGTTAGGTAAGAACTTGGATATTGTTTCATTCAACAACACTGAATTTTCTATTTAAAATTTTTACTGAGAATTTAAATTTTATTAGTCTTTTATCTATAAGCTTTTGCAAATCTCATTTTTTCCCCAGTACCAAGAATGGAACTCAGGACCTTACACTTGCCAGGCAGGCATGGTACCACTGAGCTAAATCCCCAGCCCCAGCAAGCCTAATTTTTAATCCTCTTAAAATTTCATTTCCTAGAGTTTGTTTAATTTTTTGCTTGCATTTTATTTTGTTTTTTGAAACTAAAAGTCTATATTTAGAAAGAAAAGTAATATTTATTGCAAACTTGTTATGTGCCTGGCATTATATATATATATATATATATATATATATATATATATATACACACACACATGCATATCTGTGTGTGTATATTTATGTTAAATAATTAGACCAAATTTTTTTTAATTAGACCAAATTTAAAAGATAATTAGGGGTAGAGTTGGCAGAGGAAAGTAAAATGAACTTTATCTTTCATAGACTTGCCTTCATTAATTTTTTTGGCAGTGCTAAATGTGTAATGAGATGAAGATAAACATTCTGTTTCTCAGAAGTGTTTGACAATACTGTTTAAAGAGTAGTGTTTCTACTCAAAACAGAAGATCCAGTTATGTTGCTAAATGTCATGAAGAAAAGTACAGATGGGTGTAAAACAGATGTGGACTCCAATGTGAGTCCTGACTCACTCATTTGGAGCCCCTGGCAAGCCACTGCCAAGTCTGAATCACTATTCAGCTGTAAAATTCAGCTTAATAAAGGTCATTTACAAGGCTATGGCAGGAACTAAGGAGAGACTACGCATGAAAGCATATACCCTGTACCTATCAGGGGATGTAACTAATGTTAGTTTTCCTTTTCTTTCCAAAAAGTTTCAAGTTCTGCAATTTCTGATATCTGAGCTTCTTGCACAATATTTATCATTTCCCAGTTATGCTAATGATCAACTTTATTGAATTTAAGTTAGTGGCATATTAATACCTAAGGAGTAAGGCATGGAATTCATCAGTTTTTTTCACACCTCTCATAAGTGGGTAAATAATAGCCACATAAAGGTTAACTGCTAGCCTGAGTGGATGAACCCATGGAAGAAGTATGTGGCGTACACTGATCATTCAGCACATACAGGAAGCCTGAAACTCAGGCCCACAGCTGACTCACTGATACCAACTCCTAGCCCAGGTCTCACCTCTGATTCATTCATTCACTGTACAGTAAATCTCAACTAAATCACATACACACAGTGCAAAAGCTTCAATTAACACAATTATTTCCCTGGGCAGGATATAAAAGAGTGTACTTATAAGTAAACAAAGAATCTAGAAAGACCATTGTTTTTAGCTCTTTTTTCCAACATGACCCTTCTATTTCTTCCTCAAATGTTTTCCCCACCAAAACATTTATTCCTAAAAGTAAGGATTAATTTGTCATTTTAAAAATGTGAATAAATGGTAAAACTAATGTCTCTCAGGGGTATTTATCTACACCAGTGACCAATATTAAGAATCTGCAAAACAACAAGAAAGAACAACTTCAACCACATAACCTCATGCTGCTCCCTAAGTCAAATTATTATTATTATTATTTTGGTACCAGGGATCGAACTCGGGTCCTTGCGCTTGTGCAGCAGGCGGCAAAACCTCTGAGCTAAATCCCTGGCCCCTCCCTAAGTCAAATTAGCAGCTCACTACTGACACCAAAGTAGATCTCCCAGGTACCCCCTAAAACTCCTTTACACAGTCCCCAAAAATGTTATTTCACATGTAGGTGCTCAAGAAACACTTACTTATTAGACCTATGAGGGCTTTATTCTATTGGGCCACCTGTCACCACCACCCCCAGCAACAAGCCACTGCAACCAAGCCACTATATCATTAGCTTCCTGGGATTCCTGTGCGATGTCCTGGGAAACTGTTCAAGATGGCAGGGAGTGGGAGTCAGTGAGTCCATGTTGAGGGAGAATGCCTCCAATGTTACATGGAACCAAATCCCACTCCCTGGAACAGTAGCTACCAGTAAAATGAAGGGAGGTCACAGCAATGCCAACTTGGAGCTCAGAAACATTTTTGTCACACATTTGCAGTGTTCCCTACTGTAATCTACCAAGCAACAGGAAGGATATTCAGGGAAGGACCACTGAGGCTCCCTCCTGGAACTCACCTGAGATCCATATCTCCATCCACCCAGAAGGTAAAGATGTTAGAGATGGTCCCCCCAGGGCAGCACCCCATGATGAGGACAGCGACCGCTTGGACTGGCTTCAGAGAGAAGCTGATGGCCAGGAGATAGGCTGTCAGCGGCATAAGCCCAAACTGGCAGACCAGTCCCACGGCAACACCCCAGGGTCTCCTGAGATGCCACCAGAGCTTCTGCATGTCCACGGAGCACCCCAGAGAGAACATGACCATGGCCATCATCACAGCAGACACCACGGTGAAGACCAGTTCCAGGCTCCCATGCACCTCTGGTGTTCCAGGCAGCGCCTCCTCTGAGCTGTTGGCAGGGCAGGCAGAGCTGCCGGAGTAGTTGGCTGTCATCTCCTCCACACAGCATCCCAGTGAGAAGGCGACAACGCTGGGCAGGTCTATCCTGCCACACTTCGGATTAGTGCCAAGTCAGCCGTGGAGAAAAGTTCCAGTCACGATTGGCTGAAGAGATGACTCATCCTACTCTGATCAATGTATTCACTGGTGCCATCATAAAAGCGGTGAGCAGAGGCCTAAACATACAATAAGCTGTGCTCAGCAAGGCTTTCCGCTTCTGCTGTTACTCACAAGTGAACACTCAGGAGAAACAAGACAGCAATGTCATTGTTAAGTGGAGCTGCCAGCTCTGTCGTCATCCCCACACCGTGTTCCAGGAAAGTAGGTTGGGTGCCAAGACATAATTTCTCCAAACTCAGTAGGATTTTAAGAGCCAGGATGCATGGTAATGTGGAGAGAATAGCTAACTCCGGAAAAAACAAGGCAGCTCTGCCAAAGCCACGCCTCCTAGCATGAGCTAAGTGTTGCTGTGGAAAAAATTAAAGCAAAAGGAGGCTGCTTAAGGAAACGTCAGGAGGGACTGAAATCATTTCAAGGGACCTTCACAACTGGCTTGGGTGCCTCTTCTTTCTGCTGCATGAGAATTTGTGTCTGTAGTCAACAACTAAACACCTGCAAGGAGAAGATGGTGAAAAGAAGCTAAAATAACTACTGAGAGCTGTGGCTTTCTTTGGGAGACCCCCAGGCCACCTGGAGGTCTAGGAACCCTGCCTAGTCTGAAACCTGAGGCCAAGCAGGCTCCAAATGCACCGCCATGGGGCCCTGACTGCGCTGCCATCTGGTGACAGAAATCAGACAAGGACAATAGCCATCCCTGAAATAAACTTCCAAACAGCAGGAGCCACGCTCTTTCCTACAGCCAGCCTTGTATTTGTGGGATGAGGGACACTTTATCCGATGCTGAGCCTATCCCAAGAGAATGCATGCTGCAGTGTCTGGTCTTGGATTAGAAAATTCTCTTCCATGTCCAAAGGCACAGGGCACCTTAGCTGCATACAAATGCCAGCTGGATTTAACTGTAAATACATTCTAACTACTTGAGGAAAGGACAAACCACCCCAGGGAAACCCTCTGAAAGCAGCTCTGCCTGGCGGCTCTCAGTGGTTGGCTGGAGAGGAAGCCTCGAGGACGGAGCTGGAGGCAGACAGGTCTGTGTTCCCAGCTTGAGTGAGGCAGAGAGCCAGGTGCTTTACCCGTGTGTGAGATTGTATCTGATGAACCCAGAGGCTTATTTTTTATGTACTTGTTTAGTAAGAGAAGGTATGAGATACTCCTGTCTGGTAATGCCAGAAAGTCCCATAGCAGACCTTTTTATCCCCTATGAGTCACCTAATGGCCCTTCCTCCTTACACAAATTCAAGTTTAGTAAGCACCCTCATTCCTGGTGAGGGTGATGTAACAGGAATTTTTGTGATTTGCTGAGTGATCAGTGTTGATAGCTGGGGATAGGGGCTAAATATTCGTAGAGGCTTTAAGGAGCCTCTGTGGTCAGGTGACCTTGGTCACTTTCCCTTTTGAAATTTAGTGTTACCAAAAATTCTCAAATAAAGCTGCTATGGGCACCTGTGATCCCAGGTACTCGAGTCATTAGGATAACAAGTTAGAGGCCAGCCTGTGCAATTTAGTGAGATCTGTCTCAAAATAAAATTAAAAGGCTGGGGTGTAGCTCAGGGGTAGTGTGTGTGCTAGTATGTGCAAGGCCCTGGGTTCAATCCCTAGAACCAAAAAACCCAAAAATTCTCAAATGAATAGGATGATTCCAGCTGAAGTCTGCCATCAGGAGCACATCTAGGTCCTGTTAGTCTCCAAGAAAGAGAGGGGTCCTGATTGATGAGAGCTTTCTCTGGACCTCATCACCCAACACAGAAGGCACAGGGTGGCACAGGACACGGTGGGTGGCACCTGAAGGAAGTAACCTTGCTGGCCCAGGCCTGGGCACCACCACTGTAAGGAGAGGACTGGAAGGAGCACGGTGGCCTGGGCAAAGGCCATGACACTGAGGCACTACTGCAACCTAAGGTCCCAAAGGAACAGCAGTGGCCAGACAGAACTGTCGAGGAACTGACCAGGTTGGAAGGGAAAGGCATGGCTCTCCGTGTACAAGGCCAAGTTCACGGAGAGAGCCCGCACTCACTGTGCTCCTTGGCCTGCACGAATTTAAAGTGTTAAAAGGTGTGGCCAAATTCACCCCATGCCTGTGAGGTGGGCCCTGAGACCCCATGGAAGCCTCACGGACATTCTGGGAGGTAAACACCATCCTTCACCCGCTGTCCTGATGTGGAAACCAAGGTCCAGGGGCTGTGTGGCCTGGTCCTCTGGAAGGATGGGCAGCCACTCGAGTGCACAGCCAGGGATAATTCTTGCACCATACCACGTGGAGGCACAGTCGACAAATACCTGATCTCTGATTTCGTCTCCTGTACTCACAAATGTCAACACCACTTAAATATGTTCAGTGTGTACGCACCTTCCTCTTGAGAGCCCATCCCATAAACAGCAAGCATTTCATGTGTTACCTCTGCAGATAGAGTTAAGGATGAAATATTCCCTCAGAAAACCAACTGAGGGCCTGCATGGCTCAGGCTGAGAACAGGAGGCTGAGGGGAAAGAGAATTAAACATGGCTGCGAAATTGTTTGCCCAACTCTGAAAATCAGCACAAGGGGGAACTTCTAGAACCTGGAAGGACATAAAAATCCTATAGAGGTGTCAAAAGAATTTAGATAAATTTGTGGGAGACAGATCCCAAAGGAAACTAGCAGTAATGGAAAAAATAGACTGTTTACTCAGACAAGATATAGGTCAAAAGGTTAATATAGTATTTTTTAAAAATCAGACCTCAGTAATAGAAACAATAAATGCCACACAAGAAAGAAGGACAAAATACTTTAAAAGAAAATTTGCCAAAAAGAAGATGCAAGAACAGTTTAAAGTGGTGCATCCCTGTAATCCCAGCTTTTGGGAAGCAGAGGCAGGAGGACTGCCATGAGTTCAAGGCCAGCTTGAATTAGAGTGAGACCCTGTCTCAAAAAAAAGGAAAAAAAAATAATAAAGTGGTCAATCACTAATAATTGTGTAAGAGTATATTTTTAAAAATAGGAAGCACATTTTCAAGATTCCATTAATATATTTTTTTTTCTTAAAGTTAACTCCAAGCCAGCCATGGTGGCGCAGGCCTGTGATCCCAGCACTCAGGAGGCAGAGGCAGGAGGAGCGCCTCGAGTGCCAGGCTAGCCTGGACTATATAGTGAGTTCAGGGCCAACCTGAACTATAAAGTGAGACCCTGTCTCAAAAAGCCAAAAAATAAAATAAAATAAATCCCAAATAATGTAATTTTATTTGTTCTTAAAAAAGAAAATACAATAACATATTTTGCCTACCAATAAGAAAAAGACAATTTAATGGCTGGGAATTCTCAATGGTAGATCATTTGCCTAGCATGCCAGGCCCTGGGTCTGATTCCTAGCTCTGAAAGAGAGAAAATTTTTGAAAGTGAATATCCGAGTTTAAAAAAAAAAATGTTTTAAGGTAAAAGAGACATTCTCATATACTATAGGTAGTCTTAAAATTCATACAACATTTCTGGAAAAAGTCTGGAAATATTTACTAACAATCTTTGTTACTATAAATCTTTTTCTTTTTCTTTTTTTTTTGTACCAAGGATTCAACTCAGGACCTTGCGCTTTTGAGGCAGGCGGCAGCACCACTGAGCTAAATCCCCAATCCTGTTACTATAAATCTAAGAAATCATCCTAGTAAATAAGTTTCCGTATTGGCAAGTGAAATTTTTTTCTTCTTTGTGGTATAAATATATTGTTATTTAAAAAGGCATCATATTTATAAAGTAGAAAACTGGCAACAAAGGTCCAAAGCAAAACTAGGTATATAATGGTATCATTACAGAGTGAGCTATTTAACATGTAAACATTATTTTGACACAGAGAAATGTTTATGATAGAAGGTTAAATAAAAAAATCAAAACAGGGCCGGGGATGTAGCTCAGTGGTGCCATGTCTGCCTGGCAAGTGCAAAGTCCTGAGTTTGAGCCCCAGTACCAAAAAAAATCAAATCACATGATATGGACAAAATGCTCCTAGTTACGTTAAAATAAGCACAAGTTGGGCTAGGGGTGTGGTTCACAGTGCAGCCCAAGCTTAGCGTATACAAGACCCTGGGTTCCATTGCCAGTACCAGATTCACACAAAACCCTAATAGTCATAGTCATAATCATAATCAGAAAGCAAATAAAAGACTCCAAAGTTTTCAAGGTGGTTACTTCTGTACTAAAGATTATGGGTGATTTTTCTTCTTTGTATATTTTCAACTATTTAACACCTTTGGAATAGATGCCAGTTACTATTTTTTTCCCTATGATGCTGTTACCACCTTGGAATACTATTTTGTTTTTGTTTTTGTTTTTGTTTTGGGTACTGGGGATCGAACTCAGGTCCTTGCGCTTTCGTGGCAGGCACCGGAACCACTGAGCTAAATCCCTGGCCCCAATTACTATTTTTATAATCAAGAAAAAAAGGAACCAAAGGAAAAGAAGTAACAAGAAAAGAAATGGCTGTCTTGAGCAGCAGCTCCCTAAACCTTGGTAATAGCTGGGTGACTTGGATGACTTACAGTCCTGAGGATCCAGACTGCTGAATGACTCAGTTGTTGTCTCTGCTCTTGGGTTTTATAAAGACACCCGACAAACACCTGTGCTTCCAAGGCAAACACACCTGTGGACAAGGCAATCGGAGGCTGGGATGACAGCCACTGGGTCAGGACCAGGAAAAGAATGCAAAGTGCTTCCCAGACACAACCCCTGCTCCCCTTCCACACAAATACCCAGTAGAAAAGTGTTCATAAAACCCTTGTCCCTGCCCCGCGCACACAATGCATAACATAATGTCTCATAATGGAACTCTTCCCAACACCCTTTCTGGGCTCAGCTCCTGTGTTCTTAAGATTAAAGTCACAAAGCCTTTTTTTTTCTTTTTTTGGTACCAGGGATGGAACTCAGAACCTTGCACTTTCAAGGCAGACGGTGGAACCACTGAGCTAAATCCCCAGCCCACAAAGCCTTTTGAATCATGAGAAGCCAATGTATCTCGAGCTGTAATGAATGAGCTGAGTCGAATTTGTCACCATGAGAACAGATGGTTGATACTGGTTTTCTGCCTAATCATCACCATTCCTTGGATCCTTCTGTGTGCCAAGTCCCCCGGGAGAGTCCCAGTTAGTCCTCCCACAGCCCTGCCAAGCAGGAGCTATATCACCTCATTACCTCGGGAGCAGAGAGGCTCTCGGAAATCAAACTTGCCATGCCAATGCCGGTGAGCAGTAAAGGCAAGATTTTTACAAACAGGCAAGTGAGGCAGAGGAGGATAGCAGATGGCTGGGAGGCACTGGGCCCAAGGTAGAGTCAAGATGTCCAAGCTTTGTCAGGTGACCAGGAGCCTGAGGTCAGAGTTAACAGGAACCTGGTGGACAATGAAGTCCAAGGATATAAGGAGCAAGGTGACAGCAAGGAGATGGATGCCCACTGTGACAACTCTGCTCCTGCCTATCTAGAAAACATTTCTTTCCTTCTCATTTTGTTATTTTAATGACCACTTGGATAGGACAGTGGCCAAGAGGCTCCAACAGACATATGGTTGCTAAGTACTATGTGCTCATAGGCCTATTTCTAGTTTAAGTAAACTGTTCTATCACTGCATACTTGTTAAGGGAACAATACAAGATGGAGAGATAACAATCATAAATATATACCAAACACTGGCACACCCAACTACATAAAACAAACACTAATAGATATTAAAAATCAGATAAACACTAATACAATTGTAATGAGGGAAACTTAACAGCCACTGTCACAAATAGACAGATCAGCTAGACAAAAAAAAACAACAAAGAAGCAGGGCGAGGTGGTACACTCCTGTAATCCCAGCACTCAGAAGGCTGAGGCAGGAGGATGGTCATGAGGTCAAGGCCAGCCTGAACTACACAGTGAGACCCTGTCTCAAAAACAAAAATCAACAGAGAAATATCAGAGCTGAACCAAACTTTTGAACAAATGGACCTAGAAGATATCTACAGAGTGTTCTGCCCCACAACATCAGAATATGCATTCTTCTCAGCAGCACATGGGTCTTTCTCAAAATAGAGCACATACTACCTCACAGAACATGCTTAAGTAAATGCAAAGGAACTGAAGTTATCCCATGCATATTACCACATCATAGTGCAATGAAATTAGAAATCAATGGCAAAAGAAATCACAAAAACTACATGAACACGTGGAAATTAACACCCTCTTGAACAACCAATGGGTCACAGATGAAATTAAAGAAGAAATTAGTTTCTACAATTAAATTATAATCCTGATACAACATACTGGAACTTGTGGGACATAATGAAAGCAGTCCTACCAGGGAAGTTTATAGCAGTGAATTTCCACATCAGAAAAAAGGAGAGAGCTCAAATAAATAACCTAATGTATTTTGGGGTTTTTTGTTTGTTTGTTTGTTTGTTTGTTTGGTACCAGGGATTGAACTCAGGTCCCTGCACTTGTGCAGCAGGTGGTGAAACCACAAACTTCTAGAAAAAGAACAAGTTAAAACCAAAGCTCATACAAGGAAGGACATTACAAGGATCAGAGCAAAAATTAAATGCAACTGAGACTAAGAAAACAATACAAAGAATCAATGAATTGAAGAGTTGATTCTTTGAAAGATTAAATAAATAGACAAATCTTTAGCCAACCTTATCAAAAAAAAAGAGAAAGACCCAAATCCATGCAATTAGGAATGAAAGGGGAGAAATCACAACAGTTCCTGTAGAAATTTAGAAAAGCATCAGTACCTACTTTGAAAACTTGTACTCCAATAAGATGAAAAATCCTGAAGAAATGGATAGATTGCTAGATATATATGAATTACCAAAGCTGAACCAAGAGATATAAAATTCTAAACAATCCAATATCAGTCAATTGAGGAAGTAATTTAAAAAAAAAACTACCAACAAAGAAAAACCCAGGTCCTGATAAATTCACTGCTGAATTCTACAAAAAGTTTAGAGATCTAATTCCATTACTCCTCAATGAAATTGAAAAGGAAGCAATACTCCCAAAGTCATTCCAAGAAGCAAACATTACCTCAATACCAAAACCAGAGAAAGACCCAACCGAAAAAGAGAACCACAGGCCAATCTCTTTAATGAACATAGAGACAAAAATCCTCAATAAGATACTGGCAAATAGAATGGAGCAAATGATCAAAAAGATTATTGGGCCGGGGATTCAGCTCAGTAGTGCTGCCGCCTGCCTCACAAGCGCAAGGTCCTGAGTTCGATCCCCAGTACAAAAAAAAAAAAAAGATTATGCACTATGATCAAGTACCATTCATCCCAGGGATGCAGGGATGGTTCAACATACACAAGTCAATAAATGTAATACCCCACATTAACAGAACCACAAAGACCACAAATCATCTCAAAAGATGCAAAGAAAGCATTTGACAAAGTTCAACACCCATTCATGATAAAGACCCTAGAGAAAATTGGAATAGAAGGTCTTTATCTCAATCTGATAAAAGCTATCTCTGACAAACCAACAGCCGACATCATACAAAATGGTCAAAAACTGAAAGCTTTCACTCTAAAATCAGGAACAAGACAAGGATGCCCACTATCACCACTCCTGTTTAATATAGTTCTGGAAACATTAGCCATGGCAATTAGACAAGAGAAAGAAATAAAAGGAGTAAAGATAAGAAATCAAGAAGTTAAATTGTCATTTGTGGATGTCATGATACTCTTCATAGAAGACCCCAAAAATTCCACCAAAAGATTCCTAGATTTAATAAGCAAATTCAGTCACATAGAAAGACATCAAGTCAACACTCAAAAATCAATCACATTGAGGGGACCAAGGATGTAGCTCTGTGGCACAGCACCTGCCTGGTAAGTGTGAGGCCCTGAGTTTGATTCCCAGTACCCCCCTAAAAAACACTAATAGCATTACCTGTACATGAAAACTAAGCTCATTTAGAGAGAAATTCAGGAAACAACAGCTTTCACAATAGCATCAAGAAAAATGAAATACTTAGAAATCAATCTAACAAAGGAAGTAAAAAGACCTTTACATTGACAACTGCAGTACTCTGAAAAAGGAGATTGAAGAGGCTATCAGAAAATGGAAAGATATCCCTTGCTCTTGGATAGGTAGAATCAATATAATGAAAATGACCATATTTCTAAAATGTAAAAAAATCGAAGGAAAACAATAGAAACAAAGTTTTGTAAATGGGGAAAGGAAGAAGGATTGAAGGGAAGGAAGGGAAATGGGAAAAAAATTAAGATGCAGGTACAAATTCCCTACCATGAATGTGATCATTACGTATGTCAAAAATTTTTTTTAAAGTAAGCTGGTTTTATTTATTTATTTATTTATTTATTATTATTTTGGTACCAGGGATCAAACTCAGGACCTTGTGCTTACCAGGCAGGTGAGGCACCACTGAGCTACATCCCTGGCCCAATAAGCTGGTTTTAGTCCTAATGGTTGACCTTAGTTTGCCAGGGAGTTATCTGAACCCTGGTTATTTTTTGGTATAAAAACTGCTAGACAGGACCCGGAACCCATTGTGCTGATGCCAGCAGCCGCCCCAGCCGGACCATGCAGCTAGGGCTGTGTGGTATCTGAATCTACACAGCAGAGGCGCCATGGGGGAGGGCCATAAAGGCCACGGTTATGAGCCCCAGAAGATAGAGCAGAAGTGAATAACAGAGAGGGCCTCTCTGAGGCTCCTCAATGAAAATTGAAGCCCACTGGGAAAGTGAAGAAAATCTCTTCAATAAAAGCACACTGGACCATTGTGGTTGGTAAGTTGGTGGGAACAGCAACTCTCGTAGAAACCCAGACTTGCTTAGGAGGGAGGACAGCTGGAACCTGTAGTAGAACCTTGCAGAGTTTAATCCTGAAGGAGGTCAGGGACCTCAACTTGGGCCTTGCAGCCAGAAATCAGCCTGAATCTCAGCAGACTATAGATGGCTTGCTGAGACTAATCAACTTAGACCTGCACACTGCTGCCCACATTGTCTACCAGGACAGCAGAGACATAGCCTGAGGAAAACTTTTTAAAAACATATATATTTTTTTCTTCTCTTTTCTTCCTCTCTCTCTCCCTCCCTCCATCCCTCCCTTCTGGCTCTGTATTTCTCTCCCTCTTTGTTCCTGTTCCTGTCCCATTTTGAATATTTCTCTCTCTCTGTACTCTTGACTGTCACTATTATAGGAAGATGAATACAATTTCTAGCTTCCCTATTGTTGTCAGTTTTTTCTGTACTTGTCTCTGTTCTTTTGCTCAGTCTTTTCCTCCTGTCTTCAACAGATTGCCACAATTTGCATGATCTTCCTGTGTCCTCTAGCCTCACCTCTAACCTTTCCCTCTCCTATCTCTCTATCCTTCCCTCCCCAACCCCTTCTAAATCCTTATCTCCAAGGGTAAATTTGCCATATTGAAGGTTTATTTATCACAAACGTATTTTGGGCTGACCCTAGATTTTGATCTAGCTTGCTCTGTTAAAGGTGACAGATTAACTGCTACCACAAATTGTCATTTTCTAAGCTGTTTTTGATGCTATTGTTGATGCTGATTGTGTCAATTGGGCTAAGGTGTTGTGATTGATCTAATCAGTTGTCCTCCCTGGACTCCCTGGATACTGAAAATGAGATTGCCTAAGAGTCATTAAAGACTCAAAACCTAAAAAGTCCAGCTATACCTGGAAGATATCTCTGAGAAGCAATCACCCTATAAGGGCTCTAAACTCAAGTAATAAAGATACTCACAACAAAAAATATTGAAGTATCAGCCCAGGAAGTAAGGCAAAAAAACAGCACCACCAACAAAATTAAAAATGAGAAGACACCTTAGCAAGACACAAACCCAGACTTCCAGCTCACCAAGGGGAAATTCTGGGGGAAATGAGGTGGAAAAATATGATAATCAACCACCTGGACACCCTGAACTGATAGCACAGGAAGTAACAAAACAGATGAATGGGGCTCTAGAAAAATTCAAAACAAAAATAATTTCCCAGATAACTACAGAGATGGTAAGCAGAATGAAAGACATAATTAGAGACTCTAGAACAGAAACAGATAAAACAAATAGATGAACTCAGGACCATGCTGGAAGCCATGAATGCCCAGCATAGGAGAGAAATGGAAAGCATGAACACCCAGCATAAGAAAGAAATGGACTCCATGAAACAGATTCAAACAGATATCCAGGAGATTAAAAACTCCATTGAAAGTATTCACAGCAGATTGAGCAATTGTAAAGATAGAATATCAGATATAGAAGACAGGATTGTGGTTAGTGACCATGAAAAGAGAGATTTCTTAAAAATAGTAAGGGACCATGAGAAATCAATCCAGCAGCTGCTAGATGATGCAAAGAAGAATAACATAAGACTGATAGGAGTCCATGAAAAAGCAGGAGAAAGTACAAATGTCATAAAAAAAAAACTGTTCACAGAAGTAATAGTAGAAAACTTCCCAAACAGAGGTAAAGAATTTGACATACAGATAGATAAGTGAGGCATATAGAACTTGGACTAGCCACAATTTAAAAAAAAACTACACCTAGACATATAATAGTCAAGATCCCAGAAACACAACAGAAGAACAAAATCCTACAAACAGGGAAAAGAAACAAATCACATACAAAGGAAAGCCCATCAGAATCACAGCTGACTTCTCAACACAAACCCTCAAGTCAAAGAGAGTCTGGAGTGAAGTATTTCAAGCCCTAAAAGAAAATAACTTCCAATCTAGACTGTTGTATCCTGCAAAATTATCTTTCAAGATTGATGGGGAAATTCGATACTTCCACAACAAAGAATACCTGAGAAATTTCATGAACACTAAACCAGCACTCCAGACAATTCTAAGCAATATCCTAGAAAAAGACAATGAAGGTCACAACTCCATGAGGCCAAACAGAGCAAAGGCACCAGGCAAGGAAAGAAACTAAAGAGAGAGGGGGAAAAATAAAAAATAAGAGAGCCAACAACAGTAAACCATCATAACAAGGATGAGTCAATATTTAACAATTATAACCATTAATGTTAATGTCCTTTATTCACCAATCAAAAGAAACAGATTGGCAGAAAGGATTAAGAAGCAAAACCCAACAATATGCTCTATACAAGAAACACACCTAATTCAAAAAGAACTTCATAGACTGAAAGTAAAAGGATGGAAAACAGTTCTCCATGTGACAGGAACCTGGAAAAAAGCAGGGATAGCAATCTTATTTACAGACAAAGTAGATTTCAAACCAAAACTAAGTAAGATAGACAAAGAAGGTCACTACATCCTTGCGAAGGGAACAATCCAAGAGGAAGGGATGACAATGATAAATATATATGCACCAAATACGAATGCCCCCAACTATACAAAACAAATATTAAGGAACATGAAAAACCAAATAAGCACTAATACAATTGTACTGGGGGACCTCAATACCCCACTGTCACAAATAGACAGATCATCTAGACAAAAAAGTCAACAACAAAATACTAGAACTGAACCAAGCTTTTGAACAAATGGACTTAATGGATGACTATAGAGAGTGTTCCCAACACAAAATCAGAATATACATTCTTTTCAGCTGCACATGGGTCATTCTCCAAAACAGACCACATGCTAGCTCATAGGACATGTTTAAGAAAATGCAAAAGAATTGAAGTTATCCCCTGTATATTATCAGACCATAGTGCAATAAAAATTGGAGATCAGTAGCATAAGAAACCACAAAACCCCCACAAACACATGGAAATTGAATCACTCTCTCCTGAACAACCAATGGGTCACAGAGGAAATTAAAGAAGAAATTAGACAGTTTCAAGAATTAAATGATAATGCCAGTAAAACATACAGGAATCTCCGGGACAAAATGAAAGCAGTACTACAAGAGAAATTCATAGCAGTGAATGCCCATATTAGGAAAACAAAGAAAATTCAAATACTGTCCACTGTTAAAAATAAAGTAAGCCAAGACCACTAGGTTCTTTTCAGAAATTTCAGTCCACTTATCCCAAGGCTGCCAGAGATTGAATAAGGAATTTATCTTACTATGAATTTTAGTATGGATCCTACTTGTGCAGGCACAGGCAGAGGCCTAAGAACCTTGGCGAGAGCGACCTGTCTGAGCAGGTTCTTGGCAGAGGCAGTTCTCCATCCAAGTTGGTGATCAAGCTGGACCATGGGGGGAGCTTAGAGTGTGCCTTCTGGAAAGGGTGCCCTGGAGGCCGAAGGTTCTATAACTGTACAGGGAATGGGGAAGGGGATGTTGCCAGAACCTCTGCCATGGGTCCTGGTCTCCTAAGCACCACTACAGCACAAGGCAAAAGAATAAAGACAGAAAACTGGGCTTAGAGTGAAGCTGAGTCTTGGGGCATGATCAGTGCTGCTGATGGCAGCAAAGGCAAAGGCCTCCAAGCACATCCAGTATTTATTGAATACAAGTGTGGGAAGGAATAGGGAGCTGGGTATGCTTTGAAGGCATCCAGTGAAATACTGTGAACACCTGGCATGATGGCACGAAGCACGCCTGTAAGGAAGTAGGCACTGCTTATCTTGCTTGGATAGAACAAACTCATATTGGGACTAGGTACAAATAGCATGCAACCCATCAGGTCAGTGAGAAGCCATAATTCAGGGTAGAGGATTTTAATTGAGGTCACGCTGACCTCAGCTGCATGTAACTTGGCAGAGCCCTGCCACTTCACAGACCCAGGTTTCCATGGCAGCCATTGAGGGAGGGGCTATACTCACCCAGTCCAGCATCTGACATGCCCATTTGAGTCACATAGAGCTTAAATCTGACTCCTGATATAAAACAATATAGCTGAGGCACAGGGATTTAGCTCAGTGGTGCCTCACCTGCCTCACAAGTGCAAGGTCCTGAGTTTGATCCCTGGTACAGAAAAAAATATATATGTATATAGCCAAATTATGGAAAGCAAGAAGCAGGTGCCACTCATAGGCTGCTAGTACAGGGCAGGGATATCTGCTACATAACTGTATCTCAGTTCCATTACTGTGAAAGCCATGTCACCCTGGGTAATCTACAAACCCTTCACCTATCTCCCCAATTCCTTCAGAACTAAAGTAGGGAACTGAAAATGTGCCAGGGTAAACGTGCACCTATGTCCTGCTCATTTCTCTCCTGGAGATATTTACCCTCCCTCCATAATAAGAATTCACTACACAATGCTCCCAGCAGCTTTACTTGTAAGTGCTCAAATGTTTATCAGTTAATTCCAAGATGAGCAAAGGGTAGACAATAGAATGCTGCTCAGCAAGAAAAAGACACACACGCACATGCACATACACACACACACACACACACATACACCAATGTGTATGAATCACAAAATAATTAGGCTGAGTATGAAAAGTCACATCAGAAAACATATTGGGGCTGGGGATTTAGCTTAGTGGTTCTGCCGCCTGCCTTGAAACCACAAGGACCTGAGTTTGATCCTTGGTACCAAAAAAAAAAACAAAACCAGTACATATTGAATTATCCTATTTATAAAAATTTTCAAAAAATGCCAGCTAATCTATGGCACCAGAAATCTGATACATCATTAGTGGCCTGGAGGCCACAGATGGGAAGAGCAAGAGGAGGGATGGGTGACAGCGGACAGAGAAAATTCTTGGGGTGATGAACATGTTCCTTTTTCTGACTTTGAGGAGGGCCCTCATGGCAGACATCTCATCTACCAACACTCACCAAACTGCACACCTTGAGCAGGAACACTCAATTATACCTCAACATGGCTGAAAAATATGTCAAAAAGTACATGAGGGTGCTGGAGATTTAGTTCAGTGATGCCATCACCTGCCTCAAAAGAGCAAGGTCCTGAGTTTGATCCCCAGGACAAAAAAAAACAGTACATGAGGTAACCAGGCATGGTGGCACACACTGATAATTCTAGCACTCAGGAGGATGAGGCAGGAGGATCACTACGAGTTCAAGACCACCGCGAGGCTACATAGTGAGTTCAAGGATACCCTGAACAACATAGTGAGACCCTATCTCAAAAATTAAAAATAAAATTAATTTTAAAAGGGGTGAGGACTGTAGCTCAGTAATTGAGTACATGCTTAGCATGCACAAGGCCCTGAGTTCAATGCCCTGTATAGAGAAAGAAAGAAGGAAGACAGGCAGTCAAGCAGGGAGGAAGGAAGAAAGGAAGGAGGGAAAGAAGGAATAAGAAAGGAAAAGGGGGAGGGAAAAGAAAAGGAAGATAATAAAAAGGAAAGGAAGAGAAATAAAAGAAAAGGGAAGGAAGAGAGACAAAGAGGGAAACATGACCCAAACAAAGGAACAAAATTGATCTCCAGAATCCACCCTAAAGAAAGGAAAATCTATGAATTACCTAACAAAGAATTCAAAATAATTATCACAAATATATTCAGTGAACTAATAGGGAACATAGACAACTAGACAAAAGCAATAAAATGACGCACGAGCAAAATGAAACTAAACAAACAACAAAGAACAACAAAAAAACTAAAAGCTAAGTATCTAAAACAAAGTAACAAAAAAATCATAATCTACTAACTGAATAGAAATGTTCATCAGAAGGGTTCAATAGTAGACTTGTTCATGCAGAAAAAATGAGTCAGGGAACTTGAAACAGATTATGTGAAATTAACAAGTCAAGGATCAAAAAGAAAAAAGAATGAAGAAAAGTGAAGCAAGCATATGGGATTTATGGGATGCCTTTAGAGGATGCCCAAAAGAAAAAGAGAAAAGATAGTGAGAATAGTGAAGAAATGATGGCCAAAACATCTCAAATTTGAAGAAGACAGTAGACATTTCAAGAAGCTCAATGGTGACCCACGTCGAACACATTATAATCAAAACCACAAAGTGCAACTTGTGAGATAGTGACTTGTCATGTACAAGGGAGCTCTTATTAAGTTACCAGCAAGTTTCTCAGCAGAAAACCTATAGCCCAGAAGGGAGTAGGGTAATATATTCAAAATAGTGAAGGAAAAAACTACCAACCACAAATACTATGTCTGGCAAAACTGTCCCTCAATAATTTAGGAGAAATTAAAAACTTTCCTAGATAAACCAAAGCTGAGTAAGTTTATCACCACTTGATCTCTACAAGAAATACTAAAGAGAGTCCTTCAGGTTGAAACAAGAGAACACTAGACAGCAACACAAAACCATACAAAGATGTTAAGCTCTCTAGTAGGTATAAATATATAGACAAGATATAGAATTCATAGTTTTGTGATGTTAATGCATGGATTCTTTTTTTCCTTTCTTTCTTCTTTCCTTCCCTATATATAGTCTCTCTGTGTTCTCCAGGCTGGTCTTAAACTCTTGGGCTCAACCAGTTTTTCTGCCTCAGCCTCCTGAGTAGCTCGAACTACACATCTGAGTAGCTGAATCTGAGTAGCTAGGACCAAGGCATCCAGCCTGGTAAATTACTTTTAAGTTTGGTACAGGTACATTTTTTTTGAGACAGGATCTTGCTTTGCAGTGTAGGCTTGCCTTGAACTCACTATGTAGTCCAGGCTGCCCTCAAACTCTTGGCAATCCTCCTGCTTCAGCCTCCCAAGTCCTGGGATTACTGGCATGCACCACCACACTTGGCTGGTACAGAAACCTTTTAAAGAAAGTATAAAAAGTAACTATAAATTTATATTAATAGATACACAATACAAAAAGAAGTAATTTGTGATATCAATGGCAAGGGAGGGCCAAAAATGTGAAGGAGGGCCGGAGATATAGTTCAGTGGCACTGTGCCTGTCTCATAAGCACAAGGTCCTGAGTTTGATCCCCAGTACCAAAAAAAAAATGTGAAGGAGTTTTTGTGTGCCATTGGAGTTACTTTACTATCAATTTTAATTAGATTTTAATAACTTTAAAATGTTCTTGTAAAAAATGTGTATTTGTTAATTCTGATCCTTGTCTTGAATTGCTAGTCGTATCAGGCTATCTCCCAGTAAACAGAGTCCTATCACTAAAAGGAAGGCCAGGGCCAGGGATTTAGCTCAGTGGTTCCACCGCCTGCCTCGCAAGCTAAGGACACTAGTTTGATCCCCGGTACAAAAAAAAAAAAAAAAGGAAGGCCATAGCTGTCATGGGCTCTCTAATATGGCCCCCTGGCCATATGGGAAGTTTCCATTTATAAATGTGCAGGGCATACTGTGTGAGTTAGACACCAGGCTAGGTACTAGCACCCTGCCATAAATGAGACAGCATTCCTGCTTTTACATCATTTCAAGAGAGAAAGAGAGAGATACTTAAACATATTTTTTCTCAAATTTATTTTCCATGTAATTTTATTTAAATATAGGCAATTTGAAGGTGTTAAAAACATGATAGAATGCTGCAAGCAGGTGCTTTTCTCTCAAGAAAATGACGAGGAACAAAGCTTTCTCAATTTCCAACTATTCTGGAAGGCTTTTTGCAAACAGATACTGGTTTCATTCATCCTCTCATCAGCTCTGAAGAAGGAGGAAGCATACAACTTACACACAGGTCGGAGATAGGATGAGAAGTGCGTCAGGTCCCCAGTGGCTCCTGACAGCAGGTCACAAAGGAAGATCTCGGTTCCTGGGTGAGACAGCAGACAATCAGGATGTGGCATCTTTGTGCACAAACTGTCCATGACACATTCATTCATTCATTTATTTATTTATTTATTTATTTATTTTTGGTACTGGGATGGAACTTGGGTCCTTGCGCTTTTGCAGCAGGCGGCAAAACCACTGAGCTAAATCCCCAGTCATGACACTTTTAAGTGAAAGATGATTGTGACAAGTTGATAATTAGGGATTGCTGTTTGTAAATAGATATGGTAGAGAATGTCCTTCAGTACAAGTCATGTATTAAACTAAAATATCACGCCATATAGTTTGAGTTCATACTCATCAACCAGAACAAAACCAAAATTTTCAAAATTCAAGATTTCTGGTCTCCACAAATGTCAACAGTGTCATCCCAATGTTACATATCTTTTGAATCTAGATTACTGTGGTTTAGGGTAGTGATACTTATAGTCACAGCTAACCCCAAAGTAATTCTCGTGTGCCAGACAGTTTTCAGTAATCCTCATGACAGTCCTGTGAATTAGGGACCATTATTACCTCCATTTCTACATAAGAAAACAAGCTCAGGGCCAGGGATTTAGCTCAGTGGTTGGACCCGAGTTCGATCCCCAGTACCAAAAAAAAAAACAAAAGCTCAGAGACAGTCACTTATCCCGAATCATATTGCAGTCAGCAGCAGGGCTATGATGGTAGAGAGACAGGCAGCCCTGATTTCATGCACACTAGGCCAGGACTCCAGCCCAAAGCTGCAGGCCAGCCCAAGTCAGTGCTTTTCAAAATGTGGAAGATATGAGGAAACCCTAAAATGCCTACTGAATCACCTAAAAATCCACTAAATTGTGCTTAAATATAATACAATATCCAAATATGCCTTACTGGATTCAAATTGGTTTGTCCAAATTCAGTCTTTCAGTTAATTCCCCATCCCCAACTGCTCTGTGTAAATCTGAGTTTTCCTCATAATTTCCTAATTTCCTGTCACTTTTGGGTATATATGTGTGTGTACAGGTTTCAGGGTCATTCCAGAGAGAAAATGTGAAATTAGGCAGAAAGAAAGAGACGGCTGTGGCTTGTGTCTAGATGTCCCACCAACACTCATGTAGTCATAGGTGGGGCTTTTCAGAGGTCCTGGGATTGAGGATGTGGTGATGGGTTCAAGGGTGTGTGATTACTAAATTAGTCCACTGATTGGCTTGCCACAGTTCTGGGTAGGATTAAGGGTGCTCCAACCTGAGTGTGAATGCTATCCTAAGGGCAGGTAGCCCCAGTGGAATATAAGAGGCATAAAGGGGTTGTCTGTTGTTGCTACTTGTCACTTGCTGCTTGCTACTTCGATGCTTTGCTGCCTTCTCCCTGCCATGAACTGTTTCTCCTCTGCCATGCCACTCTGCCTTGGACTCAGCTAACTATGGACTGAAATGTCTACAAACTGTGAGCCAAAATAAACCTTTCCTCTTTTAACTTTGGGTGTTGGGTATTTTGTCCCAACAACAAGAAAAGTAAAAAGTAAAATATTTTTCTTTTTGCTGGACAAAACCAAAATTAAGTGCTAGTTTCTGCTTTAAAAGTACCATATAAAAATAACAAATGATGTTTTACTGAAAGTTGATAACTGGAGAGTTACAAAAATCCAATCTATCATTTTTCTTTCTCTCTCTCTTTCTTTCTTTCTTTCTTTCTTTCTTTCTTTCTTTCTTTCTTTCATTTTTTTGGTACCAGGGATTGAACTTGGGACCTTGCACTTGCAAGGGAGGCAGTGGAACCACTGAGCTAAATCCCTGGCCCCAATCTATCATTTTTCTTAACCAAATAAATTTTTTTTATAGTTTATCCTTTCTAAGAAAATTTCTCTGACCTTTTTTATCCCTCCTTGGGATCTCAAAGATGAAAATTCAAAATGTTTCTTCAGAATACTGCCTCTGACCAGGCATGGTAGTGCACGTCTGTAATTCCAGCACTTGGGAGTCTGAGGCAGAAGAACCACCATGAGTGCAAGGTCATCCTATGCCACATAATGAGTTCAAGACCAGCCTGAACTACATGGCAAGACCCTGTGCCCCCCCCACACACACACACAAAAATACTGACTCTGGCAAGAAGTTTCCTCTTCCCTTAGCACTCTTTTACAAACATCAAAACAAACAGCAGAACTGACAGAACTCCAGAAGGATTTTCATCTACTCACAGTGCTGTCATGTATGATGCAATGGACCATCTGTGGTGGGGATCAGGAGACCTCAGAGCTGTCCAGGATGACCCACGTCAGCTGGTGGCCTCCTCATGTCCACATAGGACCATGCAGTGCAGAGATGCAGGCACCTTCATCCCACCCAACACAGGAACTGGAGCAAAGACTCCAACGTGGCACACCTGTCACTTAGGTTGCAGAGGTCTTCTCAGACCAACTTCTCTTGCTCTTAGGGACATTTGAATTTCCTCAGATGCATTTTCTTGAAATTTCAGTTTAGTCAGGCACTTCGTTTCATACTTCCTTTCGAGTTTGATGGCTAAAAAATAAAATCCATGAACCAATCTGACTGGCCTTTTCACTAGGCTTAGTGTATTCAAAATTGAATCACACAGAGTTAGGTGTGGTGTAGTCCCAGAACTTGGGAGGTGGAGGCAGAAGGATCACTTTGAGTTCAAGGCCAGCCTGGACTACACAGTGAGTTCAAGGCCCAGCCTGAACTACATAGCAAGATCCTGTCTCCAAAAAAAAAAAAAAAATCCTGAAGTACACCAGCAAAATTGACATTGTAAAACAACCAAGATAACTAGGGCTACTGAAACAGGAGGCTGGTGGAGCTATTGGGCTGAATAACACATCTCAATGTCTTTCTGATAATACACACAGGACAACATGGACAACAGATACCAGGGACCCTGAGGCACTTACATTCCTCTGAAGGCAGCAGCTCCTCCTTGGTTTCACATTTGGCCAGCTCCAAGGGACTCCCATATGCAATTTCTCCCAAAAAGGGCAATCTGGAGCTAACTAGGTTCGAGTACCAGGTCTTTGTAAGCAGAGCAAGATCCCAAGGTTCCTGTCTGGGGCAAAAACTGCATGAATTCATTCAGTAAATATTTACTGTGCACACACTGTGAGAGATACAGAAGGCAGCTTGCTCATCCACACTGGGTCACAAGGGCAAGGCTCAGGGTTTCCCAGGGCGGCAACTCAGGCAGGAAAAGCAGCCAAGGCAGGGACCAGAAATTCTAACACCAGGGACTTGTGATCAGCTCACAGCACAGCCATCCCTCTGCCACATGAGAGGATGCAGATGAAAACAGCAAGCTCCGACATCCTTCATGGCTGCCAAAACACTGTCCCATCAGGAAAGTCAAGGATGTCACTTGCACTGAGCAGGGTACATGGCACACACTGAGGTTTTAGGGGAGCGATCTGGGATTAGGGAGGGGAAGGGATGACGCTCCAACTGCAGCATTAAAAATAATCACTATGAACCGGAAGCACTCATTTTATTTAGCTTCAATCACGTGAGCACAGCCTCAACATGCAGGGACAGCAGACTCGGGCTGTCCTTGGAGAGGAAGTAACAGTCTCCACATGGCCCTTTGTTTGCCTCCTCCGGCTTCCCCCATACCTGATCACCTTAGGGGATGACTTAAAGTCCACAGTTATTACAGATGTGCATGAACAAGTCACAAAGAAGTATTTTTGAGAATGTTCATTAAAGCAGTGTTAAAAAAAAAAACATGGAAATTGTCTTAAAGCCTCTCAACAGCCTGATTAAGCAGCAGTGGGCATGCACATGTATCAAAAGAACAAAGGGCCGGGGATTTAGCTCAGTGGTTCCAGCACCTGCCTCACAAGTGCAAGGTCCTGAGTTCGATCCCCAGTACCCCCCCCAAAAAATGTCCTGCGTATCAAAAGAAAAAGGCCTAGACCTTTATGCTGACCTAGAAAGATGAACAATATAAAGCTCACGTTTAGATAGCACTTACTGTGTTCCACACCCTGTTTTAAGCAGTTTATCCATATAAACAGATACTGCTACAACAGCCCCATGGAGCAAACACTTGCTATTACCACCCTCCCTCTACGGATTAGGAAACTCAAGAGTGGAGAACCACTTGTCCCAGGTCACAGGCTGTTGGGTATGAATCCGAGGTCTGGACCACCAAGCTGTACAAGACACACTGGACGGTAAGGGGCCAAGGAGGCAGAGTTTTATATGATTCTGTATGTTAAAAACATATGTGACAACTGGGGATTTAGCTCAGTGGTTCCAGCGCCTGCCTGGCAAACGCAAGGTCCCAAGTTCGATCCCAGGTACCAAAAAAAAAAATATGTGACAGCCAGGTGTGGTGGCTGAGGGAGAAGGATCGCTGTGAGTCTGAGGCCAGCCTAGGCTATGTATTGAATTCAGAGCCAGCCTCACCTATAGCAACATTCTGTCTCAAAAAGCCAAAATATGTGTGTGTGTTTATATACTTGCGTGTCTTCTATAGCAGCAGAAATCCTAGAAAAAATACAAGACATTTTATTTCTGAGTGGGTCCTAAGGGTGGGAATGGGAGAATGAGAGATAACTTTTATTTTTCTTTTATATGCTTCTGCACTATTTAATTGTTTAGAGTATTATGTATATAATTTTTTTAAACAACGAAGAAAATAAATAAAAATAAAAAGGCCAAGGAGACAGGCATGTCAGCGCACACCTGTAATTCTAGTACTTGGGAGGCTGAGGCAGGAGGATTGCCATGAGTTTGAGGCCAGCCTGAGCTACTTGTGAGTTCAAGGCCAGCCTGAACTACACAGCAAGACCTTGTCTCAAAAAAATAAAAACAAAAACAAAAGGCCAAGGTAAGGAGTTACCTTAGCAAATGAACTCTGAAGAGCGCTGCTACAATTGTTGTTGCTGTTGTTTTGGTACCAGGGATCGAACTCAGGACTTTGAGCTTGCAAGGCAGGCGGCAGCACCACTGAGCTAAACCTCGGACTCCCATTCTGTTCTTGTAACTTCATGAGAAGTCTAATACCAAGCCCTGTGTGGGGAGAGTGGCAGAGAGCACCCCGGGTTCACAAGGCTGTGCAGAACCAGACCCCAGAGTCGCACTCACATCATTCTCCGGAAACAGGAACGTCTTCGTATCCAAATTGCATTTAGGAGGCTATTTACCACAGCGGAGCCCGCCTACACACACACCGGAGTGACAAAACTGAGCAAGCTGTGGGCTGCGCGTTCTCTGACTCTCCTGGAGCTGTGGTTTAGAGTCCTGTAGGAATCCCCATGTCTAAGAATATCGTGATCAAGAACTAGTTACTCCACCATGACGGTGAAAATGACGGAAGCTGTGGAGGGGGAGCCCGCAAAACAAATCCAGAAAAAGTGTTCAAAGTCATATGGGGTCACAGAGAGAGACGCCTGTGGCAGCCGCTGTTCACCACGCGCTCTGCCACCGTCATCGGCCCACGCCAGAGGCGGCGCTGTGGGGCCATAGCGAGGCCCAGAGAAGGGCGGAGGGCCGCAGCCGGGCCTAGAGCCCGGCTTCCTAACACAATGCCCATCCGAGCACACACAGCCTGCCAACTGAGACCTGGACGGAGAAGCGCCTGGGCCAGGGCCTTTGAAGTTCAGCTGGGCTGGCTAGAGAGGATTGGAAGATGACGGGCAGGAGCAGAAACTTGTTTTGGGAAAAGATTCAGACCTCGAGCCTGCCCCTTGCTTCGCACACGACAGTGCTTGCTCATTTGAAAGCGTGACTGTGGTGCAGAGCCCAATAAGATGATCCCTACGCTCCTGTCCAAGCGATGCCTTTTGGCAAGGAGACCGGCGCCGACGCCTGAGGCCCGCACTTACGCGCTGTAGCAGCTGCCCCGTAGGATGCTCCGCACCGTGTTCTTCCTGGGCAGCCCGTAGGCCATGCCGAGCGGTCCCAGCCAATGTCTTCACACAGGGGCGGCCACGGCGCTCCGGCCTCCTCCCTGCAGGGACAGGGACACACCAGTGAACGGCCTTCCCTAAATCCTTTTCCAGCCAAGTGATACGGATCCAGAGAAAGCGTTTCTGAACAGCAGCGGCTGAGCCTGAGTGCCACCATCCTTGTCTTTCGCACGAAGTGGCTGCCAGTTCTTCCACCACGTAAAGAGCAAGGCAGGCAGGACTGCTCCTGCTGGACAGGTTAGGGGCGCAGCGTGGTCGCTGTCACGGCGTTGTGGCCCCCGGTCGCCAGATGTGCTCGCTGTGCAGGGCCAAGCCACTGGGACTCTGCGGGTACAGCAACTTCCCGCCGGCACAGAACTCTACCCCGAGCAACCCCGACCTGCTTCCCTCATCCAAAACCTGGTCTGAAAGTGCCAAGTCAGGCATGGTGGCGCACGCCTGTGATCCCAGCACTCGGAAGGCTGAGGCGGGAGGATCGCCACGGGTTCGAGGCCTTCCTGGGCCACGCACAATCAAACGCCGAAGTGTCCCCACCTTGGCCCCACCCCTGGATCCGGAGTTGGGCGAGTCTGTTCCGCCCTGGCCCGCGGTCCCTCCGGACCCCAAACCCGCTGCTCCCTCCTCAGGTACCTACCCGTCCGGGCGGGTGTGGCGGGTCCCAGCAGCAGGCCAGGGCGGAGCGCGCTCCAGGAGCCCGAGGCCGCGCACCGCCGTGCCGCGCGCCCCGCCCGCCCCTGCCTGCGTCCCCGGGAGGGCGTTTGCGTCACCCGGCCCCACAAAGGGTTTTGTGCTGCCACAGCTCCGCGCTCCCGCGGTGTCGCCAAGAGACCGAGGACGTGACTTGGGCACACGGCTGTGCATGGTGACCCTGGACCCTTGCGTTTCTCTCCAGTGAGTGAGGAGTTTCCCACGCTGAACCCAGGCCCTCGGGTAACAGCCAGCTGATGACTCAGGGGGAGCCACGTCTGACTACTGTCGCCTGGCCGGGAGCCCTGGAGTTGGGGGACTGGCTTGGAGGTCCAGTCTGCCACTCGTGACCACGATCTGGCGTCATCACGCCTGAGCCTCGGCTTCTATACACCAGGGTCACAGTCTGCATTTCAGGGTGGTGAGAATCCAAGATGATGTCCCTGCTGCGCGATCATTGTGACAGCTCTGAGACACCCTGGGATGCTGCTTATCTTTGCAGTTGGAGAAGGGCGGAGCTAAAAGGCCGAGGACCGGGCAATCTGGTAGTGAGGCCCAGGCGGGCCTGTGAGGGCCAATGCAGGAGCCATGGCTGGTCCCTCTCAGGTCTGGTGGAGCAGGACCCCAGGGCTGCCCACACCGGAAGGTGCCTTTTGTCCTGCCAGTGGCCAGCAGGGAGGACAGGTGGTTCCGCACACTTCTGCTCCAGCTCCGATGGTGAACGCAGAGTTTGTGTTTAGCATAAAGATGGGAGAAGCTGCTGTAATAGACTCTGACCTGGGTCCTGCTAAATGAATTAGCCTAGGATGAGGAGTAAAGCAAGAGTACACCCACAGGTACATGGAAGAAAGTATTGCGTGGCAGAAGTTTCACTTCTGTCTCACAAACACATGTACCCAGGCCTTATGGTTTCTATCCAGATGTCCCCCTAAAGCCTCACTGGGTCACATGTGGGGCTTTGTGGGGGTGTGACAGGATCATGGGATGTGATACTCAGCAGTAAATCAGTCCTCTGACGAGTTTATAGCTAAATGTGAGGTTGGGAGGAGGAGGTCAAGGGGGCGTGGCCTGGAGTGGTCTCTCCCCTCTCTGCTCTCGTGATTTTCTTCTTCTTGCCACCAGGCTATAAGCAGCCTCCCCTCTGCCATGGCCCTCTGCCATGCCACCAGCCGACTATGGACTGAAATCTCCACAAAGTGTCAACCAAAATAAACCTTTCCGCCTTTAAATTGTGAGTGTCAGCTATTTTGTCCCAGGGACAAGAAAAGTGACTAAGACACCATGCCTATGTGTGTGTTTGGTTTTTGTGTAAATACAGCTCCTATTTGGGTTTCAAAAGCAGAAAGGGGCTAGGTATAGCTGAGGGTAGGACACTTGCCTAGCATGCACAAGACCCTGGGTTCGATCCCCTGGAACTGCAAGGAAAAACATAAAAATGGTGAACAGTTGAACGCCACTGCCTTAGATCATTTCATTTTACAGATGAGAGCAGAGAGGAGCTGCTGAGAACACCAGATGGGCCGAAGGTGGAAGGCCTCTTGGAGCTGTGCCCAGCCTTCTTTCTTGATGAGGAAACCGAGCCCCACACAGGTGAGGCGATGGTCCAGGCCACACGGAAGGCAACAGGGCAGCTTACGATTTCTCTGCACAGGACCTGGCTTCCTGTGTGTGTGGCAGATCCCATGACTGGCTTCAGTTATTTTCCCTGTGACTCATTTTGGGCAAATATGGTGCAAGTTGCTGAGTCTAGCTTCTGAGATGAGGTCATTAAAGGTATCTTGGCCTCCTTTCTGCAGTCTCTCTTGGATCACTCTCCAGAGAGGGACCAGCAGGCACCTTGCAGGACCTTTGAGCTGTTGTGTGGAGAAAATCCTGAGCACAGGGATGAAAGTCTTTTGCCACTGTCTTGGCTACTTTTCTTGTTGCTAAGACAAAATACCTGACACACAAAATTAAAGGAGGAAAGGTTTATTTCACCTCAGTTTGTAGAGGTTTTGGTCCATTGTCACCTCCAAGGCAGTGTGGCAAGGCAGAGAGGCATCATCGCAGAGGAGAAACAAGTCATGACATGGCAGGAAGAAAGCAGCAAGCAGCAGCAAGCCTCCCTTTCCCTTTTGTTTTTTCCATACCGGAAATTGAACTCAGGACCTTTCACTTGCAAAGCAGAAGCAGCACCCTGAGCTAAATCCCTAGCCCCCTCCCTTTCCCTTTTATCCCATCCAGGCTACAAGCCTTTTTTGTGATGCCACTTGCACCCGGGGGGGGGGGGGACTTCCCAATAACCACACCTAGAACTGCAACAAACCAATCAGTGGACTAAAACAGTACCACACAACCTCCATCCCGATATCACGCACCCTAGATCCAACCACCTCTACAAAGCCCCACCTCTGAGTGCATGAGGCTTTGGGGGGGACGCCTGGACACAAGCGCTCACAGCCACCCACCATGTGAGTGAGCATCCTGCAAACAGACCCAAGGTTCGTGAGACCTAAGGATAACTGCGGCCCCAGTGATGTCTGCAGGAAGCTTCAGGAGCCCCCTGGACCCGAACCACCCAGAAAGCAGAAGATAGAAGGTGCTCACTGCCTGACACCTCCAGCTTTGGGGGTAACAGTCACACAGCACTTACCACTAAATGTCTTATGGATAGAGGAATGATATAGAATAAAATGGCCCTGCTTCCATAATTGAGATTAATACTAAGGCAAAAATAAACAGTAAAACACGCTTTTATAGGTACTTGCTATGCAGCCAGTGGTGCTAACTCTCCCCAGGACCACTCAAGACCCCTAAACCTGGTCTGCACAAGTAGATATGGTGCCCATCACCCCCCACAAGTATGCCCAAGGGGAAGTGACACTAACTACAAGGTGAAAGAGTGTCCCACAAAGATCTAGTTTCTCCCCATAATGACTAGTTCAGTATTTTCTTTCAAAAAATCTAATTCTTAGCTAGCGTGGTAGGTAGCACACACCTGTAATTCCAGCACTCAGAAGCCTGAGGCAGAAGGATCACATGAGTTCCAGGCCAGCCTGGGCTACATAGTGAGTTCAAAACCAACCTGAATTACAGAGCAAGACTCTGTCTCAAAATAACAAAACAAAAATAAATATATAATTAAATAAGTAAAAAGAGTTCGAGATGTAGCTCAGTGTGAAGTTACTGGGTTCAGTCCCCAGTATTTCAATAAATAAAATTAACTGGGCTGAAGATGTAGCTCAGTAATAGAGTAACTCCCAGCGGTTCAATTCCCAGTACCTCAAAAAAAATTAAATTCCTTCCAAAATTTTCTCCTCTCTCTGCCTCTCTCCTTCTCTGCCCATCCTCACTTCCACCTCTGACTCCATCTCCCCTGTGGAGCTCTCGTTGCTTTGCTCATGTCCTACACACATCTTTATAAGACTTCTCTTTTTCCTGGATACCTGAGTTATGGATCACTTTAATTGCTTAAGAGGGTGTTGCTGCCACCTAGTGTTGAAACTGAGGTACAAAGAGAAAAAGCAAAAGAGCTGTGGTAACACCTAATAAAATAATAATGAGAGATAACTTTATGTTTTGGGCACTGCCTAATGTATCTCAATGTATTTCCTAGGCATTGTCTCATGTAACTACCATAGTGTAAATGCTACAAGTAATTTCAGTGATGTGTTTGTAGAGAGGAAAACACAGGTACCTTAAAGCATGAATCACTTCCAACATCACAGGATTTAAACTCAGAATGACCTGATTCTGATTACTTTTCTTGTGGCTGAGACAAAATACCTGACACACAAAATTAAAGGAGGAGAGGTTTATTTCAGCTCAGTTTGTAGAGGTTTTGGTCCATTGTCACCTCCAAGGCAGTGTGGCAAGGCAGAGAGTCATCATCGCAGAGGAGAAACAGGTCAAGAGTAACTTGATTCCGATCCCTCCACCACACTACATACGCATCTCCCAGGGTGATAACTAGCTCAAGGTTTTAGGTTATCTATTTATAAAAAGAAAAATTGGAAACAGGGTCTCACTAAGTCACTAAGTTGCCCAGGCTGGGCTTGGATTTGAAGCCCTCCCTGCCCAGCCTCCTGAATGCTGGGATTACAGGATTACGTGGGTTACCATGCCAGCTTATATTTGTAAATATTTTTGCAAATACTCTTTCCCAACATTCTGGTAAGTCCTTATCATGTACATGTCTGGTCATTCTAATTTCAAGGAGCAATGTTTTATTTCATTTAGCTTAATGTGCATATCACAGACACAGCTTTCACTTTTTTTCATGGCTTTTCCCAAAGCTTTTCTAGTAATGATATCAACCCTTTAAGGTATAATAATAAACAATATAAGTGCAAAAACTTTAAAACCCATGAACAGCAGTGCTGAACGCCCCAGCTGTCCTAGCCCCCTCTTGCCCTCTGGCGTCTCAGGCTCCTCCCGCTGTTCCCTGTCCCTTTCCCTCCAGTCTGTGGACCCTGCCGGAGCCCCTTCCCCTCACTGGACCCCAGTGCAGTCACTGCAGAGCTCTCGCCTCTCTGTGGATTCATCCCAGACTTGCTTCTTGAGGCAACCGTGGCTTCTCTCCTGAACTTATATCTAGCGTATCCATCAGCTCAAGGAACTGACTGTCCTGCCACCAGGGCCTCCTCCTCCATCTCTGCTGTGTCCTGGAAAGGACAGCAGCCATCACACATCCATCCCTGACAGGTCAGGAGGGAGGAAACAGCGGTTTCCCAGGCAGTGGAAGAAGAGTCTGGAGGCCACAGGGTGATGGCCGTGACTGCACAGCCAGCTGCACAGCCGCTCTGGGCTCAGAGCAGGGTCCCCTGAGTTCCCGGGCATCCTTGCAGTGACGTGGCCCCACCTGCCCTCTGTGGCACAGACAGTGGCTTCCTCTGCCGTGACCGTGTGAAATCACAGGCTCCCGGTGCCCTGTTCTGTGGGAGGCCAAGTGACCCAGAGCCCACTGTCTGTGAGCAGGGCACATGGCCTGCAGCCCAGGGTTCGCTCTGGATCACAATCAGCAGAGGCAAGGGTACCCCTAAACTCACAGCTACCCAGAGCCTGGATGACTGGACTGGGCTTCTCCCAAGGGCAAGCCCGAGGCATCAGGTTCAAGGAAAGGAAAACAGGCCTGTCTCTTTGTTGCTGCCACTGTTGTTGTTATTGTTTTGTTGTTTTGAGACAACATCTTGCTATGGTGGCCTTGAACTTATTCTGTTCCCCAGGCTGGCCTTGAGCTCACAGTGGTCCTCCTGCCTCAGCGTTTCGGCCCTGGACAAAGCTCTGGCCAAGGAGACATAAGAGAGGGCAGCTGGGTGCCTCTGGGAAATACGTTATTTCCTGTGCGTTGGAGACACATGAGGAGAATGCTCTTTTTTGTGTGTTTAGTTTGGTTTGGGGGTTTTGTTATTGTTGTTGTTTTGGTTTGGTTATTTGTTTGTCTGGTTTTATGTTTGTTTGTTTTGTTTTTTTGAGGCAGAGTCTCTCTTTGTAGTTCGGCTGGCCCTGAACTCTCTAGTCCAGGCTGGCCTTGAACTTGAAGCGACCCTCCTGCCTCAGCTTCCCCAGTGCTGGGATTACAGGTGTGAGCTACCACACCCGGCTTGAACTCAGAGTGATCCTCCTGCCTCAGCCTCCTGAGTGCTGGGATGAGAGAAGAGTGCCACCATGCCCAATAAGGAGGTTGTGCAAGGCCACAGCCTGTGCAAGGAGAAGCAGCAAGGTGAAAAGGCCCCAGCAAGGAACGCTGAGGGGAGGAGTTAAAGATGTCAGCATCAGAGTGAATGTGCACGCCTGTCATCCAGCTGCTCAGGAGACTGAGGCCGGAGGATAGAAAGTTCCAGGCCAGCTTCGGCAATTTAGAGAGGCTTGTCTCAAAATAAAACATAAGAAGGGCTAGGCATGTAGCTGAGCAATGGAGTGCCCCTGGGTTTGAGCTGCATTACCACGCGCACGCACGCGCGTACACACACACGCACGCACACACACAGATTCATAAAATGGTCGCCCACCCATCACCGAATGGCAGGCACCATCACCAAGTTTCTAAAACCCGTTTCCTCTCTCACTTTCCCCATAAATACTGAGTAACTTTTTAAAATGAATTGATTCCTGCCCGACCAAAGGGAGCCGCGCAGGGCCCCCCTGCTGCCGCGACCCCACGGGTCTGCACCGACCCCGCCCTGGCGCCGGATGCCCAGGCCCCTGCGAGGGGCGAGGAAAAGTCGGGGTTGAAGGCCCGCTGCGCGGCAGGGGCCCCAGTCCCTGAAGAATTGGCGGAATTTAGCACCGGATTTTGCTGTTTGTGATCTTCTGCTCCCCACCCTCGATGTACGCCACACCCGCGATTTACCTCGAAAATCTGAACTTGGATTAATCCATAAATGAGTGGTGGCTTGGCTCCAAGTAAGAGCACAGTGTATGTGTCCAACTTGGCCTTCTCCCTGACAAATAACGACTTATACCGGATATTTTCCAAGTATGGCAAAGTTGTAAAGATTACTATAATGGAAGGCAAAGATACGAGGAAGAGTAAAAGGGTTGCATTTGTATTATTTTTGGATAAAGACTCTGCACAAAACTGCACCAGAGCCATAAACAACAAACAGTTGTTTGGTAGAGTGATAAAGGCAAGCATTGCTATTGACAATGGGAGAGCAGCTGAATTCATCCGAAGGCCAAAGTACTTTGATAAATCCAAGTGTTATGAATGTGGGGAAAGTGGACACTTAGTTATGCCTGTCCAAAAAACATGCTCGGAGAACGTGAGCCTCCAAAGAAGAAAGAAGAAAAAGAAAATTGCCAAACCGGAAGAAATTGAGGACGTAGCAGAAAGTGAAGACGAAGGGGAAGACCCCGCTCTCGACAGTCTCAGCCAAGCCATCGCCTCCCAGCAAGCCAAGATTGAAGAACAGAACCAATGGAAACCCAGTGCAGCAGGCCCCTCAACATCGGAGGATTCACATGGCGCCCGAGGATAAAGAAGAGCACTTACTTCAGTGATGAGGAAGAATTTAGTGATTAGAGTTGTATAATGTAGCTGTCAGGAAAATAAAAACCATCTGAGGTACAAATTATTTGCCTGTAGGAACATTTAATATCAAATATTTTTTAACCATAAAATAGTGCATAAAAAATACAAAATAATTTTTAAAAACAAAAAAATAAAAAATAAAATGCATTGATTCCTTATGTCATTTTAACTTCATAAAAAATTAAATATCTAGCCAGGCGTGGTGGTGCATGCCTGTAATCCTAGCACTCAGGAGGCTGAAGCAGGAGGATTGCTGTGAGTTGGAGGCCAGCCTGGGCTACATAGTGAGACCCAGTCTCAAAAAACAAAATGAAAAAATTAAACATGTGTATGTATCACCAGAAAGATGAATTTTAAAGTTTTCCTCTACTGTACCGTAAGATTTCAGGCTGAGCTCTGAATCACTATAGCTGAAAGGCATGGGCTCTGTCTCCCCACCCTCCATAATCAAAAGGTCACCAGTGTGGCGAGCGCTTCCTGGGAGGGCCTTCTGGGCTAGAGCTCTGCCTGTGTCTGGACAGTGGCAGGACACAGTTCCCAGGTGCTGCCCTTGAAGAAGGGGAACTTGGGTCTGAAGGCAGAAGCTGGGGAACCAACAGCCCCCCAGCGGTTGGCACAGGAGGACAGAGCAGACTTGCAGCCTAGGAAGAAGTGCTAGATGCAGAACGGGGACCATATGGACCTGTGGACCTCATGTGTGTCCCTCCCTCCATGGGCACCCAGCCTCTCTGTGTCTCCTGCATGGCTCAGATCCCATCTATCCACCAGTCCTATATGACTGTCTCTGTCCAGCCTGAAGGGGGTCTGGGAACCCTAACCCTGGCCCACGGCTGTGGCCATTTAGGATGGTCCCTGAGTTTTCCAGGTCCGAGCTATCTCATTTGCTGTTAGTCTTACTTTCCTATCAGATTCAGATTTGGGACATACGGAATGCTCTGCTCAGATGTTTAAGTGCTCAACGAGGATTGGAGGGAAATGAGGCAGCTGTGAACCAAACACCGCCTCTCCCTTTAGACATGTCCTTGCTCCTCGGATGCCCTGCCAGGTGTAGCACAATCACAGCTGGCGAAAAGGGAGACAGGAGGAGACCTGAGCCTCCTGAGAAAGCCACAAGTTCCAAGGGTTCCTAATCTGAGTCCAGAAGAACTGCTCATGACTCTTTAAGGTAATTTGCTTAAAAATAACAGAATTTAGCCAGGTGCACGCCTTTCATCTCAGCACTCAAGGAGGCTGAAGCAGGAGGATTGGGAATTTAGCATAGTAGCCAGATCTGTCTCAAAATAAAATATAAAAAGAAGAGGGGAAGGCAGGGGATTTAGCAGAGTGGTGCCACTGCCTACCTTGCAGGTGCAAAGTCCTGAGTTTGATCCCCGGTACCAAAAAAAAAAAAAAAAAAAAAACCCAATAGCATACCTCACAGAATTAGAGCACAAGGACCTGAGTTCGATAAAAAAAAAAAAAAAAAAAAAAAAGAGGAGGGGACCTTGCTGGGGATATAGCTCAGCAAGAAGGCCTTGGGTCCAATTATCAGTACTGAACAAAAAAACAAAACAAAACCCTAATTTTGAACTAAAGTCATTCATTTGCCTTATTATTTAGGCTTTTGTATCTGTTTAAAAGATGTTCCTGCTGGGCATGGTGGCACATGCCTGAAATCCCAGCACTCGGGAGGCTGAGGCAGGAGGATTGCCATGAGTTCAAGGGCAGCCTGGGCTACATAGTGAGACCCTGTCTCAAAATAACAGCAACAAGTTCAATAACAACAATAACACTACTTACATCGTAGTGGTGTTATAAGTGATCCTGGATGATCCAAACATATGGAAGGAAGTGCCTATGTATGCTCAAGTGTGACGGGAGCACTCATGGATTTGCTGCTGGGTGGGGAAATTTAATATATAGTATAACTATATGGTATAATATACGGCTTGAGATTTGTCTGCTTGGTTTTTTAAAAAATATTTATTAGTCTACTCAAGTTTTGTGTTTCTTAATTATTCTGGCAGTTTGTGTTTTCTCTGGGGGTTTGCCCATTTCATTTAGATTTTAGATTTATTTACATTTATTATTCATGAGGTGGACGCTGTGGTTTCTGAGAGGCCGTGGCTAATTCCTCCTTTTCCACATTGTCATTTATTTGCATATTCTCTTCTCTTCTCTCATAGTAATATCGCCGGAGGTTTGCCTTTCTTACCTAGTGCTTTATTATTATTTCCTATCTTTTTTTAAATGTTGCTTTTATTTCTTTCCTGTATCTTAAACTTTCAGTATTTATCTTTTTTTTTCTTTTATTTTGGTACCAGGGATCAAACTCGGGACCTTGCGATTTTGAGGCAAGTGCTGAAACCACTGAGCTAAATCACTGGCCCTAGTATTTATCTATTTTGTGGTACCAGGGCTCAAACACAGAAGCACCTTCCTGTATTTTTACTCTTTGTTCCTTTCTTGTTTCTTCGGTTATGACTTTTATTCAAGTGTCATAGTTAAATGATTTGCTTCTTTCTTTTAAAACCAACTTGTAAGGGCTGGGGATTTAGCTCAGTGGTTCTGCTGCCTGCTGCCCAAGCATGAGGAGCCGAGTTCGATCCCCGGTACCAAAATAAAAGAAAAAAAAATAAAATAAAAATAAAACCAACTTGTGTCTGAATAAATGTATGTAAATTATAATTTTTTTCTCTAAGAACTGCTTTAGCTATACCCACATGTTTCTACACATAGTATTTTCATCATTATGATTAATCTTTAAGTCTCTAAGTATTAATTTACTTTATACTTTCCTTTTTTCTAATACTTTTTTTTCTAATACAGAGTCTCACTATGTAGCCCAGGCTGGCCTTGAACTCGAAGTGATCCTCCTGCCTCAGCCTCCCAGGTGATGGGATTACAGGTGAGTGCCAATATACCCAGCTCTTTTTTTTCCCTCCCCTCAGTACCAGGAATCTAACTCAGGACCTTGGGGTTGCCAGATAGGTGTGGTGCTGCTGAGCTACATTCCCAGCCCTCTTTTACTTTTTTAAAGACAAAGTCTCATTCTGTAGTTCAGGCTGTCCTTGAACTCGGTGTGATCTTCCTCCCTCAGCCTCTCCAAGGGCTGGGATTTCAGGCCTGGACCACCAGCCCCAACTCATTTTAGCTTCTTTTTTTTTTTTGATAGTGGGAATCAAACTCAGGACCTTTTGCTTGCAAGGCAGGCATTGGAACCACTGCGCTAAATCCCCAGCCCTCATTTTAGCTTCTTGAAGAAATCGCCTCTGCAGCCCATGCTCTCCCCTTACAGTGTCCTCAAAGTCAGGTCCACAGCTGCCCCTTGGGCCCCCTTCACCTCTCACTCTGGCGAGGGGCTCTTATTTTCTGGTCAACATTCTTCCTCTTTTTCTGGTGTATTCCCTCATTTCGGAGATGCTTTGGCTTCCTTTTTAACATAAAGTTTATTTAGTCATTTTAACCTAATTTCAACATGAAACAGCATGGATCCTTTTGTAGTTAAAGTTTCACTGCTTTGCGATATACTTAGACAGAGCTCTGCTCAGAAGTGACCCTGGGGGACCAGGTCAAGGAAGTTCTTCTGTTGTGATTGCCTGTGCCCCAGTGCAATGGTGTCCTCCTGAGGCCCCTGTCCCCCCAGAACCTGTGACTGTGGACTTACCTGGAAATGGCATCTCTGCAGAGGTGTGAGATGCTGTCATGGTGGGTGTGTGGCCTTACTCCTATGGCTGACAGTCTTCCCGGAAGAGGGACATCTGAACACAGATGTGAAGGAGAATGCCACATGGGGTGGAGGCCGGGCTTGGGCTCGCATGTCCTCAAACCATGGAGTGCCAAGGACGGTCAATGGGCTAGGAAGAAGCAAGGAACCGAACCGAACCGTCCTCCCCAGGGCCTTGGGAGGGAGCCAGGCTTCCTGGTGGTGATTCACACTCAGACGGCTCTGCTGTCTCCGCCCCCTTGTTGGTGGAGCCCTGGGATGTCATGCATCCACCCTGTCTACGTGAGAGGGCAGAAGTCTGTTCCTCTACTGAGTCACAGGCTGGTGCAAATCTGTCAGGGAGTCAGGAAAGGAGGAAACCACACAATGGGGAGGCACAGGGCAGAGGCCCATTTGTGGGCCTTTCTTGGAATGACTCTGACTGCGAATACTCATGCCTCTGTGAATGCTCCTCAAAGAAGAGGCACTGTGAAGGACGCCTTAGGAACCAAGGGGACATGGTGACATGCTTTTCCCAGAGCATTTACTCAGTGGACCCATAGATCGTGATGGCTGGGTGGAGACCAGGCATGGGTTCAATGGTGTAAACCTCTTACCATGGCTGACCAGCTGGTGCCACTGCTGGGTCCTTACCTGGCAACAGCAGACCCCAGGACAGGCCCCCTGAGATGGGCCATGGCTCACAAACATCAACTAGTCCTGGGCTGATGCATCCATGCTCAGCTAAGAGAAAGTTAATCCTCACTGGGAGAGGGCATTGTAGATGCTTTCTCTTCTTGTGATAATTCCACCAGGTGTGCATGGCCTCACAGAATACCTTACTCAACTTCCTGACCTGCCACACAGCTCTCCTTCTGACCAAGGGCCCCATTTCATAGAAGTAGGGATGCAGCAATGAATTTGTGCCTGGAGTCTTTAGCTACCCCATCAGCTAGAAATAGTAACCTAGCTCCAAGGCAGAATTGCCTATTTCTGCTAGGGATTTAGCTCAGTGGTGCCATGCCTCCCTGGCAAGCACAAGGTCCTGAGTTTGATCCCCTGAACTGGAAAAAAAAAAAAAAGAATTGCCTATTTTATTCTTTTTTTTTTTTTTTTTTTTTTTGGTACTGGGGATCGAACTCAGGTCCTTGCACTTGCAAGGCAGGCGGCGGATCCTATTTTGTTCTTTCAGGCTATTGGAATGAAATGCTGTAGACTGAGAGGCTTGTATTTTTTTTTTTTTTTTTTTGGTTCTGGGGATCGAACTTAGGACCTTTCGCTTGCCAGGCAGGTGCAGTGCCACTGAGCTAAATCCTTGGCCCAAGGCTTGTAAGCAACAGAAATTTACTTCACTTACTCCTGGGAGCTGGGCACCCACGATCAAGGTGCCATTGGATCTGGCAGGCAGAGAACTCTCTGCCCTTCCCAGACAGCCTTCCTTTCACTTTGACTTCACGTGGTATAAGGGCAAGTGACTTCTCCCGATCCTCCCTTATTTACAAGACACTAATCCCATTCATGAGGGCCCTACATCCACAAACAAGTTCTCTCCTAAAGGCACCACTTCCAAAAACCATGGAGACAGTTGGGGGTGGTGGCAAATGGTGGGGTTGACAAGCCAGCCTCCTGGTGCTATGACTGTGATCTTTGTAGCTGGGGCATGTTCCACAGACTTGTCATGAGACCCAGTGAAACCCTAGAGCAGAATGTTTGCATAAAATGAGAAACTGTTACCAAGAAAGAAACCTAAATAAGGCCTCTACCCTCACTTTCTCATAGTCAACTTAAAAATCACTCATTTGGGGCCAGGGATGTAGCTCAGAGGCACCATGCCTCCCTGGCAAGTGCAAGGTCCTAAGCTCGATCCCTGGTACCCCCCCCCCAATCACTCATTTTGGAGGTTGCACAACTGATGGTTAGTTCCCCACCAGCTTCACTGTGGATAGCACCTCTGATACGTGGGCCATGGTGACAGTTACTTCCCAGGGACCTAAAGGCCACTTGTGCTGAGAACACTGACTCTTCCTTTGGGGCTACAGATGCCTGGGGCTGACTGAAGTGGGGTGGAAAATTCAGTGTGGAGTACCACTTCTGCCTGTACTCAAAGCCCAGGCATCTGAGGACATTTAAGGTCACAACCCTGCTCTCAGACATGCGCATAACAAGGCCACCGTTATCTAAGAATGACTTAACATACTTAACCATGTATGTGTGACATGGACAAGGTCCTGCAGTAGGTGTTTAGTCTCTCCATGTCTCAGTCCACTGATAAGACACTATAACTCTGTGAACTAGTGAACGCTGTAACCTTTCAATAGTTGTGTTTGCTGTGTTTTCCAGGTACCTGTAACTGCTATTTTGCTGAAGGAATAAAGACATGCAGCTCTTGAGCTCTGGAGCTGCAGCTCCAGCTCTGCTCTGCTCTGATGCTGATGATTGTCTCTCTGTGTGTTGTTCTTCACTAGGGAATTAATTAATTAACTCATTCACAGAACAAAGGACTATATGGACTAAACACACCCCCACCCCCACCCCCCACCGTCATGCCTTCACAGTTGGCATGGTCTGGCAGGATGCCTTCACGCTGGGCACCTCTGTTTTCACATTGTGTCTGCCCCCTTTGCTGTCTTCACCCTTGACTCAGATTCTGCTGAGCTCTACACAGAGACAGGTTGATCATCTCAGAAGTGTCTTGTCCAAGCCTACAACTCAGGGAGGGCTTGGCCCATTGCCTGTTACAGCTGTGATTCTGCTAACTGACCCTTGGGCTCTTTCAGTAGCTCAAGAATTTAAGTTCTTCAGCCCCATTCTAAAGCCAGGACATTTATGAAAAAGATGTCAGCAGCTGTAGGAGTAACTCAGTAGTTCCTCAGCAAAGCTGACCACCTGGCCTTGGCCACCAAGTACAAGGCTAGGGTATTCTGTAGATGGTGGTGCTAGATACAGGACAATGTGACAGTTTCTAGATTTCTAGAACAAGTTGACTGTGACTACCCAGTGGTCCAAGCCCATCTCAAGAAGAAATGTCTTTCAAAACCATGCTCCTGGCCAAGGAAAATGACCAGATTTTTGTTTTGTTTTGTTTTTGTTTTTTGAGACAGTGTCTTGCTGTGTAGTTCAGGGTGGCCTTGAACTCACTATATAGCCCAGACTGGTCTTGAACTCACAGCAATCCTCCTGTCTCTGCCTCCCAAGTGCTGGGAGTGCGCCACCACACCCAGATCAAACAACCAAACTTTAACCCATCCCACAGATCAACAAAAACCTGCTGCTCAATTTGTTCTGTGGAGAGCAATTTGGTCACACTCTCAGCTTCATGCTTTGTCCTTCCAGACAAAGCCCCAAAGTGGCTAAAGACCTGCACTCCCTACAGAAAGCGGTGCCTGTGCAAGAGTTTGCACACTTGCAATATCTGGCCCAGCTTCATTTCTACCATCTCTGTGTGAAAAGATTCCATTATCTGGCATCACTATTACCTTGGGGATAAAGATTCTAACAGATAAATGTGAGAGAGTGTCTTAATCCCTTTCCTCACAGCTGAGACACAGTTCCTGACACAATTTAAAGGAGGAAAGGTTTATTTTGGCTCACAGTTTAGTCCACAGTCAGCCAACTCCAAGGCAGAAACAGTATTGCAGAAGGATCTGGCTGAAGAGAGCTGCTCACATCTTGGTGGACAGGAAGTAGAGAGGGAAAGGAGGAGCTGATTAGGGAGATAAACTCTTCCAGATCATAGCCCTAGTGACCTGCCACTTCCAACCATGCCCCACCTTCTAACAACACATTTAGCTACTGAGCTCATAAATGGATGGATCCACCACCTCCACTATCCAGTCACCTTCCAAAAGCCCCACCTCTGAACACATGAGACCTTTGGGAGACATTCTAGATCTAAACCATAACATTTCACCTCAACCCCCAAAAGACTCATGTTTACCTCATTATGCAAAATACATTTAGTCCAGCTCTGAGAGTCACCAAAATTTTAACAGTTCCAGCATTGCTGAAAAGTTCAAGTCCAAAGTTGTCTTTGAGACTCAAGGCAAACTCTTATCTGTGGGCCCTTGTAGAAATCAAAGGGAATGGGCTGGGGATTTAGCTCAGTGTTTTCGCCATCTTCTGCACAGGTGCAAGGACCTGAGTTTGATCCCCAGTACCAAAAAAGAAAAAAAAAATTCAAAAGGAAGTTTAAACACTGCCAACATACAAAATTACAGGGTAAACATTCCCATTCCAAAAGGGAGAAATATGAGCATAGAAAGAGATGGGATCAAAGCAAGACTGAAACCCAGCAGGGTAAACATTAGATCGTGTAGTTCCATGTCCAGCACCTGGGGCATATTGTGGTGACATATGATCTCCAAAGAATTTGGACAGTCCCACCCCTATGGAATTGCTTATGGTTGTAGCCCTCATGGCTTCTCTCTTGGGATTGATCCACTCACTGCCTGTGGCATTCCTCAGCAGACCCCCCATGTTCCTACCATCTCCAACTTTCTGGGTCTCCACTGCACTTTCAGGTTCTCTCTCAGCTTCACACACTGCCTGCTCAGGGGCATGTGGCCTGGCCTCCCAGGCCTTCTTTTGAAAACAAGCTGGAAGTCTCCATGACCCCATGACTTTTGAATTCTGCATTCCTGAAAAACAAGGATTTCATGACACCAAGGTCTGCTGCCAGCTCTAACAGTAGCTGGGCCCCGTTGGATCATGCCTGCAGAGACCTCTGAGTGCCTGGATGGCCGAGCACTGTGAGCAGAATCCCACGGAACCAATTCCCAGATAGCCCTTCTTGAGCAGGATGCCCTGGGGCTCTCTTGTCAAAGCAAAGTCTTTCAAAGACATTTCCATTGACCCTTTTACACCTTTGGCCAAGAGACAGGTGTTGGCCAGGGATTTAGCTCAGTGGCACCACACTTGCCTTACAAGCACAAGGTCCTGAGTCCCTGGTACTGAGGGGGGAAAAAAAGAGATGGGTGCCTTTTTTTCCCCCAGTTCTGGAGATCAAACTCAGGACCTTATGCTTGCCAGGCAGATGTGGCACAACTGAGCTACATCCCCACCCTAGGTTCAGTCTTCTTGATTTCTGAGATGCCTTCATGCCATCTTTCCTGTTGTTCTGATGCAAAGTACTTGGCTTCTTTTTAATGCTAATCTTTTCAGCAACTATATTCTTTTCCTCAGCTTTGCAATTATTTCCTTTCTGGTGACACTGAAAACTTTTCAAATGGGCTTTTTGCTTCAGTTTCTCAATGTAGATCTTGCTAAAAAGCCACCAGTAGTACCTATGACACAGCTTGAATGTTAGGCCACCTTGAAATTTCCTCTGCCAGATTAAATTAAGTCCATCCCCTTAATCTCAGTGTCTGGAAATGTCTTTGGACATGAACGAAATGTGGTCAAATATTTTTTGCCAGAGCATAACACACATGGCCTCAAGCCCAAATGCCATTGGTGTCCTTGTTCCCAACTGAAACCTCCTGACCCTGGCCTTTACTCTCTGCATTTCTAACCAAATTATGGTCTTTTGAGCTCTAATCCCCCATCAAGCTTGGCTTACAGCTTTCTGGGGCATTTTTAGCCAGCATCTCCAAACCTTTGCAAACTCCTCCCACAAACCACTTTCAAAGGATTCAAAACCACATGGTCAGCTAGTCAAGGCAATGACCAGACTTTCCTGATACCAAAATCAGTCTTATTCATTTTCCCACCACTGGGACACAATATGTAATACCCACAACTAAGTCACAAGTAAAAACCTGAATCTGTCTAGAACCCAAGGGATTCCTTCAGACTTCCATGCCCAAACATTAACAGAAAACAGTTTCAAAAATAGATAAGAGTATTTCACATTCAGATATGTTAGGAATGAAGATTTAGGTTGCTTCATTGGATGTTACCGTTTAGATCTAAAGTGGCACCCAAAGCTTTACATGTTTGGTAGGTGATTAGATTATGGGTGTAATGAAGCTGACTTGCTCTTAGGTGGTGGAGTCTGCTCAGAGGAGGCAGGTCACTGTGGGGATGACTTGTGGGAATATATCTCTCTTCTCATCTCCTCCCTTGACTCTCTGCTTCCTAACAACCATGAAGTGAGCAGCTTTTCCTCCACTCTCCCCCTCTGCCATGCTGTTTCCTACCTTGGAGCCAGCCAAACATGGACCAAAACTTCTGTGTGACCCAAAATAAACCACTCCTCCTTTTTGTTTCAGGTGCCAGGTATTTTGTCCCAGCAATGAAAAAGTGACTAGGACAGATTTTGGTATCAAGGAAGTTTAGTCATTGCATAATTCCCCAACCATGTGTTTCAGAAAACTTTGGAAATGGTTCACATGAGGAGTTTGGAAAGATTTGGAGATGCCAGCCAGAGAAACCCTAGAAAGTTGTAAGCTAATCTTGATGGGAGATTCTGGTTAGAGCTCAGAAGACCAGAAAGTGGATACAGAATAAAGGCCAGGGCCAGATTTCAATCAGGAACAAGCATTTCATTGGAAGTTGGACTTGAGACCACATGTGTTGTGCTCTGGCAGAAAATCTGACTACATTTTGCTTATGTCCTGAGACTTTACTGAAGACAGATTAAGGGGGTGGACCAATTAATCTGGCAGAGGAAATTTCAAGGCATTCCAATGTTGAGGCTGTGGCATAGGTACTTCTGGGAGTGTTTAGCTAGATAACACTGAGAATCAAGAGCAGTGCAGCTGAGTGATTTTAAGTTTTGAGTGTCACCAGAATGGAAGATTCTGTAAAATAGGGGCCTAAAATTTTTCCCAGGACAGGTTGGTGGCTGAACAGAAGTACATTTTTAAAAGGTCAAGTACTTTACATCAGAAAAACAGGAAGAATGCTTGAGGGGATGGGAGGAATCCTCAAGACCCCACCCATCTCAGGCTTCAGGGTATGAGCCTGTAAATCTTTTATTTAAGAAGGGAGCCTCAGGGAACTATGCTGGAGAAGGACCTACAAAATTTATTCCCTGGGATTTGGTACACAGTGTTCACCCATTCTGGCACTCAGAGGCCTCTGCAGCCATGATACAAAGAGGCACACCTACTACAAGAGCTGGTGGCAGATCTTGCCATCATTCACATGGTCCTGCATGGTTTAGGCATGCAGGATTCAAGAGTTATAGGGTCATGGAGGCTTCCATCAGGTTTCATAAGAAGGTCTGGGAGGCCAAACAGTGTGCCACTGAGAGGGCAGTATGTGAAGCTGTGAGGGTGAAGCCAAAAGTGCAGTGGAGACCTCAGGAAGTTGGAGAAGCCAAGAATGTAGAAAGTTTGAGGAAAGCCTCAGGCAGGAGCAAATCCAGCCCAAGAGCAAGGGCAGGAGGGCTGCAACCACTGGCAATGCTGTAGGGACAGGGTTGCCTAAGATGTTTGGAGCTCAAATCTGGCCACAACATGCCCTGGGTGCTGGACATGGAACTACATGATTTAATATTTTCTCTACCGGATTTCAGTCTTTGGCCCCATTCCTTTCTATCCCCTTATTTTTCCTTTTTGGGGGGGGGGGGACTGGGGATCCATATTTTTCCCTTTGGAATGGGAATGTTTATCTTTGCCTTTGTGTGTTACCTTTAATTTCTTTTTGCTATTATAGAGGCTCACAGCTAAGCGTTTTCCTTATGTCTCAAAGGAGACTTTGGACTTTTCAGCAATGCTGGAATTGTTAAAACTTTGGCGACTCTTAGAGATGGACTAAATGTATTTTGCATGAAATGGATGAGCTCTTTTGGGGGCCAGGGGCGGAACATTAAGGTTTAGATCTCAGACGGCCCCAAAGACTCATGTGTTTGAAAAGTGATGGATTCTGGGGGCTTATATCTGTTGTGCTGTTAGGAGGTGGGGCCTGGTGGGAAGTGGCAGATCACTGTGGGAGTGCCCTGGAAGGGTTTATCTCTCTTCCTGACTCCTCCCTTGACTCTCTTGCTTCCTGGCAAGAGGTGAGTAGCCATGAGATGATAGCGTGTCCTCTGTTAGGCCTCTCTGACACTATTTCCTTCCTGGGAGGCAGCCAAACATGAACTGAAACTTCAGAACTGTGAGTCAAAATAACTCTCTCATCCTTTAAGTTTTGGGTGTCAGCAAGTGTAAATATCGCATTGTTTCTCTGGTGTGAAAAACCAGAAGTGTAATAAGGACCAAAATGCCTACTAGACATTATCAAATAGGAAGAAAATGCTTAAATGGGAAGGGGGAACTAGGGAGGGAGGAGGGGGAAAAGATGAAAGGGAAGAAAGGAGGAAAAACATGGAAACAAAGCTTTTATAGGTAAGGAAGGGAAGAGGGGTTGAAGGGAGGGTAGGGGGATAGGAAAAAAAGAATAATTAAGATATATCATGTACAGGTACAAATAAATTCCCTATGATGAATGTGATCATTATGTATATCTAAAATGTACCAATAAACTTAGTTAATAAAAAACAGTTTTGGGTGTCAGATATTTTGTCCCACCAATAAGATAGTAACTAAGACACTAGGGCACCTGGCCAGCTGAGCTTCTGACTGAGGTCAAAGGAAATATGAAATAAGTGGTAGAAGATAGACATCATAATCATGTCAGCTCTGGCTGCAAGACAAAGACAACAGCAGCTTTGTATGTTTTCTCTTTGCTTGTTCCTTGTATGAGTTGGTTTGTCAATATTAATGATTTTATTTTATCTGTATTATTATTTCATATACAAATTGTTGGAGACTAGCTTTACAATTCATGAACTTCAAAGGCAATTAATATAGCCAGTGGTAATGTATGTAAGTTTAATTGTGAAAATTGTGTTAAAATATGCATATGTAAGGGCCAGAGATGTAGCTCAGTGATACTGTACCTGCCTGGCAAGCCCAAGGTCCTGAGTTTGATCCTTGGTATTGGAAAAAAAATAAAATATGCATATATAAAATTCATCATTTTTAACTTTTGGGGGTACTGGGGAATGAATCTGAGGCTTTGCCTCTACTGAACATGGCTCTGCCATGGGGCAACTCCCCACCCCATTGTTCAGCATCCAGTTCACTGGCACGCGGCACATTCATGTTTCCTGCCACCCTCTCTACTTATCTCTGAACTGTTACTTCTGTGCCATCTGAAATTCTGTGCCCTTTCAGCAGTAACTTCCCATCTCCCCCCTCCCTGCCCCCCAGGCCACCGTTACACTAGGTCTGCATGTGGCTGCTCTGGGTACCTCCTAGAAGTGGTATCATAAAATATTCGCTTTCCTGTGACTGGCTGATTTAAGGTACAATTTTTTTTTTCAGTACCAGGGATCAAACTCAGGACCTTGTGCTTGCAAGGCAGGCTCAGTTCCACTGAGGTAAATCCCCGGCCCTGGCCCTAAGGTACAATTTTAAAGGGTAAAATCATAGCTCCTATACCAATATAAGGTAAATATGTCAGAGGTTTCACTTCTTTCATTAATTCAATGAAGGGACCACCAAGATATTACAACTAGACCAAAAAATTCAGGGCCGGGGATTTAGCTCAGTGGTTCTGCTGCCTGCCTTGTAGGTGCAAGGTCCCAAGTTTGACCCCCGGTACCAAAAAAAAAAGGAAGAAGAAGAAGAATTCAAAGAAACCACCTGTGGATAGACGAGGACAGCCAGAATTGATTTATTTTTTAAAATGCGCAAAATGATGCAATCATGGGGGAGTAAGCAACTGCATTCCACTAGACACAGCTGATTTCCTTTTCTATGGGCTAAACTAGATGACATTATTGGTAGTTCTCTACTACTCACAGCGCGGTCAAATAGCCCTAAGCTTGCAGAGGAAAGATGACTAGGAAGCGTGCTCAGGACTGATCACCGGCCGCGCACACTGGTGCATGAGCATTGGTAGCAGAGCCTCGGTGGAGGTAGGTGAATGCGGTCATCCACCCACCGCTCCGCGGCGGCGCTGTTTCTCTTCCTCCGGATTCAACCCTGTGAACGAATCTCCTTTGCCAGCTGCTGCAGTGCTCTGCCTGGTCAGGCGAGGGGGCTGGAGGGACACCGCATCCCAACAAGGCTGGGATCCTCTCCCGACCCGCGGCTGCTGCAGGCCACGTGTCCCTAGCTCAGCCTGCCCACCCTGAGGCTACGCCCACTGGGGTCTTATGTGCCATTCAGTGGGCTGCTCTTCCAGGAGGGCGCATGTCAGGAGGAGGAAGCAGAGAAGGGGGTCTGGTCAAAGCTTGGTCCTCCCTGGAGCGCACACCGTGAGCCCAGCACCTCGGAGGCTGAGGCAGGAGTATCTTTGTGAGTTCAAGGCCAGCCTGGGCTACACAGTGAGTTCAAGGCCAGCCTGAGCTACATAGCAATAACTTGTGTCAAAAGAAAAACAAAACAACAAATGAATGAAGTTTGTTTCTCCCTTGAGCACTTGCCTGTGTGTTTCCAGCATTTGGGAGGTTGAGGCAGGAGGATCGAGGATCGCTGCGAGTTCGAGGCCAGACTGGGCCACATAGCGAGACCCTATCTCAAAAGGAAAAAAAAAAAGGGCTGGGGATTTAGCTCAGTGGTTTCGCCGCCTGCTGCGCAAGCTCAAGGAAGGGACTTTGATCCCCCCCTACCTAAAAAAAAAAAAAAAGTTTGTTCCTCCCTTGGATAGTCTCCTTAAAGCTTCAAGATAGCAGTACAGCTTAACTTGCTGTTTTTTTAGACTTATCATTGACCTCTTAATAGTTAACAGGTTTTATTAGTTAATCAACTTTACACTAACATTTCCCTGATAAATCACCAGTATTTGTTCCTGTCTCCTGACGGATATAACTTACTGATTTTTTTTTTTTTTGCGACCCTCTTGCCCCTACCTCCTGAGTGCCGGGATCCCAGGCATGCGCCAACACCCCTGGCCCAGTTTCCTCCTTACCTTGGGGTTGACGGTGTAGCTCAGTGGTAGAGCACTTACCTAACAACAAGAGGCCTGGGGTTTGGTCCCCAGTGCTGCAAAAATAATTGAATACTTGAATTGAGGAGCAGGTGCTTCTCTAGGATTTTAGATCTGTGTTGTAATTGATCTGTTTACCCTGGGTCCTGGTTGCTTTTTCTTTTTTAAGGCAATAGCAAATGGTAGTGAGCTGTTGATTCTCTCACTCTCATATTTCTCAAAGGCTGTGTGGATTTGGTTTCTCTTCTTTCTTTGGGGGGGGGTACCAGGGATCGAACTCAAGTCCTTGAGCTTGCAAGGTAGGCGACAGAACCACTGAGCTAAATCCCCGGCCCTATGGTTTCTCTTCTTATTTGAGTTCTTCCTCAAAACTGTTTCCAATGTGAATTCTTTTGTTGTTCTTTTTTTTGGTACTGGGGATCGAACTCGGGACTTGGTGCTTGAGCGGCAGGCACCAGAACCACTGAGCTAAATCCCCGGCCCTCCAACGTGAGTTCTGATTGGACAAATTTTCTGAGAACTTGTATGCTAGTGTCATATTCACTCTGCCTTTATTTATTTATTTATTTTGCTGTACCAGAGATTGAACTCAGGACCTTGTGCTTGCGAGGCAGGCACGGTGCCACTGAGCTAAATCTCCAGCCCTGCCTTTATATTTCAAAACAATTTATTTAGAATTTTGAATATAAAATGCTAGGTTCAAAGGTTTTGTTTTCTGAATTTAATAAATATTAGTTGTATCCAGGTGTGATGGCACATGACTATAATCCCAGTTTCTTGTGAGGTAGAGGTGGGAGGATTGCAAGCTCAAGACCAGGCTGGACAATTTAGCAAAACTCCCATCTCAAAATAAAAAATGAAAAGGGCAAAAAAAAAAAAAAAAAGAATAAAAAAAAGGGCTGGTCGGAGGCTGAGGCAGGAGGAGTGCCTCAAGTTCAAGGCCAGCCTGGGCTACATAGTGAGTTCAAGTCCAGCCTGAACCACAAAGTGAGACCTTTCCTCAAAAAACAACAAACAAATAAATAAATAAATAAATAAGACAGGGGTTGCGTGAGTGGACCTGGCATGCAACAGCTTCTGGGTTTAATCCAGGACCCAAACAGGAAAACAGGTCCTGCACCCGTGTGCTATTGAGCTCTGCTATCAGTGTTTGCTGCTTGTGCCCCAAATAGGGCTCTTTCTTCTAGAAGATTCCACAATTTCATCTTTGACTATGGGACTCTTAAATTTTACCATAGTGTGTCTAACGTGGGTTTTTCCTTTTCTCTTTGGGATTTTATGACTTGCTACAATATGAAATTAGTCATCTTTTTGGGGGGGGGTACTGGGAATCGAACTCAGGACCTTGTGTTTGCCAGGTAGGCACGGTGCCACTGAGCTACATCCCCAGCCCTGAAATTGTTCATCTTTAATTATAAGAAATTTAACTTTATTTTCTCTTCGAGTATGTCCTCTTCTTCCTTTTACTTTTTAAAAATGTTTATTTATTTTTAGAGACAAGGTCTTCCTATGTGGCCCAGGCTGGCAACAACAACAACAACAAAAAATTAAGAGGGTACTGGAATTTTATTGAGTATGCTAAAAATGTAATTGATGAGTTCCTGTAATGAAGAAGGTGGAAGAGAATGTTGCTATTGAAGTTAAATATAGGTCCACTGCATAATTTCTTTCTTTTGTTTATGTCATAAGTTAAAAAAAATTAGGAATGGGGGTATAGCTCTCTGAAATAGCATCTGGGGTTCATCCCCAGCATCACAATTTCTTTTAAATTTAAAAATAGCCTATTTATTCACCATTCATAAAATGTGGTCTGGATAAGAGGGACAGGCTACTTTTAAAAACAAAGCAAATTAGGGCTGGGCATTCAGCTCAGTGGTTCTGGCACCTGCCTTGCAAGCACAAGGTCCCAAGTTTGATCCCTGGTACAAAAAAACACAACAAACTAAAGAACAAAATAGAAGTCACTAGACAGTAAGAAAGATCTTTTGCAAAAGGGAAGGGGTCCAAGAAATTCAGGGGAAGGAAAGGGGGTGTGAAAGGAATTAAGATGTGTCATGTGGAGGTACTGGAACCCCACGAAGAGGATTATCACTAGGTACTGCAAACATGGACTAATGAATATAAAAAATTAAAATTAAGAAACTGAAAAACTCCATCCCAGAATGGCTCTCCTGCCTTTGGTGGTTGCTGGGGACTGACCCAAGTTTCATTCCTTCTACCCACATGCTCACACTGAGCTACTCTTCTAGCTTTTGGTTTTCCTTTGTTCTGACAAAACTTTTTTTTTTTTTTTTTGGTACTGGGGATCGAACTCGGGTCCTTGAGCTTGCGAAGCAGGCGTCGAAATCACCACCACCAAGCTAAATCCCTGGCCCTAACAAACCTTTTTTTATTTTGTTTTGCTTTTGAGATAAGGTCTTGCTATGTACTGCAGGGTGGCCTTGAACTCACCGTGTAGTCCAGGTTGGCCTCAAACTTTTGGGTGATTCTCCTGCCTCAGTCTCTTGAATGCTGGGATTATAGGTATGTGAGACTGTTCCTGGCAGCAAAACTAATTTTAAGTATTTTTAAATAATCTGTCACCATTCAGGAGACAAATCCATGTAAGTGCACATTGGAATTGCTCTTTACCTGCCACTGCACTGGAATCTTACAGAAGCAGGATTTCTGGGTTTTTGTTGTTGTTTTTTTGTTTTGGTACTAGGGATCAAACTTGGGTCCTTGCGCTTGCGCAGCAGGCCGAGAAACCACTGAGCTAAATCCCTGGCCTAGGATTTCTGTTTTTGTTGTTGATGTGTCCCATCACTTAGCACCTAGCTTTAAGAACAGCCCTATAGTGGGCACACACCTGTGTGGTGGCACACACCTGTGATCCTAGTACTGGGGAGGCTGAGGCAGAAGGATCGCCACAAATTCTAGGTTAGCCTGGGCTACATAGTGAGACTCTGTCTCAAAAAAAACCCAAAACCAAGCAACCAACCAAACAAAATAGTTCTATAAACTGGGCGTGGTGGCACATACCCATAATACCTGTAAACCCCAGCACTCTGGGAGGCTGAGGGAGGAGGATCTAAAATTAGAGCCCAGCCTGGGCCTTTTAGCAACTTAGCGAGACCCTGTTTCACAATACCAAATTTAAAAGGGCTGGGAATACAACTCAGTGCAAAGGCCCTGGCTTCAATCCCTAGTACCCCCCCACACACCACGTATGCACACATGCACTAAAAATACGATGACTACTCTCTCAACCAAACCTGCATCATTTTCAACAAAATTTTGCAAAATTACATCTCTCAGCTCCAAAGGCAGAAAAATAATATTATAATATCAAATGTTCACTGTCCATGTCATTTTCTTTCTTTAGGAAATGGGGTGGGGGGTGGGGTGCCCAGGCTGGCCTTGAACTCCTGGGCTGGGCAATGGTCCTGCTTCAGCCTCCCAATGGCATGCAGGACTATAGGACTATAGGACACTGTAGGACAGGCACGCGTCACTGCCTGTCCCTTTCTCCCAGGTCATTTTGTACATTGGCAACAGTCGGAAGAGCACTGAGGCAGGACTATGGCATCTTGGTGCAAAGGAGGTGAAATATTTGTTATCGATTGACACCAGTTTCTGTCAGAAAACTGTACGAACTTCACAGACACTGGCAGAGGTGACTCCTGTTCACTTTCCCCAGGGATCATACTAATGTTTTTGCCTAAAGACACCACGGCTGGGCGTGACGGTGCACTCTTGTCATCCCAGCACTCGGGAGGCCGAGGCAGGTGGATCGCCGTGAGTTCGAGGTCAGCCTGGGCCACTGGTGAGCCCTTATCTCAAAAAACAAGCAAAAAAGCACCGCAGCAGGTTCCATCAGGGACACCTGAATTAGTTTAGTAAGCTCATCTTCCAGTGGGTTTAGAAAGTGGACAGGAGTTGTACTTGGGAAAACAGCCCACGAGAAATAGCGCGAGGGAGCCACTGCCTCCTTTGGGAATGTAAGCGTCCACCGCCGGGGTTTCCACCCGGGACAGCGAAGGGGCTGGGCAGAGTAGGGGCTATGGGGTCCGAGTGGGAAGAGGGGAGGGCAGAGGGCTTGATCCCTGCGGTGACGCGGGGCAGCCAGGCATTAGCTCCAGGGCTTCGACAGCCCCCGCCCCCCCCCGGGAGGGGGCGTGGCGTGGCCCGAAGGAGTGGGGCGAGGCCTGCGACTCGGGGCGTGGTCCCGGGGGTGCGGCCTCGTGAGGGCGTGTCCTCCGGGACGGACGGGGCGTGTCCTCCGCGGCGGGGGCTGACCTATGGGGCTGGCGGGGAGTGTCCTCTGCGGCTGGGCGTGGTCCCTGGGGCTGACGGGGCGTATCCTCCGAGGCGGGGCGTGTCCTCCGTGGCGGGGCGTGGCGGGCGTCCCGGGGCGTCCGGCGCTGAGCCCGGCGGCGCGGTCTTGCGCACTCCGTCCGTTGCGCTCCCGTACGGATCCGCTGTCGCCGCCGCCTCTCGGAGCCACCGGAGGACGGAGCTGCCGGAAAGGGCCGGTGCCAGGGCGCGCGGCCGGCCGACGCGCAGCTGAAGGTGAGGGCGCGGCGTCCCGACCCGGCCGGACCGGAGCGCGGCGGGCCCGTGAGGACCTTTCTCACCCCCCTGCCGGGTCCCGGCCGCGTCGCGGGGCGCCCAGAAGTTTCTCGGGGGGCGGACGCGGGGTCCCCGGCCCCTCCGCCCGGCGGCGCCTACCCAGGGCGGGCACGGGCGGGGACCGGGAGCTGGCGCGGCGGGGTCCGGTGCGGTCGCCGGTGGGGTCGCGGGGTCCCCGAGGCGCCTGCACCGCGCTCAGCGGACCGGGACCCGGGCCCGGGCTCCTGGCCCGGCCGAGCGCGGCCCTGGAGCGGTCCCCCCGAGGCGGGCAGCGACCTCGGTCCCGCGGGCGACCCCAGCAAGGTCACACGGGGCGCTGGGACCCGAAGGCCGAGGTCCGGCCGCGCCGGGGCCCCAGCACAGCCCGGCCCCCCGCCGTCCCGGGCCGGCCCGGCCGCTGACTTCCTCGTCGCCCGCATTTCCTCGGGTCCTCGGCGGGGGAGGCCTCGCCGGCGCTTCTGCAGGGAGGTTCGAGGGGAACCGGGAGTTCTGGATGGTTCCTGGCTTTGGTGTAGAGGTGCGGTGTACTGCCGGGGTTGGAGAGGGCTGCGTAGGACCATGAATCCACAGAAAAGGGGTGGAGAGCAGCACAGGACAGGGACTCGGGGAGGTTAGGAAAATGCAGGAAAAGAGATTAGTAGGGATTAAAACTAGGAAAACTCATTTGAATTCAGCTGTTTTTAAGGAGCGAAAGGACCAGAGAAAGTATTTGGGACAGATTTGGTCACTTTGAAATAAAGAAGAATTGAGGGTGTAGAAAATAAGTTTAGATATTGGAAACTATATTCATTTTCCAAATACATTTCTAAGGGACAATAACCTGGCAAGTGTGTTGTGAATTCTTTGCGTTTACATATTAAAATAAGCTCTTACATATTAAGTGGTTGTGACATTACGGCAATAGGAATTTCTGCAGGGTTTTTGGCATGCCATTTGCTTAATTCTTCAACTTTGCAAAAACGTGATTTTGACAGTGTGCTCAATTAGAATAGAAAGGTCACTCAAAGACCAAGAACAGACAGCCAGATAAAGTCCAGATTTCTGACGCTGCTCTCTTCTGTAGTATGCTGAATATGCATACATTTTTTGCCACCAGAAGTCACTGTCACTACGGGTAGGTAATCGGTATATCAAACTGTTTCCTATCTGGTTTAACTGAGTTTTGTAGAGAGCTGGTTGAGCTAGCAGTCTGTGTTTTAATTGACTAAGATACGTGTTTATTTGGGTTTGGGATTAAGTGTGGAAGAGATTTCAGTTAAGAGACCTAGGGCAGAGGTGGTGGTACATTCCTGTAATCTCAGCACTCAGGAGGCTGAGGCAGGAGGATTACCTTGAGTTCGAGGCCATCTTGAAATACATAGGTAGGCCCTATCTCAAAAAGTATAAAAGACACCTAGGAGTTACAGCGTCTCATGTGCTGGAATTACAGGCATGAGCCACCACATGGCTAGGAGTTGCATCTTTATCAGACACTCCTTCAAATTACTTTAGCCATATGTTGTTATTTAAAGTTACTTATTGTATGAGAGTTGAAAAGATGAGTGAAAAAAGAAGCGTAGAAGAGAAAAACTTGTTTTTAGTGTCTTTTGAAAAGCAAGTGGAAAGTTTGATGCTTAGCTCTGGGATCTGTGCTTTTCATTAGGTAAATTAGCATAATTCCTTATGAAGTTAGTTGATTAAATCTTATGTCTTGAGATGGCCATATGCTTGTAGTTCTTAGAAGGTAACTTGAATTTCCATGTAAATGTTTGACAGGTGTAAGACAGGCACAGGGGACCCTGCACCCTGAATATGTGGAGTTGAAGGTTTGGCAGCAGGGCTGTGCTTTCCTCTTCACCCCCAAAGCTCTGCCCTGGAAGCAATCTGCGGGGGGCACACATTTATAGTCTTCAATATGTTTGTGAAAGCTAGAAGTCCAAAGTTCCCCATTTCAAGGCCATAGACCCACCATTAACTAATGTTTTAGGCATTGAGAAGTGCATTAGAGAGTACAAATTAAGGAACTGCATTTACCGTTACATGCACCAAGTTTTGTAAACAAATTACATTTTGCTCATTAAATTATGAAGTCAGCAGTGGTTTCTTCTCCCAGAGGATATTTAATTGGCAATGGCTTTCTAGTAGTCTCTCATGCAGCAGGAACTTAGTGAGTATTGTTGGCTTGAATCTCAGATCCTATTAAAATAAATTACATTTAAAAATAAAATAAATTCCATAAACCCCACAACCCATTTGTGAGCATTCTGCTGTGTGTGGAAGTCTGTGGCAGGCGAGCAGGTTTTATTACTGATTGGCTGTGTGTGCACCGCAGAAGTGAGGCCATCAGGGTTGCTGCTGGGAATGTCTGTCTCAGGCCTTAGGATGGACTCCTTTGGGAGTATTCTCCCGGGAAGAGAATCAGCTGATTTTCTTAAATTATCTGGCCCATTTTAAACATGACTAAGGATTTCTCATTAGTGACTTTTCCTTGCTTAAAGACTGACATTGTTGTAGAGCCTGAAGGAAGCGATCACTTCATGAGTAAATTATCTCCTGTTCATTCCCAAGCACCTCCCACGTGTCAGGCTGGGCTGTGAGCATAATTGTGGTGACACCATGGTCAGCAAAAACAAGCCCCCCCCCCCCAGCACTTGGGGATCACCAAAGACTTTCCAGCCACACATCATTAAGCCTAATTGGAATTCTGAAGTTCGAGCTTCAGTTTCCATTTTAAAATCAGGAAATTGAGTTGAAGTGACGACTCTGACTGACTCAAAGCTTGGTGCTCTTTCTGCTATGATATGCTCTGTTGGCTATGTTAATATGTGGTTTTTGATTTTTCATGAATCATGGCTCAACTTTTTTTATTTGTTTATTTGGTCTTTTTGAGACAGGGTTTCACTATGCAGTTCAGGCTGGCCTTGAACTCACTTTGTAGTGTAAGCTGGCTTCCAGCTTGTGGCAATCCTCCTGCCTCAGCTTCTCTTGAGTGCTGGGAGTGCCGGGATTACAGGTTCGAGCCACCACCCCTGGCCTTTGACTTTAAAAAATAAATAATTTTTTTGGGTAAGTGATTTTTTTCTGATCATCATGGGCATGAAAATGTAGGTATTCTCACTTAGCATTCTAGACATATATTTGTGCTTCCCAAGGAAATATAATACAGATTTATTTAACATGGTATTTATTTGCAGAGGATCCTAACCTTTCTGTTGGGGTACAATGGCACACACCTATAATCCCAGCTATTTAGGAGGCAGAGGCAGGAGGATCACAAGTTTGAGGCTAGCCTGGGCAATTTAATGAAACCCTGTCTCAAAATAAAATAAGGGAGCCAGGCTTGGTGGTGCATGCTTGTGATCACAGCACCTGGGAGGCTGAGGCAGGAGGATTTCTCCAAGTTCAAGGCCAGCCTGGGCTACATAGTGAGTTCAGGGCCAGGCTGAACTATAAAGTGAGACCCTGTCTCAAAAAAACAAAAAAAAAAAAAAAAAAAAAAAAAAAATTCAAAATAAATGCCCGGGGTGTAGCTCAGTGGTGGCACTGGTTCAAACCCTAATACTGGGGGGAAAAAAGCCCTAAAAGTTAAATAAAAGGGCTTACAAACGGGCTGCCTTGGTGCAGAAATCAATTATTCCATTTACACCGCTATGCAAAGCAGGGTGCTCCCACCCCATGTAGCGAATACACATAGCAGAGCAGTAGTCCTCGGACTCTTGAGTGCCTCAGCCTCTCCTGTGAGGCTTCTCAGAGCAGCTGTGCCATCACCACCTGAGTTTCTGGTTTAGTAGGCTGGTGGTGACATGCTTGCAGGTGCTGCTGCTGCTGCTATTTCTGGAGCCACAAGCTTCGAGCACCACTGCCGCAGAGCAGAGGGGTCAGAAGCCTGGGTTCCGAGTCGGGCAGCTTGGCTTTACTCTTCAGTGCGCTACCTGCTAGCTGTGAGACTTTAGGCAGAGGAACTGGGAAGTCTGAGTTCCCCTGCTTTCAAGCTGAGTTAACCTCCCATGCTTGAGAGGACTTCTGGGTTGGAGGTCATTCGCAGTAGCTTCAGTCAGAATATGGACATGTCTACACACTGGTTTCCAAAGAATGAGGAGAGGAAGCCCGAGCCGGGGAATCACCTGTTACACTTGGGCACAAAGTACCTGCTTTCCACTCCAGAGGGAGACATCACTTTGGTGTGCTGTGAACACGCCACCCTCTGCTCTGGAGAGACATCCTCTCTGTCTGCCTTCATGATCCTCTGGCCCACAGGCCTGGGCCTCTGTCCTGAGCACATGGAAATGCTGCTGACCAGGAGGAACTGTGCGAAGCACTCCCCGCTGTGGTGCTGGGTGGGCCAGGGCCCTGGGTGCCCCTCAGCCTCCAGCACTCCTGCAGTCCTGGGTTCCCTTATAAGTAGGTGAGCAACAGGGTAGTACTCTCTTTTTGGGGAATTGAGTATACTAAATGTACTAAATTTGTCAAGAATTTGGAGCAGAGCAGAAGTGCTGCATAAATGTTTTCTGTTATGGTCGGCTAAGGTGGCGCACACCTGTAATCCCTGCACTTGGGAGGCTGAGGGAGAAGGATCGCTGTGAGTTTGAGGCCAGCGTGGGCTACATAGTGAGTTCAAGTCCAGCCTGGACTACACAGCGAGACCCTGTCTCAAAAAACCAACCAACAAAAACAAAAAGTTTGCTGTTATTATTCTTGAAAGAGATTAAGTTGTTTCTCTTTTTTTTCCTCTCGGTTCCAAGGATTGAACTCAGGACCTTGCACTTGGCAGGTCCCTCTCTTTTTAATGGTAAACAGTGCCTGATAAGAAGTGATTGCTCTACCTTAAGTAAGTTGCAAACTTTCATTTTTTTCCCAACAGTTTCTTCAAAGGGTCCAATTTTTTTTTTTTTGGTACCAGGGATCAAACTCGGGTCCTTGCACTTGCAAGGCAGGCAGTGAAACCACTGAGCTAAATCCCCGGCCCCCAGTTTTTTTTTTTTTTGAGGCAAGGTCTCACTCTGTAGCCCAGGCTGACCTTGAATTCACAGCAGTCCTCCTGCCTCACCCTCCCCAGCCTCCCAAGTGCTGGGATTAGAGGTGAGTGCTGGGATTAGAGGTGAGTGCTGGGATCACAGGCATGTGCCACCATACCCAGCAGTGCATCCAAATTTTAAGATGAGGGTAACATATTGTGTGATCTTTTACCAGGCCTTGGGGGGAGGCAGAGAGATTCTCACCTGTGTTCATGTCTTGCTTGTGTTTCTCAGCCAGATCATGCTTATGAGGAATCCTGTGACTAGTCCTGTCCAGAGGAGTGAGGGACACCGAAGATGTCACCTCACTCCTAAAGCATTTCAGTGGTGTTTTGTTTCATTTTGTTTTGGAGGCAGGGTCTTGCTTTGTTGCCCAGGCTAGTCTTGAACTTGTGAGCTCTCTGAATCCTCCTGCCTTGGCCTCTCAAATAGCTGGGACTACAGGCTGTACCCAAGTAGACAGGCAAAACTTGGGGAAGGATTTCCTTTCTGTCACAGAGAGAAGCACAAACAGGTGGCACACCCACACCTCCCTCCTCTCCTTTTCCCTTTTGCCTTAAGTGTGAAGGGATTGTCTGGTTACAGCCCTGCCGCCTTGTTCCTTCAGATGATGAGCATGATGACAGCAGGGCAGGAAGAGCCAGAGCTCCTGCTGCCATCCTTGAGTGGCTCAGCCAACAGGAGCCGCCCTCTTCCAGATTTGCTGCAGGAGGAACAGGAATTTCTGTTAATTACCCGGCTTTTGCCAGCAGCCAGACACATTCCCAGCCCCACTTAATGGTATACCTGGGTAGGAGCTGCAGCTGGAGAGGGTGGCTGAGGGCACTGGACAGCGCAACACCAGCCTCAGTATCTGGGAGGCCCCTCAGAATGAGCCAGGGCTGCGCCAGGTGTGGGTGGAGAGCTGCACTCAGGCCCTGGGGATTGGGGAGCTGGGGCAATGGCACAGCAACCTGGGAGTGAGGCCTGGAGCCTGGGGCTGGCAAGGAGCAGCTGATGGTGACTCACGCTGACACAGTCTGTTACCAGGACACCACTGTTCCCGAGAGGCATGTGTGGGTAAAGGGGACATCAGGCTGACAGAAGCTGGCCAGCCCCAGGGCTCTGGACAGGCATTTTCCACCTGCACTCCTTGGAGATGGTCACAATCATGGGACTTTCCGGACCTTCCCAACACTGTCCCAACAGAAGGCTCCCTGTTTCGTGGAGTCTCCTAGGTGTGGGGTTTGTTGGCCCCAAATAAATGGAACAACAACTGGGACCATTTAATGAGTGCTCACTGCAAGCCAGTCATAGTGCTGAACTTCTGTAAACTAGTGGCCACCCCATGGAGCCCCAGGTGTGGATGTGAGAACGAGACCTTAGAGGAGAAAAGCAGCCTGCGGAGGCCCTGGAGCTGGTTGCAGAGCAGCATTTCCCAGCAAGCCAGGTTCCCCAGAGTGAGCCGGGATTCTGGAAGTGTTTAGCATGTTGGACTGTGTCCTGAGTGGTGTTCCCAAGCTTTCTTCGGTCCTGTTTCTTTGCTTTTGTTTGAATGTGTAGGTGATGTGAGTGTCCATTTTGATACACACACACACACGTCATATATGTATGTATATTATTTTCCTTGTTTTACCTCCTGTTTTGGGGAGAAAACAGATACACCTGACATTTTGATTTCTGAGTAAATTTGGGTTGTAAGGGAGTAGGAGGACAAGAGAAGGATCGCTGGCTCCCTGAATGACCTATGACCTGCATCACTGCCATAAAATGTAATGTGAATATTGCTGATTTAAATAATAAGAGTAGCCAAGTGCTGCAGTGCATGATGACCATGATTCCAACTAACTTGGGAGGCTGAGGCAGGAGGATTGCAGGATGATTGAGTGCAGGCTAGGCAAATTAGCAAGAGTTTGTCTCAAAATGAGGAATGAAAAGTGCTGGGGATGCAGCTCAGTGGTAGAGCACCCCTGAGTTTGACCACTGTACTTGGGGTGGGGGAAACAGCTGTGCATTAAGTACCCGTCATGTGCCATGTGCTGGGTAATTTAGCTCTGTGATGTGATGTGCTCTTTTTAGGAGGGTGAGGCCCTGAGGCCAATAGAGATAACTGTCCGTGGGGAATACTTGACCAGGGGCTTCTTTCTGTTAATCAGCACCACTCTTTGAAGAGAGCCAAGGCGGTGTTTTCCTTTCTTTTTTAGGGCTGGGGAGTGAGCTCAGCCTCATGCATGTTAGGCAAGTGCTACACCCCCGGTCCTCGTCTTTTCCTAATCAGAAGATTTTTGACTGCTGCTCCTGAGTTACTCTTACCCCCTTTTTCCTCTGTAATCTAGTAAAACTAATATAAACATGTGGCCAGGCGTGGTGGTGCATGTCAATCATCCAAGCAGTCTGTGAGGCCAAGGCCAGAGGATTGCAAATTCTTACCCAGGTAGGTGACTTTAGTTAGTCCCTGCCTCAAAAAAAAGGCTGGGGATGTAGCTCAGTGTGAAGGGCCTGGGGTCAGTCCCCAGTACTGCAAAAATGAATTAATTTAGGGCCGGGGATTTATCTCAGTGGTTCCAGCACCTGTATGGAAAGTGCAGGGTCCCGAGTTCAATCCCTGGTACCAAAAAGAAAAAAATAAATTAATTTAAAATATATATTAATGGGCTGGGGATTTAGCTCAGTGGTGCTGTTGCCTGCCTCATAAGCTCAAGGTCCTGAGTTTGATCCCTGGTACCCCCCCCCCAATATATATATATACACACATATATTAAAAAAGATATATAGCTATATAAAGAGAGTTCAGAAGGATCTTCTGACCAGTATTTATAGGCCACTTCCCATTTAAAGAAACAGTTTAAAGCCTTATAAGTAGATACATAGGTTATAAGAAAAGATTTATAGCATCCAGTAGGAAGAGTTAAAGTACCTTTCCCAGCTCCTGCTCTGGTCTTACCTGGAGCTGCCTCTCCTTCTCCATGCTTCAGTGTGTTGTTGCACACTGTGTGGGTGTGTATGATGTTACATGTAAACACAAAGCATTTTCTTCATGAACAGACTGGTTTCCGTTGTACATTGAATTTAGATCTTGTTGAGATTAGCCTGATTCTTTTTGATGTTCCGTTAGATCTCATTACGCTCTACTACAGTAACTGATTAGCTGTTTCTGTTGTTGCGTTAGACTGACAGTTTCTGTACTGCACCTGCCTCGTTGTGCACATATGGCTGTATTTTGAAGTATAGACCCTTAAAGGAGAATTGCTACACTCTCCCAAACTCCTTTCTTAGTTTTTCTTTTCTGTGGTGCTGGAGATCGCCACATTTCTTTCTTGGTGGTGGAGTAGAATCACAAAGTGCTGACCTCTGTAGTCCTCCACCTGCCCTAGGCCATGTCTGAGCTGCACCCAGCCCTGCACTGCCTTCCAGAGCCCACATGAAGTCTCGGGTGTGAGCTGAGACCCAGCCATCTGGTGCCTGCCTGAGCCTGTGGAGAAGACCACTCCTCCCAGCCACACTAGTGGACAGGTCCCTGGGGGTGCGGTCTCTGTCCCTCTGAACCTCTCCCATCCACCTGTGAGGCCCTGGTCCTGCCAAGTGAGTTTCCCACCTCAGCCTCCAGATCTGCATGGCTGGCCACTACTTCTGCTAAGGCTTTGCTCATGTGCTACCTTCTCTCATCAAGCACCCAACAGAAACAGCAGCACCTGCCTCAGTTCCTCTGTCACATTTACCGCTCCTGCTGTCTGTAGAGGACCTCTCAGCGTTGGTGTCTGTATTTGCTTAAGGCCTCTCCATCCTCGCTCCCCCCATAGCATGTATGTTAGCTCAGCAGCAGTGAATGCGCTTTCTTCACGCTTAGGCCTGGTGCCTGGATTAGAGCAGATGTGCAGGAAATGTTTGGTGTAAGAAGTGTTAGGATGAATAATGCCTACATAAGTGCTGTACTCTTATTGATCATTTACTGTTTGCCTGGAGGTAAGAGCAATGTGGGAGGTAGAGGAGAAAGAAAGTTACAGTGAGCAGAAAAAAAGATGTGGGGCTGGGTACAGTTCAGTGGTGTAGGGCTGGCCTCACAAGCACCAGGCCCTGGGTTTGATCCTGGCACCAAAATGAGAGAAAGAAAGAGAGAGACAGGTGGAAGTGATGGCAGGAGAGAGAAAGATGATGAGCAGGGGTGCAGGGGTGCAGTTGGTGGACACAGGGCACTTGTCTAGGGCCACTACAGCTGCTTGGATGAGGGACACTAAAACGCATCTGACCCTGAAAAAGTTAGAGCCTTGCTAGTGTGAGTTTAATGAGAATACTTGTTTTTATTATTTATTTATTTAAAATAATAAATAAATTTATTTTTTGAGACAGGGTCTCATTATGGAGTTCAGGCTGGCCTTGAGCTCCCTGTGTAGCCCAGGCTGGCCTCAACTCCCTGGTGATCCCCACCTCAGCCTCTGGAGTGCTGGGATCACAGGCATGTGCCACCACACCCTGGGTCTAAGGAGAATACTTGTAACATCCTATTGCAGTCCTTTGGCAGAGGAGAGGAGATAATGTGACAAATGACATCTGCTAGTATGGGAACATTGTAGCTAGCAAGTGGGCAGTTTAAATTTCTTGAAGAGGAGATAAAAGACCTTATCAGGAGTTTGAGGAGAGCTGTGAAGGATTTAACACAGTGTTTCGACCTTGGCCACAATTGCAACTTTGCTTCTTACCCACAGTAGGCAATTTTAAATGATTACAGAGTTCATGTAATGTTGCTGTTAGTATCAAATAATTTGTTACATCTGTATTAAGAAAATTTGGTAGTGTGCCTTGCCTTGAGAATGTTAGAGGAGAAAAGAACTAAACAAAGTAAAGCAACCTGTGATGACAGCAACTTCTGCTACAAGGACAGCAGGAACAGTGTGGCCAGTGTCCCTGACAGAAGGAGAGTTGTTTCTGCAGGTGGACAGACAGCACCAAGACCACCTCCCAAAGGGACAGAAACAGGTTCCTTTTTTCACAGTCCTGTCCATTTTGAGAGAGTACTAAAGAATTTTGTCTGTTTAGGATTAAGCACATTTTAGGAGGAAGTAAGGTCCTAAGGTTGTTGCTTAGCCATGCCCTTCTTGTGGAGAGCTACACTCCCCTTCCTCTGTCTAGGCGTGTGCTCATCTCCCTCCTGTTAACTTTATTAGGGTGCTGGTGCTGTGTGTAACCAAGTCTCTCAACTATAAAATGGGGACTCACTGTGCAATGGACAGGTTTATTGTAATGTTCACAGAAATGTCATCTTTAAAAGCAAAACATTTATTGGTACATTTTAGATATACATAATGATAACATTCATCATTGGGGATTTATTTGTACCTGTACATGATACATCTTGCTGCTTCTTTTTTCCCATTCTCCTCCCTTCAAGCCCGCCTCCTCTCCTTATACACAAAACTTTGTTTCTGTTTTTTCCTTCTATTTCCTCTTTTTTTTATTGTCCCTTCTTTCCTTTCCTCTTCCCCCCTCCCTTGTTCTCCTTTTCATTTGGACAATTATTTTAAAAAGGGTTTAACAGTGACAGGCACAGAGTAGACACTAAGAAAATATTATTTTCTGTCCTCCTAATAATAAACCTGTTTACATTTTTTCTTTCTGAGATAGCTTTGAGAAGTGGCTTTGAAATTAAAAAACATGTTTGGCCTTTGGCACAAGGTCTTGGGTTAGTTCATAAAACTTGGGAGTTGGGGAGGAACCATTTTCACACTCAGATGGGAGCCCAGAAAGGCCCCTGCAGGGCTGTGCCACTGGTGTCACTGGTTGCCCTTTCTCTTGCAGATGAGCACACCCTCCACTCCCCACTGACTGGCTGCCATGGCGTTCACAGGAAGACTCAACAGCAGCGGCAGCAGCGGTGGCGGCAGGTAAGTGTGGGGTACATGATTCAGTTCAAAGATATGGTGATGCTGAAGTTCAGAATCAGCTTCACAAAGTATAAGTTTAGTCTATTCCGTCTTTGCAACTTCAGAACTGTGAGGTGCAGACTTCTCTTCCTTGAGTCAAGCCTGTTAGCCTGGCTGTGTGTGTGTGATTGAGATGGTGCTGGAGATGGAATGCAGATCTCTAGAATGCTAGGCAAGTGCTCTAATGACTGAGCTACATCCCTCAGTCCAAAAGAACTCTTAAAGCTGGGTGGTGGTGCACATCTATCATCTCGGCACTTGGGAGACTGAGGCAGGAGGATTGCTGTGAGTTGGAGGCCAGAGAGTAAGAGTCCAATCTGGGCTGTGTAGAAAATTCAAAGCCAGCTTGGACTGCATATCCTGTTTTATTCATTTATTTATTTATTTTTTACCAGGGATCGAACTCAGGACCTTGTACTTGCCAGGGAGATGCAGTACCACTGAGCTACATCCCTGGGCCTTACATAGCCTGTTTTTTTTTTTTTTTTTTTGTTTTTTTTTTTTTTTGGTACCCGGGATCGAACTCAGGTCCTTGCGCTTGCACAGCAGGTGGCGAAACCGCGCAAAATCCCCGGCTATAGCCTGTTTTAAAAAAAAAGGCACCAAAAGAATTAATATCAGGGCTGAGGATTTAGCTCAGTGTCGCCACTCCTGTCTGGCAAGTACAAGGTCCTGAGTTTGATGATCCCCAGTACTGGAAAAAAAAAAGAAAAAAGACAAAAAAAGAATTAGTATCATTGGTCAGTTTTTTTGGGGGTGGGGACAGGATCTTCCTATGTAGTTTAGGCTGACCTTGACCTTGCTATATAGCCCAGGCTGGCCTCAAGCAGGCCTGAGCCATTTGAGATATTAGCATTTCAAAAGCATTGAGGTACAAAAAAACCGGAGGCTCAAGCTTAACTAGTGTTTTGGTTTGTTTTGTTTTTATTTTATTTTTTGGTACCCGGGATTGAACTCAGGTCCTTGTGCTTCCACAGCAGGTGGCGAAACCACTGAGCTAAATCCCTGGCCCTTTATTTTATTTTTAAGAGATGAAGATTTCACAATGTTGCCCATGCTGGCCTTGAACTCCTGGACTTAAGCCATCCTCCTGCCTCGCCTTCCAAATAGTTGAGGAGTACAGACAGGTGCCACTGCACCTGGCATCAACTAGTATTTGTGGACGGTGGGTGGTGCCCGTGAGATCCCAGATACTTTCCTATGTTGTTCCCTTTCTGGTGCCTGTAGGGAATTCTTGAGCTTCAGGTGGCCCTGGCAGGACTGCTGTCATTATGCTCAGCAGGGATCCCCCACCCCCAGGTTCAGGAGTCCATGTATCCAGAGGCTTGCGGAAACCCTGTCTCCATTTTTTTTTCTTCAATTACCCATAGCTCAGTTTTTTGTGCGGTTAAGTGTCCTTATGGATTGATTATGGATGGATGGATGCTGGTTTGGAGTGCACTTAGGAAGCTGTTTCCTACTTGGAGGTTGTGAAAATCATGACACGCTTTCTTAGCTGGCGTACATGTGATTTCATTGTATGCACTGAAATCAGAACTCATAAGTGGTTGGGCTGTGGGTGGGCTGGTCAGCATTCGGGTTTTGGCTGGCTCCTCTTGGCCTTCTGAAAGCAATCTCTGCAGTGTGTTAGTGGGACTGTCTGCACTTCTGTCTTTTGAAAATGTTGAGGTTTCACAGCACTGGGCTTGCACTGCCATGTAGCAGTGCTCAGCACGGAGTAGTCACAAGTTGCAGCGGCAGGACTCATTCCCTCCCTCTGCTGCAGGTCCCTGTGCTCCACCTGGCTCCCTCCTGCAGACACTGCTTTGTCATTTTGCGCCGAGAGACCTGATGTTAAAAACAAGCCAGGGAAAGCACTGATGCACACCAGCTCCTGACAGCTTCTGCATGGGTAGAGTGCTGTGTGCAGTGAGGTGCAAGGCACCCTGAACTCACCACCCATTTTACAGTTAGGATTTTTCAGTGTTTTTATCCACCTGCAGTAAGGTCTGAAGTACATGTAAGCTTTCATATTAATGGAAAATTAAAATATGGAAGATACCGTGGAGCCTTTTTGTTCTTAAAGCAAGAGGTTAGACAGTGTTTTCAGTATACTTTATCAAATTATCTGTCTTGTCTTCATTTACTTGGATGCTCATTCTCAGGCTATCATTGGGATTCATTTTGTTCCACCAGTTCTACCTTCTGGCATTTTTTGTTTGTTTTGGTACCGGGGCTCGAACTCAGGACCTTCTGCTTATGAGGCAGGTGCAGTGCCACTGAGCTACATCCCCGGCCCCCTTCTGCTGTGTTTTTATACAACTTCTCATTTAGGCATTGTCTTTTATTCAGGGGAGGGCAGTAGGGCTCAAACTCAGAACTCCTGATAAGTGCTATTCTATGGTGCTATATCTCTGACACTTTCTATTTTATTTTGAGACAGGATCATGCTAAGTTGCCCAGGCTGGTCTCAAACACAGTTCTTTTGCCTCAGTCTCCCAAGTAGCTGTCAGTATAGATGGGTGCTAACACACCTGGCTTCAGACAGATTCTTTACTAATACTTTCGTAATTATTCTTATCTGATTGTGTTTCCAGTAGTTACTTCTGTGGCTATTAGTCATTTTTAGAAAAATTATTGTTGGCTTGATTATGTATGTGTCTGTGTGTGGTGCTGGCACTTAGCACCAGGCCGTGTATACGCTAGGCAAGTTCATTACCACTGAGCTCTGCCCTGACCCCCACTTTTGGCGTTTTGATTTTGACCCTTTGAAGTATTTTGATTAAGAAGCAGAATAGCTGGGGATTTAGCTCAGTGGTTCCGCTGCCTGCCCCACAAGCGCAAGAACCCGTGTTCAATCCCCAGTACCCCCCCAAAAAAGATAATAAAACATACTATTAAAAAAAAGAGGCAAAATAGTATTTTGGGGTTTTATTTCTGTATGTATTCAGAGTGAACTCTACCACCGGATGAAAGTGGTTTATTTTTTTATTTTTTATATTTTTGGTACCGGGGATCGAACTCGTGACCTTGAGCTTGTGAGGCATGTGGCGGAACCACTGAGCTAAATCCCCAGCCCCGAAAGCGGTTTATTTTGATGAGGATGAATGAGCTCTTCAGATGCATGCCATGTTTCAGACTGCTTCATCTTAGAGTGGCGTTTTTATTTGTTCTGGCGTTCCCAATTCCTTATCTTTTTTCCTTATTGAAGAAGAACATGCCCTTTTGCATTTCAGTAACATTTAAAGTTTTACCCTTTTGTATAAATGGCTTGAAATTTCACATTTTTTTTCTTGGAATTTAAAAATTAGAATTACTTTTTTTTTCCAAAAGCATGTGCTGAATTACACTCTTCTGACTTGAGCCCAGGTAACTGAAGCAAGAGTAAAACTGGGACACATTCTGGGAAATGGTTACTTGGTGACTTGGGGAAAAGGTGTAATGTAAAATAAAAGAGCATTTTATTTCAGGGAGTGCAGCCAGGTTAACAGGAGGGTTGGATGTCCTCTGCCACTAAGGGTGGGGGGCTTAGCTCTTTAGAGGTCTGCTGGTGGCTTTTCACATCACGGAGGACTGGTTGGTGAGGTTTCACTCTGGCAACTCTTTCCTCAGAAGAATCTGAAACAGTGGTTAACTCTCCTAATTGAGAAGCAACTTCAATTAGTGAGGGAGCCACAAGGTGGTAAGCAGATTAACAGCTATTATATAGACAGACTTTGTGAATCAGGGTCTTCTTTCCAGACCCTTGCTGAAGGGATTAATGGCTGCAGTTTCCCTGAAGTGGCAAGTGGCACAGTGAGCTTTAAAAACACTAGAAACTCAGTAGAGGTATAATCTACGTGTGTTTTAAGTATGTAATTTAATCACTTTTAGTGAGCGCATGAACTGACATGGACTGTCACTACAATCCAGCCAGAGAACATTCTTGTCTCCCTGGCAGATGAAGCTACTTGCTCAATCAGTCCCATTCCCACCCTAGCCCTCAGGGCTTCAGGCTACTGTGTCTGTTCTGATGTTCACCTCAGCCTGTTCATAAAATGTGTGGGGCTGTGACCAGCCTCTTCTCATTGTGAGATTTTCAAGATCTATGTAACATGAACTGACGTTTCCCTCCTTTTTATAACACGCCCATTCGTGCCTGTATCACTTTTTGCTTACTGTTTACCAGCAGGTGGGCATTTCGGTTGAATCTGCTTTCTGTGATGAATCAGGCTGGACCTGTGCTTTTCTTTGGGGGATGTTTACAGAAGAGCTGAGTTGCTTGCATGGAAGGTAGATTTGTTTAGGGTGACCCTTAGATCACAGTAAGCTCATCATCAGTCTCAGTGCCCAGGCCTGTTTCAGACTCATCTGCATGTAGTTTTCTCTGCTTGCCCCGAAGCTGACAGTTGGGGACCCTGAGTTCATGTCTGTCCTGGGCTATAGGGGGACAGGCATTGCTTGGGTGGTTGGCATTGTTTCAGTTCACAGGGTGCCTCGGTCCAGGGAGTGCCATGGGTGAGACAATCTTGAGTGAATTAATTGTGCAGGATTGAGTCATCATTGTAGAGATTCTGACTTTGTACCATCTTTAGGTAGGGAGGAACCTTTTCCCCCTTTTTGGAGGCTTTACAGCCAAGACAGTCCTTTTTCTCCCAAGCTGGGGCAGTCAGCCTCCTGTGGAGTTTATGGGACAGGCTTAGGAAGAAAGGAGTTTCAGTTCTTGTTCCCTGTTTTTCAGAAGTCTGGGAGACATGATTTCAAATCTGTAGCTCCCAATGAATAGCCCTGTGAAGGAGTCAAATGAGTAGCTTAGTGCAGTTGGAGGCAAAGACCTGGAGAATCTCATTGCTAAATATGTAAATTGTACTACAGGGAATGCCAGGTGATTAGTTTAGTTGGGGAAAACTTTAAATTCAATTCTAATTAACATTAAACACATAAGAAGACACTATGCAGTTTTATTTCTGCTTTTCACCAGCAAGTCCTTCTTAGCCTGCAGTGTAGGGGACACCATCTTTATTTCTGTAAAGAGATGGAAAAGCACACAAGATGGCACAAGGAACACATTTGCCTGGGTAAGATGTTGCTGGATATCATCACGTAGACAACTGTTCTTAAAGCTATTGAATGCAGGAGGGGTCCGTGATTGTTGTTAGGGAGAAGAGTAGAGGGTAAGAGCAAAGGGAATCACTTTGTGTGTTGTTGCCAAGAAGCATGGGGCTGGGATGGGGCTGAAACTAGAGCCCTGGCCCAGCATGCTGACACCTTGGGTTTCATCCCAGAACCTCAAGAAATTCATGCTAGCCCTGGTTGGCCATAGTATCTTCATCTAGTGTCGGCATGCACAGTGCTTAGTCTCTTCTTTCTTCATCATTGTAAACAGAAATATTCAGACATTAGTAGAGCTAGAGAAAGTATTTAATTTTCTCACACATAACATTTTTCAGGATTTTGCCATAGTTAATAAATTTATCACCTTTCCTCTTTTTCCTTTCCTTTCTTTTCCTAAAGTATTTGAAAGCAAATCTCAGACATCTCTTTTCACTCCTCCATACTTTATGTCCATCTCTCTCTCTTTTTTTATTTTTGGTCCTGGGGTTTGAACTCAGGTCCTTCCACTTTCGAGGCAGGCAGCAGAACCACTGAGCTAAATCCCTGGCCCTTTATGTTCATCTCTTAAAGAAATGTGAACATTTCCCTATGGAGCTACACATCAACCTCCTGCCTAGTAAAATTAACATTTTAGATCCATCTAATATCTAGCCCAAATCCAAGCTTTTTAGATGACATTTATTTGTTTGTTTGTGTTTTGAGATAGCATCTCACTATAGTTTAGGCTGGCCTTGAACTTGCAGCAATCCTCCTGCCTCAGCCTCACAAGTGTACCACCATACCTGGCTTCTTGGATGGCTTTTAAACATCTTTTGAAGTTATTCCCATCTGAATTCTAGTGAATCAGTTTCACACCTTGCATTAGGTTTTGGCTTGAGTCTTTGTATCATTTCTGATACAGGGCACCAATTAATCCAGATAAGCAAAAATAATCCAAACAAGGAAATATTAAAACTCCCAACCTGCTAGATAACTGAAACACAAGTTCTTTCTTTCTTTCTTTTTTTTTTTTTTTTGTACTGGAGATAGAACTCAGGACCTTGCAATTTTGAGGCAGGTGGCAGAACCACTGAGCTAAATCCTTGCCCTGAAACACAAGTTCTTGTTTTCTAAAATTGAAGAATGAGGGGCCAGGGAAGAGTTCGATCCCGGTACAAAAAAAACAAAAAAAAAAAATTGAAGAATAAATTCTTAGAACAACAGAGATTAAGAGTAAGGAATATTTGTTGAGGGAGAGACAGCTCCTGCCTGAGAGGGACAGGAGGGGACCCAGGGAAGGTGGTTGCCCAGGGCCTTGTTCTCCAGGGGAGTTTCATGGAGCAAAGCCACAAGGTGAGGCTGGTACAAATTGGGACAAAACTATAGCCAACTAATAAGATCCAATGGGAAATCACAAGGTGGACATAAGGTGGGACAAAACTGTGATAAACCAATAAAGGTTACAGGTACAGTCACCCAGGTAATATTGATTAAGTGGGGATCAAATGAGAAAATTAGTCCCATAGAAAGCATAAGAAGAATGAACAAGGAATTTGGGGAAAGAAAATGGGTAGGTAGAATGATTCCTATTTAGAGTATCAATCACTGCTATTCATTTCTAGAGGAAGTATGTGAGTGTAGTATTTTTTCACTTTTTATAATGCTGACCTTCAGTGAATGTGTCTCGATTGGTTTGACTCCTGAAAGGCCAGCCACGTCTAACTGCCTAGGAGATATCTAATTAACTTAGCTGTCTACAGTATTTCCTCATGCTGTAGAAACCCAGTTGATGATTTCCCCTTTGGAGGACTGTCTACTTTCCATTTGTGCCTTTAACTTGTCCCTGGATGCCACTGGTTCCTACCTGGGGGCAATTGTGCCTCCTCCTACCAGAGCCACTTGGCAGGGTTTGGAGATTCCACAATGTTGTGTGGGAGAGGCCAGCACTGCTGCTGACTGAGCATCCTGCAGCACCCGGGCAGCCCCTACTGCCAAGACTTTCTTGCTTTTGAAGCTTTGAGGTTGGTGTCCAGGCTGGGAAACCTACGGTTGCCCCCCTGCGCCTTCTGAGGAGTGGAAGTTAACCGTGCAGCTCACCTACAGTCAGGGAAAGTGATTTTGCTTAAAACTGCTCAGTAGTCCCAGAGTGTTTGGTCTTGACCAAGGTGCTGTTAGAGGGCACTTTGTGAAAATGCAGAGCTGTGTTTTTTGGATATGTTTTGTTTTATTTTGTGTGTGTGTGTGTGTGTGTGTGGTACTAGGGGAACAAACGAGGGCCTTGTGTGTGCTAGCCAAGTGCTCTACCACTGAGCTGCTTCCCAGCCCTGTGTACTTTTTAAAATGTACCTTCTCTAGGTGTAGTGGTGCACTCCTGTAATCCTAGCACTCTAGGAGGCTGAGGCAGGAGGATTGCAAGTTCAAGACCAGCCCAGACAATTTAACAACTTAATGAGACCCTTTCTCAAAAAAATTTTTTGTGTGTGTGCTGGTGATTGAACCCTAGACCTTGGACTTGCAAGGTAGGCCAGGTTACACTGAGCTAAATCCCAGGCCCATAGACCTTTTCTCAAATTAAAAAAAAAAAAAAATTTAAAAAGGGCTGAGCTATAGCTCAGTGCAGAGGCTCTGGGTTCAATTTCAGTAGTGCCAAAAAGTATCATATCCTAATTTAAGATGTTTACTTAAAAAATAACTTTCATGCTGTGTACTTTCTTCTTTTTGACTGCCTCCTCAGAACTCTTGGATACTTAGAGAAATCTTCTTCCCCTTTAAACTCTCCAAACACTTCTTGCTCCTGTAAGAGTCTGGCAAGGACAAAGATGGGGTGGGGGCAGGGGTCTGCTGCTGCCTTTTGGCCTCATTGTTGAGGCAGTTGAGGGTCCAACACAGCAAAGTTGAGGTGCGGGTAGCTTCCTAGACCTGGAGAATATTGCGGGATTGCCCGGGGCTTCCAGGGAGAAAGAGAGAGAGAGAGACAGACAGACAGACAGACACAGGCATGGACAGATAGACAAGAGACACAGAGACTCCAGATGAGACAGGAGGTTAGGACAGCAGATCGCCTCCTGTGTGGTGGCTCCCAGAAGGGGCCTTCTAGGCAGAAGGGCCAGTCAGGTAGGGAATGTGCTGGGGCCATGCTGGGAACCTTTGCTGGAGCGAAGTCTTAAAGCCAGCCTCTCTCCTGTCTCTGATAAATAATTGGAAGGAGAAGCAATGAATTTTTTCCTGACAGTTGGTTCTGATGGGGCCAGGGCTCCCTTTGCAAATGAAAGGGCTTCGGTTGGAGTAGTTGAAATCACAATGAGCCCTGACTCTTTTCACTTCAAAGTGTAAAAGAATCTCCAGGGGTGATAAATGGGGGCTGCTGGACTTATTACTTGTAAACAAAGCTCAGGCTTGACCTCTAAATTTTTTTCTAATTAAAAGAAAACAGGGTTTCTTAGTGGCAGGCTCCTCATTTGAATTTTGACTGTGCACTCATTCTGGAGAAGATCTTTGTTGATGATGGGCCGGCTCTGATTCTCAAACCAGGAAGAATGACCGTGCCCAGGGTGGCCTGCAAGTGGCCTTCCCTTCCACACTGAGCGCTGGAGGGCGGGGACTTGGCTGTGTTTGCTGTTTCCCTTACCCTGAGCGGAGTTGGCCAGGTTCCTGCTTCCTGAGCTCTGGGGAGAGGGAGGCTGTTCTCCTGCACTCCTTTCCTCACCAGCAACAGGGATGGGAGTTGTTTATTCTAGTGCAGCGTAGACAGAGTTCCGTTTTTAAGAAAAGTCTTGGTTTTTTATAAGATGCTTGTAAAACTTTCATTGAGCATTTAAAGATAGTGCTCCATTTACTTGTGCAGCCACAAGGGCTCTCCATAGCGTCAAGAAACCTTTTAGCTAAAGCTGTGTGGCTGATGGTGTGGCACACAGCACTTCTCAGGACTGGCTTGGAAGCTGCTGTCTACAGGTTGAAGGGGCGAGGATCCTCCTCTCGTGTCCTAGGCTCCTGGCAGGCTTCTCCCCTGCTGATATTTTTCACTTGGTTCCTCCCACAGACTGCCCAGGCCCTAACCTGGTTTTAAACAGCTGGAGGTCAGAAATGCCCTGTATAACCTGAGTGGACCAGTGAGCCACTGGGCACCCATGAATACCAAGGCGTTTACTGACTTTCTGCCTTCAGAGTCTGTTGCACACACACAAGCTGCAGGACTTGAGAAAGGACAGAGGTCACAGCTGGGAAGAAGTTTGGCTTCCCTGGGTGGTCTACAGGGAGAAGCCGTGCAAGCTGAGCTGTGTTCAGCAGCAGTGGAGAGGACCCGCGGGGCCCTTCTTCCTCTGAACACGGGATGGGGGATGTGGGAGGCCCTGCTACCCACAGACACCACAAATACAGCAGCCGAGGGTTCCCCAGTGCTGGGGATTGAACAGGGCCTCATGCATGCTAGGCAAGGACAATGTTGTTGAGTTTGTCCAGCCCCAAAGCATCTAGGATTGAGTAGATGCAGTGACAGGGTCTGTGCTGTTGGATAGATCGGACCCACTTTCATTCTAATTTGGCAACCCCAAGTGTGGTTACATTTTCCAGATGAAAGAGGAAAAGTGAACTGCCTTGTCCCTGGCAGATCCCGGCCAGCTTCCTCTTTCACCAGGCTCCAAGTCCTTAACCCCTCTTCCACCTGGCCTGCCTGGAGGCTGGTGGCAAGAAGTCCTTTTTGAGCTCCTGTCCCTCTGAAGCATGGCTCAGATCTTCCATGTGCACTGCTCTGCTCTGACTCCTACTGAGCATGGAGAAAGGTTGTTGGTGGCGGATCCTTGAGCAGGGCCACAGTGCTCAGAGCAAAGCTGATTAGGAAGCTGATTAGGTAGGTGGCTGATGAGCCGAGTACAGGAAAAAGGAAGGATTGAGAGCAGTGTGCAGGTCTCGAGGTGAGGTGACGGGTGCCTACTCCGGGCACCCTGTGGTCTCTGTGGCCCTGCACTGAGGTCTGGGTGGCTCTGTTGCTACACCAGCCTCCTGACGGTTAGGAGCTGCGGCAGTCTCCGTTAGGTTATCTCTCAGCATCTGGCAGAAACTTGACTGACACAGGAAATTGTTATTCATTTAAGAATGGAGCTGCTGATTTTCAGGATATTTCATAACTGAGAGTGGAGAAAATATCTTTTTATCTAAAAAGTATATTCTAAGATCAGTGTGAGCAGTAGTTTGTAGAAGTCAAAGCCAGAGAGGTGGCAGCCGAGGGACTGCTTGGGTGCAGTGGGAGGAGATGTGGAAGAGGCCCACTATTCTTCCATTCTGTCCAACTCTGGTCTCTGGACACTGCTCCTAGGCTCAGGGCCCTGCTGCGGGCGTTCCTGGGAAGTAGCCTGATTTCGGAAGGAAGAGCGTTTGCTTTGAGCCCTGTGAGACATTTCCTCCCTGCTAGCTGTGCAGGACTGGCACCAACTTGTTCCTCTCCAACCCAGACCCTTCCTTTGTAAAGTAGGAACAGTGAGGATTTTATGTGCTTTTTCATAACCCAGCAGAGTACTCAGAGCACAGAGTTGATGTGTGATGCAGTTTCTTCCTTTTCTGTTGACCTGCCTTTGTAGTTTTATTGTGTAGGGCCTGGAGGATTGGGATTTTATGCTTTTCCTAAAATGCCTGAGTTTAAAAATTTGGGCTCCTTTGAGAAATGTAGGGGAAGCAGTGCTCCCACGATGCTCTGGACCCACAGGGCCCTGGCATGAGCTGTGGAACAGCATGTTCCTGCCGCTGTGGATTTAGCTGATTGTAGGGCCGATTCTTATTTGTTAGTATGGAACTTGCCTTGCAAGCTTTTTTTTTCTGGTGGTATTGGGGTCAAACCCAGGGCCTTGTTCAGCAGGCAAGTGTTCTTCCACCGAGCTATGCCCCAGCCTCTTAAGTTTGGGGAATTTAAAATGGTAGATAACCCTGTGAATTAGTATCTCAATAAAATCATTTCATATTTCTTATTAAAATGTCACAGTAGGGGGCTGGAGATTTAGCTCAGTGGCACCTTGCCTGTCTCGGAAGAGGGCAAGGTCCTGAGTTCAATCCCGTACCAAAAAAAATGTCACAGTAGGATAAAGCCATGTGTGGTGGTATACGCCTATAATCCCAGCACTCGGGAGGGTGAGACAGCATCACTCTTGAGTTCAAGGCCAGCCTGGAATACATAGCAAGACCCTGTCTCAAAAAACCAAAACGAAATAATGGAGACACCCTTGAATAAATGCAGAGAAAGTAATTTTTTACTTAGTAAAACATTTTACTGTTTTATTTTGGTTTGATTTTATATTGAAGCTCTTTTTTTGGGTGGTTGCTGGTGCTTTGTGTTCAATCCATTTAGACTGAGCTAGGAGGATGGCAGGTATAAGCCGAGCCTGGGCAACGTAGTGATTCCGTTCCCCATACCCCCGCCCCCCACAAGAAAACAAGAGAATCCCAAGATTCACTCCTTCCTTGGATGAATTCTGTGGAGGCCTTCGATCCATGCCATGTATCTACTGGAACCAGGGCAGAGTTGAGGACAGAATCTGCTCTGATGGGCAGGAAAGGACCTGATGGAGTAAGTTAGGGCCCTGGGCACTCATACGAAAGCCTGAGCCCTGGTCACTGTGTAAAGTGTTGGGATCGTGTGTCTTTCTCCTAATGCTTTATTGTTGTTCAGAGACCTACCTAGGCCAGCGTTGCATTTGAACCTCCCAGGGACCTCGCAGGGTGGCTCAGGCACATGTTTCCAGCCCAGGTTTAGAGAGGCTGGTGGCTGGCTGATGACCTTGGGGTCACTGTTCTCCTAGCCCCCATCTACTGATATCTTTCTCCTACCCAGTGAGATAGCACCTATCCAGCTCTGTCACTTGGATGTTCCTTGCTTTTGGTGCACTTCCTGCCTGTCTGTTTTGGATGCCCGGCTTCTGTTCTATGCAGGGTGTGGAGGACAGGGAGGGAGGGCACTTTGAGACGGGAACCAAGGAGCCATAGTCCCAGCTTTGGGTCCCTTGCTGTGTCAGGCAAGTGTGCATGCTGTGTGTGTGTTTGGACATGCACGTGTCTACACTGGCATGCTCTGCGCTCCAGAGCTCACTGTCCCCTGGCAACTTTCAGCTCCTTCTGCACCTGGTGCCACCTCACTGGGGACCCAGTGAGGACCACAGTGCATTTCTTGCTGACCAGAGCCCAGCTTCCTGGCACTTGCTGGCCCGCTGGGGCTAAGAGGCACAGTACAGTGTGTAAACAAGTATTTAATATTCTTTTCGGTGAAAGGGGTTTGAGACAGTGTCTCCCTAATTTAGGCTGTCCCTGACCTCACTATTTAACCCAGGCTGGCATTGAACTTGTGGTCATCCTGTTGGCTCAGCCTCCCTAGTGCTGGGGTTACAGGTGTGTGCCACCATGCCTGGCTTTAATATTAAAACAATATCAGGGCCGGGGATTTAGCTCAGTGGTTCCGCCGCCTGCCTCGAAAGCTCAAGGGCCTGAGTTTGATCCCCGGTACCAATAAATAAATAAATTAATTAAAACAATATCAAATTTGATGAGGGGCTAACTATAAAAATGTAACTAGAATTCTTGAGGGTTCCTGCAAGGTGGGAGACAGCACTCAGGAAAAAACAGGCCGATGCACTGTGCTGTCCAGTGCACTGTTGCATCTGCTTCCAAAGAGGACCCCCCCAGTGTATTCTTCCTGGAGTGCTATCTCCTTCTTTGAGGGGCCTGGCTAGAGTTCTCATTACATTTCCCTCATCATAGTTTGATATTTTTAATATTAAGCATCTGTTTACACTATTGTGTGGTTTCTCCATTTCTCTGTGCTGATTACACCCAAGTGAACACAACCCCTAGTATGTATTTCCTTCACTGTCTCTCTCTCTACCTCCTTTTTTTTTGGTACCAGGGATCGAACTGGGGACCTTGCGCTTGTGAGGCAGGCGGCGGAACCACTGAGCTAAATCCCCGTCCTTTTTTTTTTTGTACTGAGGATCAGACTCAGGACCTTACAGGCGCTGTACCACTGAGCTAAATCCCCGGCCCTCTCTCTCTCTCTCTCTCTCTCTCTCTTTAAACTGTGCCAAAAGTTTACTTCAAAAGTGAGAGCAAAGGTGAGGGCTGAAGAAGAACAAAAGAAATGAAAGAAGTGATAAAAGCAAAAAAAAAAAAAAAAAGTCACAATAATCCCCTCACTGACTCTTAATGTCATGAAGCTCCAAACTTTTTATTTGTTTGTTTTTTGAGACAGAGTCTCAATATGTAGCCCAGGCTGGCCTCAAACTTGTAGCCATTCTCCTGCCTCAGCCTCCCAAGTGCTGGGATGACAGTTGTGCGCCACTACCACCCAGAGAGGATCTCTAAACTGTAAACTACTTTTATAGGAGAGGCCTGTTTAATTCTTCAGCAGAATCTGTGTTTTTTGCAAATGTCAGTGATTGAGACTGTTTGCTGCTGGTGAGATTGCTGGTAGTGGAGAAGGAGGAATGCTAGAGGGAGAATGGTCAGAGTTGGGTCTATTTCTCCTATTTTTGGAAAAACAACCCCCAGTCTTTCTCTTCCTAACGCATTAACTTGGCGATTCTGTGAAAGCTGGTGACTGTGGAGATAGTTTCTTGCCGTTGGCCTGTTGAGAACCTCATTTGCCTGCAGGTGCACCTTCAGGACTGTGTAAGTGCTGATTCCTGCCACCCATTGGTTCCCAGAGCCTTTTCAGAAACAAGTGGGTGCACAGCATAGCCAGTCGTGTCTGGACTGGTGTCCGATCTGCCGCATGCTTGCTGGGAGGTGAAGAGTGCAGCCTGGGGCTGGGGATCCCCCTTTAGTCAGAATTCTAAGCCTTGTCTAGGAACACACTTAGCCCAGTGCCCAGGGAAATGGTCTGCATGTCGTCATAGGAGGTCTGCAGTGTGCTTAGTAGGCGATGAGCATTTTGGGTTCCTAGGAGTCATCTGGCCCCTGTCAGGGCTGGTGCCTCCCTCTCTGAGGCCCCCTCCATCAGCACTGTACATCGTGGCCTGGTGCCCCCTGCTCCATGCCCCACTCAAAGACCCTTCACACTTGAGCAGGCTTCCCTTCCTCATAAGAGAAGGTGCACGGAGTTCCCCTCTGAGCAGACTAGAAGGTGATTCTTAGTGTGCGTGAAGGGTTTGTTGTTTCCTGTCAGCTAGCACCCATGGGGACAGGGAGGTATGTGGGACTCGATGTACCCTGTCCTAGAGTGAGATCAGGACTTGGAGTCAGAGAAATGCACAGCTTGTTTGGAACCTGTGTCCCCTAAACGCAGGTGCTGTGGTACTTTTTGCACTTTAGTAAACACTCAGTGGCAACGTATACACAGTGATAGATGCTGAGTTTTGCATGTGATGTCAGTCCTTTCTGGTCTCTTACAAAGCTTCCTTTTTTTGGTACCAGGGATAGAACTTAGGATCTTGTGCTTGCAAGGCAGGCAGTGGAACCACTGAGCTAAATCCCTGGCTCCAAAGCTTCCTTTTTATTTGTGGTACTATGGATTGAACCCAGGGCTCAGTTGAACCCTGTTATACCCCCACCCCCTTTTAATTTTGAGTTGAGGTCTCACTAAGTTGCCTAGGCTGGGCTTGATTTTGTTATCCTCCTGCCTCAGCCTTCCAGAATGTTGGATTACAGGTATGTACCACCGCACCTGGCCAGAACCTCCTTTTATCTTGCTTGATCACACTTGCCATCCCTAGATCTGTACCTCTGACTTGCTACCTTCTCTTGCTGTAGGTTTTCTCTGTGTAACTGCTGAGCTGTTTTCCCACCCCCACTGAATGGTTCCTACCTCAAGGTTTCTGACCCAGGCTGCCAGAGCCCTGTCCTTTCTCTTGCCCCTCTGAATGCAGACCACTCTTTCCCCACCTGTATTTCACCTTCCTCTTCTCCTTAGTAGGAAAACTTGATGATGCTAGTTTCCTGTACATTCACTTCGGTCCTCTATTTACAAAGCTTCCAGGGGTTCCTGTCAGCTATAGTTCAATTTGGCTCCCTTTGAAGGCCTGTCAAGCCCTTCAGTCCTAGGCTCAGCCTATTTTCAAGACTTCATCACCTGCCTGGCTACACAGACACAGCAGGCCTCACAGTCCTACATCCCAGCACCACAACAGATACCTTCTTTCCCACACCAGCTTCATCTGGCTGTTCCTTCACCTGGAAGCATGTCCGGGAAACTTGGGACTTTATAGGAACCTGCTGATGGGGGATCTTGATGCAGATGTGATCGAAATCAAGGAAAGCTTCTTAGAAGAAGAGGTGGTGGGACAGTGGATTGTTGTATTTTTGGGAGTTGAAAAGTTGTGTGGTAGAAATTGGGAAAAGAGAAATGTGCTCTGAGGAGGAGGAACTGTAGTTGTGGAGACTGGGGGAAATCCCAGGCAGTAGGTCCCTTCTGAGCAGCTGAATGAGCTCAGCAGGACAGGAATTGGCCTGGTCACCATGCCAGGAAGACAATTTTGTGTTCCAGAGAGTGGGAAGCCATCAGAACCTTAAGTGGGTCGCAGTGCCAAGTGGTGTGGGAAGGTCATGTGTCAAGGGGAGGATGGGGTTTAGAGGGATGGAAGTGGAAACAAAGAAGTCAGCAAGGGAACTTTGAGCGCTCCTGGAGAGCTGGAGGGGACTGAGTGGTCTGTGCAGTCGTAAGAAATAGCAGGTGAGGGGTTGCTGGGAAGTTGGGTGTTTAAAGGAGAAAGGCCAGAGTAATTCTTTTTCTTATTTTAATTTTTATTAGTCCATGTTTGCAGTGCATAATGGTCACATTCCTCATGGGGAGCTGGTGCATGAACATAACACATCTTAATTATTTTTTCATCCTCTTCCTCTCTCTTGCCTCTTTAAGAAAAACCATGCAATATTTAAGCCTGTGGTCTGATTTATTTCACTTAGCATTATGGTCTTAAGGTGCATCCAATTTCCCACAGATGACTCAAGTGTATCTTTCTTATGGCAGAGGTAGCATGCCATTGTGTGTAAATACCTCATTTTCCTTATCTGCTCATCTATTGATAGACACACAGGCCACTTCTGAGATATTGCTATTGTGAGTTGTGCTGTGTGGTTTGCATGTATCACTGTAATATGATGTTTTAACCCTTTCAGGATGACACCTACAAGGGCAATACTTGGGTCAGATGGAAGTTCTCATTTTAGTTTTTGGGGAATCCATGCTGATTTCCATGGTAGTTGTACCAGTTTACATTAAGAATAATTCTGAACATTTGGCTTTGTCATGAAAGATTCTATGACATGAAGATGGGGGAAGACTTAGCCAGGTGTTGTGGCACATGCCTGTCATGCCTGCTAGGCATGAGGGAGAAGAAGCTGAGGTAGAAGGATTGCAAGCTCGAGGCCAGATTGGGCAACTTGGGCAAGACCCTGTCCAAAAAATTAAATAGATGGGGAAGATGGAGGTTGGTTCTGGTACTATTCTTGTTTTTCATCAGTGCTGGGGCTGGGACCCAGGGCCTCCTGCATGGCTGGCAAGTGTTCTGTTGCTGAGCTACACCCCAGCCCAGGTGGTCTTTGAGTAGTCTGAGTTTGATGTGCCTGTGAAGGTTCTTGTAGGTAGAGCTACCAGGCCAGCAATTTGGTGTCTGAGCCTGAAGTTGTTGGGAATGTCTGGGCTTAACCTACACACAGATTCAGGGGAAGTGAAGGCTTCCCAAGGGGAGTGGGAAGTGGAAGTGTCCAGGAAGGGCAATTCAGTGGCAGCTAAAGAAGAAGGCTCCAGGAGCTGCCAAAGAAGAGGGAGGGGTCTGGGGTCTCTGGTTGTAGCTCAGTGGTGTCTCCAGCCCTGTGTGTGAGTGTGCATGCATGCGTGCACGTGTGTGCACACACACACAGAAGTTATATCTCCAAGGGCTGGCATTCCACCTGGAAATGGTAGCGATTCAATATATTTAATAAGTTAAATCATTAAAGATCAATGAAAATTGATCTCTGCCATCAAGAAATACATCTGTTTTCTTAGTGATTCACTTGCCTTTTGTCTCCCTGGATGTAGGACCTGTCTTTATTCCCTCGTAGCCCTTTGCAGTTGTTGTCTGCACTCACAGAGCAGAAGCATGCCATTTTTCGGGTGCCTGGTTCCTGCAGAGCGTGAAGACCACAGGGACAGAACTCTGCTGACCTTTCCTAGGGGCTTACACTCAGGAGTATGGGAAACAGCAGCTCTTGTGAAAATAAGCTGGCCAGTGGGTGGTAGGTGAGCCGAGGGGAGAGATTTATGAGTAACATCCTGTTGTGGAATCACTGCTGGCCGGAAGAGGGGGAGCAACTGCTGTGTAAACCAGGAAGGCAGCTCTGGAAATCAAGTCTGCAGTGGCAGGGCTGGGGCCTTGTGCCTTTTCACAGCACCTGGATGAGGGAGGAGCCCCAGGAGCCACTCTTCTTAGGGCCATGTGTGGGTTGGGATAATGACAGACGACAAAATGGGCCCCACGACACGTGGTTTCATAATTGCTTGTGGAATTGTGAAGAATAAGAGAAAGTGATGGGTCCATTTGGTAGCGTGGAAGGCAGTGTTCTTGTCCCAGGTCTTGAGGGTCCCCTCCTGAGTGCCAGTGCCCTGCAGCAGTCTGCACAGAGGTCTGTGCCGGAGCAGAGCCCTGAGGGTGGATGGCTGGGATGAGCACTGGAAACCAGCAGAGGCCACTGGAAAGTCATTCAGCCTCTGGAGGTCTTCAGTGGAGTCGCAGCCCTGTCTCAGCATCCTGCTGACAGCACCCTTGGGTGCTCTGCTGAGCTCCTGTGCAGTGGGGAGGACCCTTCCCTCTGGCTCAGGCAGAGCGAGCCCAGGCTTTGGAGGAAGTACCTGGAGCATCACAGAGGGGCGGGGTCCTATGCCTTCCTGGTCACTTCAGCTACTGCTGCTCAGAGAGCATCTCACCCGGGTTCCTTTACCAGCATGTTGTGGTGATATAACATGGTTCAAGGCAGACCCTGGCCATTCTTGGGATGCTGCCTCGGTGCTGTGTAGGAATAGGGCATCTGGGGTTCTGACCCCCTCCATCTGTCACCGCTGAAGACAGTGCTTCTGATCTGGGATGTCCGGAGCTCAGGCTGGAGTTGGAGCTGGTGTCACTTTCCCATGATGGGAGGGTGCACCCACACGTGTCAGCTCTTGGGCCGCGGCAGGGATCGCTTATTGTGGATCTACATCTCTTGGCCGTGCACTGTGTTCAGGGCACACTGGGCCGCTAGAGCCTGGTGATAACCCGTTCACCTTAGTAGGTATTCATGGCTCTGCGGGTGCTGGGGACTTTGCCTTTTTTTCCCTTGGTGCTGAGAACTGAACCTAAGGCCTTTGTACTGGGCTACATTCCCAGCTTTTATTTTTTTGGGGGGTACCAGGGATCCAACTTGGGTCCTTGCGCTTGCAAGGCAGGCGGTGGAAACACTAAGCTAAATCCCCAGCCTCTACATTCCCAGCTTTTTAAGAAAATTAAAAAAATTTGTGGGGGACAAGTCTCACTAAATTGCTTAGTTGCCCATACTAGGCTTGAATTTGTGAGTTTCCCACCTCAGCCTCCCAGAATGCCAGGATTACAGATATGTGCCACATGCTTGGCTTCTGTTGTGTTCTTTGAGAGATGTGTAAGATGGATAGCATATGGACACAGTAGCACCTGTCTGTAATCCCAGCTACTGGTGAGGCTGAGGCAAAGAGTATTTTTGGCAGCTTAGCAAGACCTTGTCTCAAAATACAAAGGGTGAGGATATAGCTCAGTGCTCCCTGGGTTCAATTCTCAGTACAGGCAGAGTAGCTAGCAGTACTATATCTCTAAGGAGTCTACAACACAGACCCAAACACCAGTGTTTTCCCAGAATTGCCAAGTGTCATGGAAGGAGCTTAGCAGAGGGAGGGAAGAATTTTGATGGGCCATCTGGGAAAGGCTTCAAGATGCTTCAGCACATGCACTGGGCACCAAGTGTGGAAAGGAGCAGAAATGGCCCTTCCTGTGTGAGGGAGGAAGGAGATGGGGCTGTGGCATTTCCTCCTGTCCCAGGACTGCAGTAACAGCTGAGATGCAGGTGTCTTAGGCAGGAGGGAGGGCAAATCTGTGGGGGCAGGAGGGGGAAGTGTGGGGAGCAGCTGGGATTGCTGGGCCTGGGCCTGACTTGGCTCTTGGGTCCCACACACAGGTTTCTAAGACTTAGTCTGGGGGGAAAATGTGAAATATATCATCCATAACTTTACTACAAGTTAAAGCGAAAAGATGCTGGTGGTAGTTTGTAAGTGAACATTATTACTATTCACTGCACTGGCTTCTTTTTTCATTTTGTCTCCTTGCAAATTTAAAAGTAACTGGCAGCCACACTGCATTTCTGTTGGTCATAGATGACTGGGGACAGGGCTGGGAGCCCTAGACGAGGGCACAGCAGCAGGGAGAGGGGAAGGAAGGAAGGAGAGGGTCTGGGAAGTCCCAGGGTGGGTGGGAGGGGTCAGATATCCTTCCCCTCCAGGCTGAGGGTGGGACAGTGTCCTTCCCAGGCTGTCCTGCAGGAACCTCATTGGCAGACAGACAGGTGGGTGTGATGCCCATTGCCCCTGGTCACCGCAGCTGTGGTACGGGGTTTGGGTGTGGCTTGGAGGTACACTGTAGAGTTTGCGGAACTGGTGCTGAATTTCACACTGTGCTTTCCAGCTCTGTCTCATTCAACTTCTACTGTTTAGTCCTAGACAAGCACATTCTTAGACAGGGAGAACAAGGCTGCAAACCCGTGTGGGCAGAAGTCTCCAAGGTACTGAGGTTGGATGGGTGCAGCAGCTTACCTTTCCTTGTTTCAGGAAGCAGATGTTTTGTAAAGAGAAAGCAGGTATCCAGGGAACAGAGCAGCCACACTTTTTTCTTGAAATCACAGCGGTGACTGGGTTTTGTTAGCAGGGCTGACCTTTGTGAGAGCTGATGCTTTTTCTTTTTTTTTTCCCCCCCATGTTTGCAGTCCATAGTGATCACATCCCTTGTGGGGAGTTGGTACATGTCCATGACATGTCTTAATTCTTTTTTATTCTTTTCCTTTCTCCTCCTTATTCAGGACACCCTCCTTGAACTTGTACCATGTTGGGAGAGGCATTCAAGCCTGATCTCTCAAAGGTGGGCAAGGTGGGGTATCTGTTCTATTTCCTCAGAAGAGAGGTGACAGCCTGATAAATGCTTCCACAGGAGAAGAAAGAGGCTTTCAGGCTTTGAGGAGGCCCAAAGTGCCATGCAGAAGCTCTGCCTGGTGAGCCCCATGGTGTTTTGGTCACATAAGCTAAGTTCTGAAAAGAACTTTGGTGGCCAGTGAACACGAAGGTCATCATTGTACAGGGAACACGTTGTGGTGCAGGTGGGTCTCCCTGTTTCTGGCCCTGATTCCAGACCTTCTTTGTTCTTGGGGTGCCGTCGATGACACTGCTCGGCTGTCTGGCTCTGTGCACTACACCTCCAGGTAACAGCTGCCTCTGCTGGCGCTCTCTGAAACTGTGACTGCCTATAAGCCTGGCTGGATCTTTGGTACCTGAAGAAATAGACAGCACATGATGTGTCCTTACCCCTTTTGTCCCGCCTCCGCCTCTTTTGTGTGCACACTGTAATACAACCTCAGGTTTTTGCTTTTTTCCCCCAAATCCAGGTCCGCCTGTGCCTCTGTTTATGAGTATGTTGGTTCTTTCTCATACTCTTAGTTTTCCTGGAGGAGTCCTGTTCATCCCACCTTAGCTTAAGTTTCAGTTCAGCAGACATTTACTGTGGTCTTTGCACACCTGTGTGTTGGGGACATGAAACTCATAAAGACAGCCAGTGTTTAAAGGAGCTACTAATATAGGGCAGAAGTACAGATCTTTACTAACTCTGTCTCTGTACCAGGACCAGATGTTGAAAACACAGTGACAAACAAAACAGACACTTGTGCTGCCTGCCCCATGCAGTGTGTGTCCTAGTGAAAGAGATGGGAATCAGAATCTAAAACCGATGTGTGAGGCTTGGGTTTGTAGCTGAGTGGTAGGGCACTTGCTTTGTGGGAGATGCTTGGTTCAATCTGCAGCTCCAGAAAAAAATTGAGCTCAGCTTGGTGACACACACCTGTAATCCTAGCACTCAGAAGGCTGACACAGGAGGGTTGGGAGTTCAAGGCCAGTAAACCACAGTATAATAAGGACTGATTATTGCAGGTGAGTTCAGGAGACTCTGTAGGGCTGTAAATGAAGAGTTAGTTACCAGACAGGGCGATGAGCTCAGTGCTGGAAGGGTGTAACAGAGAGGGCAGTGCCAAGGGCACAGGTTGTGGGTTTGCTTGTTGGTTTTGTTTTTATTTTCTTTTTTGCAGTACTGGGATATAACCCAGAACCTTGCATGTGCTAGGCAAGCACCCTATCACTGAGCTACATCCCCAGGCTTTGTTATTTATTTATTTTTTTGGTTTCAGAGATCGAACTCAGGACCTTGTGCTTATGAGGCAGGTGGTGGCACCACTGAGCTAAATCCCCGGCCCTGGGCCTCGTTATTTTTAAAGATAGGGTCTCAGTAAATTATCCAAGCTTGCCTCAGACTTCGGGTCCTCCTGCTTTAGCCTCCCACAGAAGCTGGGATTAAGCCCGTGGGCAGGAATGAGGAGGAGAAGTGGGTGGCCGAGAAGGGCTCTGGAGCCAGAAGTGTGCATCACTGCAACCCAGAGTGCACTGTGCCGGATCCCTGGGACCATGCTCCTCATGGTTGTTTTGGTTCTCTCTGTGCCCAGTGTCCCCGTTGGTGACACTGCAACGATGATAGCAAGAGCCTTGTCACCTTTGATGAATTTAATGTGTAAGAACTGACCTTGTTAGGGTAAAGAAGTCAATATGTAAAAGCTTTTGAAAGTGTTCAGAACATAGCAAGTACCATTGGTGCCAGGCCTGGGGCTTTGTGTTGCATGGAAATGAGCTCTGACTTGTGAGGTCATAAAGGCTTATTTATGTGGAGCACCTTGGTTCTGCATCTGTTTTTGTTGTGGTTGAGCTCTCTTTTTTTTTTTTTTTTAAAGGACAGGATCTCACTATGTTGTACAGGCTGGCCTTGAACCCTGGCGTTGCAGCAGTCCTGCCTCAGCCTCCTGAGTGCTGGGATTGCAGGAGTGTGCTACTATGCCTGGCTTGTTTTTGTATTTTGAGATAGGGTATGGATAGGTATAGTAGTTCAGGCTGGCCTTGACCTTGGTGACCTTCTTGCCTCAGCCTCCCAGCTTTCTCTCAGCAGCCTCTCAGCTGCTACCCAGCTTCTGCTTCTTTTTTGCAAATATGGACTTGGAGGGTTTGTGTGTATGCTGGAGCTGCTCTGGCGGGGCTGCATTTGTGCCTCATCTTTTCCCACCAGTTCTGCACATCACTCCTCCCTCGCCCGCATTCCCATAGCACTTTCCCACCGTGATGGCAGTTTCCCATCATGTTTTATAGCTTGCACTTCTCCTCTGTGGCCGAGTCCCCGAGGGCTGTTGATGTGCTAGTCATCTTTCTACCCTGGTGCCAAGAATAGCACCTGGCACTGGGGCCACTGGGACTGGATAGATGTTTGTGGAGGCATGGGAGAGGTTGGAGGGCGTGACTCTTACTTAGAATTCAGGAGAAAGGTCTGGGGAAGGTCCGGGCATGTTGCTGTGGGAGTTGGCTCCCTTCTCCCACACGGTAGGTACTTACCAGGTGCCTGCTGCGCACGGAGGAGGTCGAGAATGGTGAGTCATTTGCTCTCTGCCCTGGGTGGGGCGGCTCTGGGAGTCTGGATGAGGGTAACTGGTGTGAGGAGAGGGAATCGAGCAGGATTCAGCCATGGGGGTTTATGTGGATGTCAAATTACTTCCAGCAGAGAATCTCAGAACTTTGTAAAACGATGCCTCGACAGTGGTAGCTCATCTCTCAATATCTTCACCTCCACATCATGGTGGAATCTGTGTAGTAAATCATGCAGTGTCACATTTCCTGTTTCTCGGGTATTAGTCCCGAGTAGAAGCTACTCCAGAGTACTGCAGGCCTCCTGGTGCATGGCCCTGGCCGCCTGCCATGGTGTGGTGCAGCGTCTGGCCAGTGGTGCCTGCTGCAGGCTGTGTCATGGCTGTGTGTTCAGGGGTGGTTGATCTGGTCTCCACCCTCTCACCGTGATTCTCCCTCCTCACCCTTCCCGGGCTAGCTCTGCTTTGACCTTGTCTAACTCTGCTCTGGCCAGTTTGAAGGCCAGAAAGCCTTTCCTCTTTGGCCCAGTGCAACACTCCCATTGAAAGTCTGTCAGGTCTCTCAGCTCCAGGGTCCCCACACCTCTGGGACCACAGAGCACACAGGGCCTGTATTTCTGTGCCCCTTCGCTAGCCACCGTCGGCTCAAGGCCAGCTCTGGTTCACCATGGCCTCAGTGAGTCGGCTTGGATTCCAGGAGCCGGCAAGAAGGAAGCCTGCGTGCATGTGTGAGGGTTGCTAAATTACCCAATTTTTTCCTTTTTGGAGGATTAAACTTGAGTACCTTCACACTGAGCTACATCTTCAGCCTTTTTTTTGAGGCAGGGTCTCACTAAGTTTTTAACTTAGTCAAGTTGGGATCAAATGTATGATCCCCTTGCCTCTGCCTCCCAGAGTGCTGGGATTACAGATATGTGCCACCTCACCTGGTTTAACTTGACTCTATCTTTAAGCAGTATGTTTAATAGCTGTTGTTATCTTTGTGAAAGTTTTATTTGAAAATTTATTCTATAATATCAAACCCATCAGAAGAGATATATTTTTTAACATGTTCCTTTAATATAAAAAGATAGAACTGGGCATGGTGGCACATGCTGCTCATGAGGCTGAGGCAAGACTCAAGTTGGAGCCCAGCCAGGTACCTTATCAAAACCCTGTCTCAAAAAAAACCAACCAAACGAAACAACAACAAAAGCGTTGGGGAGAAAGCTCTGTGGAAAGGCCTTGGGTTCAGTCCCCAGTATCTCAAAAACATAAAATTAAAAAAATAGGTTCGGGGATTTTAGCTCAGTGGCACCGTGCCTGCCTCACAAGTGCAAGGTCTGAGTTCGATCTCTGATAGTGCAAAAAAAAAAAAAAAAGAAAAGAAAAGATAGCCATACATAGTAAGAGACAAAATGACACTACATCCAGCTCTCATCTCTGGTCTAACAGAGTGGCAAAAATCAAAAGTTTGACAGTATGTTTTTTTCTTTTTTTAAAAAACAAGATGGTAGGGGGAAAAGTACTGTATGTAACTATTGAGAATGCAAAACAATACAATACAGTCATATAACACACTATTAGGAAATACGCATTTAATCTTTGGCCAGTTTCCTGGCACACAGCTCCTAAAATCTTGGGAATCTTCAAAGTGCTATGTGTCTTTTCATATGCCAATGAGCCCGGGGTGGGGTGAGGGGTGGCTGGTCACCTGGTCACAGAACACCAGCCCTGATTAGGGGGTTGGGACTTTCAGCCCTGCCCCAAGTAAATTGCAAGCTATAAAAGAATATAGATTATGAAGAAACCCAAGAGACATTTGCACCCTGTCGTAAAAATATCCTGAACACAGCAATTAAATTAAAAAACTAACTGGATATTTGATGCTGTTAATGGGAATTTTTATTAATATTAAGTAATAATGATTAATATGAAAACACTTGAGATAATAAAATGTGGCTAAGTCCTTTTTTTTTGAGGCAAGTAGTTCAGGCTGGCCTTGAATTCACTGTGCAGTCCAGGCCTTCCTGCAGCTCATGGTGATCCTCCTGCCTCAGCCTTCCAGGTGCTGGGATCACAGGCTTGATCTGTCATGCCCGACTGCTGCCTGCCTGCTTGCTTGCTTTTCTTTCTTTCTTTTCTTTTCTTTTCCTTTTCTTTCTTTCTTTCTTTCTTTCTTTCTTTCTTTCTTTCTCTCTCTCTTCTTTCCTTCCTTCCTTCTTTCTCTTTCTTTGAACTCTCTCTCTTCTTTTCTTTCTTTCTCTTTCTTTCTTTCTTTGCTGTGTTATTTAAAAAAGTCTTTTCCTTAAAGTCTATTTAAAACTGGAAAACTCTCATCCTTGAATTTTATCTTTAAAAAACAGTGAAGAGGAGAATTGAATGTCCTCGCTGCCCTCTCTGTGCTTTGTCCTGGCTGTGTAGCCACAGGCAACCCCTCAGCTTTCCTGCTTGGAACCTCATGTTATTGTAGGGGGGCAGGGGCAGTGCTGCTCATGGATGGAGCCACCTTGTACCCATGTGCCCGGGGCAGGACCTGGGCTCCTCTAGATGGCCCCTCTGACCTGGTGAGCTGTCCCTGCTCTTTCCTGGCCATTTCACTGGCTGCTGTCGGGACCCTAATGAACAGTTCTAGGCCTGAGTACAGGTCAGGCAGCAGTTTAGCGATCCAGACCTAATGGGGAGGGTGTCAGGCTTGGCTCTGGGTACAAGCTGCCTTCTCCGGTGGGGCTCATCACCCAGGAAGCCTGGTGCCAGGGATGACCTCTGTGGAGCCGGGCAACCTAGCTGCTGCTCTGCCTGGCTTTGGAAGAGACGTCCTGAGACCTCAGTCAGCTGTGGATACCAAGGAGGCATGGAGATGCGCACGCAGACCTCGGTTGTAGCTCTGGGCGTTGCACACAGAGCCGAGGGGAGCATCTCCAGATGGAGCCTGAGGCCACCAGGTGGCAATGCCCACCAGTGTGAGTGTGTGCAGAGGGACAGGGCGGCCTTGCAGTGGGTCTAGGGAAACCACTGTACCTGCCCAGAACCTATCTGGAAGCTGTTGGGCCTCAGTGTTGGCCCCAGGCAGAGAGCTGCCCCAGCCGGCTTGTGCAAGAACAGGTTCCAGTGGCAGCCATGCATGGCTGGGGACACTGCAGACTGGAGCACCACCTTTCATGTCCTCGCTGCTTTATCCAGCTCTGTGGTGGTAGTAGACTTCTAAGTAGTTGGAAATAGGCATCCTGTGTATGTGGCCTCTGCAACTGTATACAGCTTAAAAGGGGAGGAAGGGTGACATGGAGCTGTCAGCTGGAATCAAACCTAGCATTATAGAGAAAAGGAAAGATGGTCCTAGAGGACACCAGGTCCAGAAACAGTGCTGTAGCTGTCCCTAAGCCCCACAGGCTCTCTACTGCAGTTTTTTGCTAAAGGACAGGCTGGGGGTGAGGGTGGGCTTAAAAGGGGTGGATCTCATTTCATAGTATCTCTATAATCACTGTGGTCAATGTCAGTGTTCATGGTACCTGAATTATCTGGTGAGGAAAACAGCCTGGGTTCTATGTTTGCCTCAAATAGCTTTGAACTGGTGATCCGCCTGCCTCAGCCTCCCAGATCACAGTGTGTGCCACCATGCCCAGCTCTCAGCCTTTTTCCCATCCTTAGTCATCCATCTTAGTCACTGCAACATGGTAGATGCCTGTTCATAGATACCGAATTTCTTTCCAACTCCTTCTAGAGAAAAGCAACCTGACCGTGACAGTGCCTCACTGGTTGCCTTTTATAGAAGCCATCTATTTAGCTGAGCTCTGTGGAGCAGTGCTGACAGCTAGACAGCAGGAAAAAGGTCTTTCCAAAGAAGTGCAAAGGCCAGAGGATTCGAGCCCACCTCAGTGGTGCATTCCCGTAATCCCAGCTACTAGGGAGGCTGAGGCAGGAGGATCAGAAGCTCGAGGCCAGCCTGGGGAACTTACTAGAGCTCTGTTTCAAAATAAAACATAGGAAAGGGCTGGGGCTATAGCTCAGTGCAAGTCATAGGTTCTGTGACTGTTTCTTTGGGAAGTCACAAGAGCTTCCTGAGCGGCTGCAGAGCACAGTGAAGAGGATGTGGTGTGCTGGGGCCCTATTTCCATCACACCACTCACCCGCTGCATCATGCAGAGAAAACGGCCCAGTCCTGGGCCTCACGGTCCTTATCTGTGGATGGCAGCTGGGCACAGTGTGCTGGGCACAGAGGCCTGAGCTGGAGCTCGTTCAGGATGGGTGCAGCTCTTAGAGCAGTGCAGATAGGTCATAGCAAGCGCCTTGCTTGCCACTGGGCTGCCTTGCTTGCCACTGGGCTGCCTTGCTTGCCACTGGGCTGGGGCTTTGGCACCAAAATGGTCACCAAGCTGTCATCCTGAGCACAGCCTGAGCAGTCCCGAGGGAGCAGGATCATGCTCAGGAGGAGGGGTCCACACACTTTCTGGGAAGCAGAGTTTCTTTGGCGCTATTATGCACTAGCAGGTCTGGAGCTGGATGTGGAGTTCCAGCTGGGAGTCCTCACCTGGAAATAGGAAAATTCCCTTTCTCTGAGAGTGTAGGAAACAGTGAACCCCAAAACATCCTTTCTAGCCAGGCATGGTAGTGTACACCTGTACACCCAGCTAGCCACTCAGGAGGCTCAGGCAGGTGGATCACAAGGTCAAGCCCAGCCTGGGCAATTTTTTGAGACCCTATCTCAAAAGCTTGATGCTTCCTAGGGTCAGTCTGCAGTACTGGAAAACAAACAACAAGAAAGTCTATGCTAAAACAAAGCATCTGTAATTTTCTTTCCTTTCTTTGTTTTTTGTTTGGTGCTGGGGTTTGACCTGGGCCTGACACATACTGAGCATGTGATTTACCACAGAGCTGCAACCCAGTGCTGAGATTTTCTTAATCCTCAACCTGTAGTGCTTAAAAATAATGAGCTCAGTCAAAATGGAGTAGCTTTTTCTCTGAGTTAGTAAGTTCTTAGAAGATAAATATTTGAGGGCTGGGGATTTAGCTCAGTGGTTCTGCCACCTGCCTTGCAAGTGCAAGCTCGCAAGTTCGATCCCTGGTACCAAAAAAAAAAAAAAAAAAAAAAGAGAAGATAAAGATTTGAAAAAAATCTTTCATGGGGTTGCTCAGGACTGATTTCTCTCGCTCGCTCTCTATCTCCCTCTCTCTCACTTTCTGACAGGGTCTCACTATGCAGTTCAGGCTAGCCTTGAACTCATTATGTAGCCCAGGTTGGTCTCGAACTTGCAGGGATCCTCCTGCCTTGGCCTCAGGATTACAGGCATATGCCACCATGCCCAGCCTATGGGACTTCAGACCTAATAGGTGTTTAATGAATAATGATTTGATTTCATCTTATTTTGCTTGTGAATTTGGTAGGAAGCAGAGTCTATGAAAGATAAACCTCAAATAAAACTCCTATATTTTAGGAAGAAAGCCTTAGTCCTCAGAATGTGAAATTTGGACTTCAAATCAGGTTCTGAATTGATTGTATCCAAACATTTGCTAGGGATAAAAACCACTTTTGGAATAAGTGGCCCCACAGAAAATGCCAGTATTTGACGTAAGGTCTTTCACATGTCAGTGGCCAGGTCGTGGTGTCATTTATAAACTGTAACCTTCTGATCATTGTGGCCTGCCAGTCTGTGTCTTTTTTGTCCCCACCAGAGAAATCATCCTTGTGGAGGCTAGGAAATATTTCCCGTCTTGTAATTTTTAAATCAGGAAAATTTGAGAGTGACTCAAGATGGAAAAGCCCTGTACTCATAGGTTATTACACCAACATTTTGTTTAGAGATTAATGTGTTTACCCCTCATGGTGGAGCACACCTGTTATCTCTCTCCCCAGGAGGCTGAGGCAGGAGGATCACAAATTCTAGGCCAGTTCAAGCAACTTAGTGAGGTTCTGTCTCAAAACAAAACAAAAACAATGGACTGGAGATGTCACTCACTGGTAGAGAGCTTGCCAGTATTGGGGATGGCTTCCAGTACTGGAAAAAAAGAGGGAGTGTGTGTGGTAGAAATAGAGACTGTGAGAGATTGTGTTAGACTGAGTATCTAGAGCAATACCTCCTATATGAGAACATACAGACCCCTTAAACGTCGTGTTTTACAGTGCATTGCTTCTCAGAATTTAGTGGGTGCATGAATTGCTGGGAATTGTTCCAACTGCAGGAGTGGAGCCAGGGGCGGGGTGGGGACTCTGCCTGCGGCCCTCCCTTTGGTAGTGGGCTCCAGAGCAGAGACTGAGCCTGGCAGCACCTTAACTCACACCACTGCGGGGGCTCCGTGCCCAGAGTGGCAGGAACCCACACAATCTGCTGGTGTTCTCTGTTCCAGACAGGGCCCTGAAGGGCAGCGTGTGTGGTCCAAGGATCAGAGTCACAAACCTGCATGGACACCCCTGTCTTTAAAGTGATGTGCTTGTGTTTTAAAGTATTGTTTTCTATTATTTCCCCCTTCTTTACCTTGTTTTTTGGGACTCCTACTAAGCAAAGTGATCCTTTATTTTCCAGTTTGTAAATTAACTGGACTACAAGACCTGGCCGGTCACACTTCCCAGGCAGGGTCCCCTCACTGGTGTCAGGGGCAAAGCAGAGTTCTCCACACGCATGCCCGCGGCCAATCTTTGGAATATTGAAATGGGCTCACCGGTGCTTACAGCTGCCGACGTGGACCCTGGTCAGAGCCCACTGATTTCATCTTGAGAGGACCCCTGAGACGGAGGCTGGGGGCTGCTCTCCGAGTCCACCCCGGCTCACCCCGCGTCCTCTCTTGTGGCCTCTTGAGCTCAGCCCTCCACAAGCCGATGGGCTTGCGGGCTGGGAGCCTGGGGTGGGCAGAGTGAAGGTTCTGCGGTCAGGGAGCTTGCAGCTGGGGGAGGGGCGGGAAAGTACTGGGCGGAAACTGGCAGCGGCTCCTGCTGTTGCCTCGGAGGGTGGAGGAGGGCGCTGAAGCTGGGGCCATCTGGAACGCAAGACTGTTGGGCAACCTGGAGAGAAGTTTTGTTTCATTTTCCACTCTGGAGGTAAGAGAGAGTGCTTCTGGGGGGCGGGGGGCGGTGACATCTGATGTATGTTTTAGGAATTATGTACTCTGTATTCTGGCCCTAGTGTTGAAGACTGGGGAGAATGCGTTGAGTAAGCAAGAAAAAATAGTTCTCATCATGCTGTGTGAAGAGCTGAATTAAGAAAGTGATAGAGGGTCCAGGAAGACTGTAATTATTTTTAATTTCCCAAAGGAATCAAGAGATCTCAGCCTACTGCCAGCCCTAAGCAGTGGTTTCTAAACTTCAGGGCACGCGGGAATCACCTGAGCGCTAAGTGAAACCCGGCTCTACCCCACAGTTTCTAATTCTGCAGGCTTGGGTGGGGCCTGAGAGTTTGCAAAAGAATGAAGGAGAGGAGCAGCAGGGAAGTAAACAAAACATCAGAAGGACAATACGAAGACCAACCATACCAATATGTATTTAAAATAAACCCTAAACATTCCAGTTACAAGCTGTGATCACCAGACTGAACTTTCCTCCAGCACAACCACCTCCTGCAGTTTAAATAGGAGGTGGCAACACTGAGCAGCAAGCATGAGAGAGCTGAGCAGGGCTAGTTGGTGCCTCAAGGAGGAAGCGCCCTGGAAGTGCCTTGGGGACAGAGCTCTGTGGAGCCATTCTTGGCTGGCAATGGGGTGGACCACTGTCACTGAGGGCAGATGTCCCTGGAGATAGGCACAAGCTGGCCTGGGAGAGAAAGCATACTTTCCTGGAGAGGTGGACACCGCCTCTCCTTCCTGGAGCTTAAGATTTGAGTGTGCTTGTTTGGTTTTGTGTTTGCAGTAATTGTCATTTTAAAAAATTTGTTTGTTTTTAGGGTTACACTGTAGGAATGTGTTCATTATATACTGTTTTAAAAATTTAAAAGGCCCAGAAGAAAATAAGACACTGGATCCTTCCATCTGGAGATGTCCATGGCTAATTTGCTGTAGACACCTAGGGCCGGGGTTTTAGCTCAGTGGTTTTGCTGCCTGCTGCACAAGCGCAAGGACCCGAGTTTGATCCCTGGTACCAAAAAAACAAAAAAACCGAGAAAATTTGCTATAGACACCTAGTCGGGGGGTTTTTTTGGAGACAGGGCTTTGCTGTATAGCCCAGGCTTTGAATTCATGATCCTTCTGCCTCAGCTTCTCAATGCTGGGATTACAGCTGTGCACCACAATGTCTGTTTCTAGTCGATCTTATTAATAAACATAGTTATTTTTTAATGAAATTGGGTCCTGACAGACTTTTTATTATGAACATCTTTCCTTGTCATTAAGTGTTTTTTGTAAAACAGGAGTGTAAAAGGATATTCCTGGAGGCTAGGGAGGGATGGAGGATTTAGAGGTCAGCTGTGACAGAAAGTTAGAAAAGTAAAGTGAGTGTGTCCCTGTGCTAGCCGTGTACTCCCACTATCCCAAGAGCTGTCCAGGGTTTGGGTGGTGTGGCCATTACACATGGACCAGGAGCCAGGAAAGCCCGTGCCCGATCTTCAGTGGAGGCGACTGATGCCTGGGGATCAATGAGGGACCAAGGGAAAGGAGAGGATGGCCTTGGGGGCAGTCACATTAATTAGGCCCTGGTGAGGCAGAGGGTTTTGGGGATCACCCCTGGCCTTGAGCCATATCCCTAATCCCCTTCCCTTTCCTTTGCTCGCCATGTACTCTGTCACTGAGCTACATCCCTGGTCCTTTTAATTTTATTTTGAGATAGGATCTTGCTAAATTTGCCCAGGCTGGACTTGAACTTGGAATCCTCCTGCCCCAGCTTTCCCTGTACCTGGGATTATAGATGTACCACTACGTCTGGTTCTCCATAAGCGTTTGAGTGATAGAAACCAGAGAGTGTGTGCAGTCTGAGTGTGCAGGAGGAGTGGTGCCTTTGCAAAGGCAGGGGAGGTAGGGCAGGGTTGCTCATGCCAGTCACCTCAGCTATTTAGAAGGCTGAGGCAGGGGGATCGAAAGTTTGAGGCCAGCCTGAGTAATTGAGGGAGATGTTGTCTCAGAAAATAAAAAGGCTGGGGATATAGCTCAGTGGTAGAATGCTTGCCTAGAGTTCTGGGTTCAAGCTGCACTACTATGGGAAAAACAAAGCAAAAAAACAAAACAAACCCTCAAGAAGACCAATCTTATTTTATTTTTTTATTTTATTATTTTTTTTTGGTACCGAGGATCAAACTCGGGTCCTTGCGCTTGCTGGGCAGGCAGCAGAACCACTGAGCTAAATCTCCAGCCCAGACCAATCTTATTTTAAAAGGTTGGGGCCAGGGATTTAGCTCAGTGGCATTGAGCCTCCCTCGAAAGCACAAGGTCCCGAGTTGGATCCCCGGTACCAAAAAAAATAAATGTTTAAAAAAAGGGCTTATTTCTGGTCTCAACAGTTAAAAAGCACACAAGATATGGATTTGTTAGTTTTGTGTTATCCAAATTCTTCCTGATCTGCTAACAGGAACCTCTCTGGGATGTTGTTTCTGCCTTCATCCCCATGGATGGATGAGGTGAAATACTCTTCCCTATCCATCCTGGTCCCTTCCTTGGAGGAGGCAATCTTGTCTTGCTCTGTGGGGAAACTACCCTCCATAAGCCCAAGGACCTAAGAGGCTGAGTGACAGCTGCCTTTTGCCCTCCCAAGTGGAGTGGCACTCTGACGGTCACTTTGGACAATACCTGTGGCCCTTCCACGTGCAGGGAAGTGTGTGGGGCCACAGGAAAGAAGGGTCTTGGCCTGGAGTGGAGCTGCAGGCTGGCATCCCATCCAGAGGGTCCGATGATGTCCAGGACAGGGATTAGCCTGACAGAGACGCACAGGGACTTCTGGAGTTCGATCCCAGATCCTGGTCTCTGAGGAGAGTAAGATGAAGCCCCCTCCCCCAAAGACAGCATGACCCTAAAAGGTCCAGAGAGAGCTTTGCAAGGAAGGGCACCATTGTGTATGTGCCGCTGAAGCGAGCACAGGGAGGGCGCCATTGGTGTCACTGAGGAAGTCGGCTTCTCTTGGCCCGGGGGCTTGGGTGTGGAGACAGAGGAGACTGGGTGTTGAGGAAATGGCTGGTTCTAGCAAAGGCTGGAAGAGAGTTGGTGAGCTGGAGCCTCTGGTAGAACAGAAACAGAAGCTGAGATGTCAAGGGACAGGGCCAGCTTGGAGGAGACCCAGTGGAGATCATGTAGCAGATATCCCTGGGACCATTGTGACAGAGATGATTGGAGAAGTATGAAAATGGAGGAGAATAAGCCCAGTGTACAGATAAGTTCTTCATGGGGGTGGCCACTGCTGCCTGCAGAGAGGGGGCCTGGGGCAGGACACCCAGACAGAGCACCACAGGACAGCAGAGTCGCTGAAAGTAAGCAAAGCCCCAGCAACCCGAAGACACAGAGCAACGCGTGACACCCTGTTTTGGCGCTTGGAACAGAAAGAGAATATTAATGGAAAAACTGGTGAAGTAAAAATAAAGTTTGGAGTTGAGTTCATAGTAACAAACCAATGTCAATTTCCCAGTTTTGACAAATGACAAATAGCTACATAAGATGTCAACAAGGAGGAAGCTGGCCGAGGGGTTTTATGGGAATCTGTTGCAACTTTTCTGGGAATCTAAGATTATTCTAAAATTAAGTTTATTTTTAAGGCTTTGGGGGTGGGCAGAAGGAGAGGAAATTAGCTGTTTTGTAGGCTGTCAGTAATCAGCAAGGATGGGCAGGGATACAAGGGCGGATGACCTGGAATGTTTTACCCGTGTACAAATAGGAGATTTAGAAAGATGTAGGCTTGGAAGTAAACAGAAAGACATTTAGTGAAAAAAGAGGTGCGTGAATTCCTTAGTGTTGAAAATTTGCAAATTCCCATTCAAAAACCGATGAGCTACTTCAGGTCTCCAGGTCTCCTGTGGTGCAGATCTGGCTCTGAGGGCCAGTGCACCCCATTTCCTGCTTCTAACCATGGCCTGAGGCCACCCGGATGTGTCTCACTGGGAGCTGCCTGTCAAGGTTTCCAGACTCTGGCTCCAGGACTTGCTGGCTCCTCACAGAGTGCTTTCCTTTGGGGCCTGCAGTGCTTACACCTGGAACAGAGCACCATTTAGGACTGAGTTGGAAGGGATTAGACAACTGCTTGCTAACTGGGGAGGGCAGGTGGAAAGTGAGAGTCGGAATGCTGGCTGTGAGAGAGAGGGTGTTTGCAAATTAATGACCTGGAAATAATTGACTCAAAACCTTTGCCCACCATCCTGAGACTCCAGGCAACCCCAGACCGGAGACAAGGCAGAGGGCCTGGGGTGTGGAGGAAAGCTCTGGGTATGGTGGAGAAACCACGGCTGCAGAGATGGCAGTTCCTTCCTGGTGGTGCTGGTCTCTGCCCTGGGGAACACACAACTTCTTTTCCCTTCTTCCTCAGTCGTCCTCCCCTTTCCTGGGGCTGCTTTCCTTGCAATGTTGCAATGCCTCGTGCAGTACTTCTTTTGGCAAAGTAATTTTAGTGGTGTCCTCACTGAACAGCATCCCATCAGAATGGACCAAGTTCTTAGATCTGACCTGTGTATAAATCAAATCTATGAGGAGAACAGAACCCTTGAATGACCATATTGGTACAAATGCACACACACATCAAAGTGTATTTCATCATTCATAATGGGACAACCTGTTTAAATAGTTTTGAAATTTAAATTGTAGTATATTAGAAATATTTTGCTTTTTACCTTGTAAATTAAAAATGTAGTTATATTTAAAATGTTTTAAATATATATATATTAAATCTGCCCATATATTTTGACAAACAGTGGAGCATTTGAGTGATTATTCTTTCATTCTTGGATAAACACGAATGAGTATTGTACATTTGTGATTTTTATCTAAGGTGTATCACGTAAACACCATATTGTAGATATTACCTTCCTGCTATTGTTATTTGTAGAGCTCATTAACTTAAAGAACTAATAAAAAGGTACTCCTGGAATTCAGGAACCCATTTCATAGAGCCAAATGACCTCCCTACTCACCACCTACATTCTGTTCCATCTGTTAACTTGTGTACTTTACCTTTCTGTTATGTAGCTGATGCCATACTGCTGTCCAGCACCTTTCCATTACTTGCACGAGAAACTCTTCCCATTGTGGCCGGTCACTAAGTCAGCTGGAAGTTTCTAAATGTGCAGTCAAGACTGACAGGCAGTCTTACCCTGGTCAGGTGAGCTGGGGCTGCTAGCTGGACCAGGACCTTGCACACTTGACTGGAAGTCCACAGAGGTGGGTTGGGGAGGGGATCAGGACCCACATCAGAGAATGGTGAATGTCCTTGCATTTCATCAGAGAGCCCAAGGAGTCTGAGCCCCCAGAAGGTTAAGAGAATGCCTTTCTGTTCAGTTTCTGAACAGGACTGTGGGTCAGATATGATGGTGCCTTCAACATGCTAGGACATAAGATCGTTCTGTTCGCCTTGTAAGGCATCTTCAGTTGCACACAGTACTGGGTTGGAGAGCTGCTCCTCTTGTCCTTCCCTCTAGTATTTTTACATCTGTTACAAATCTAGCAAACCCCACTTCCGTTTCAGATTACCCTAATTTACATTACAGATCAGTTTGAGAGCTCAGGTGTAATCTAACCTGGTGTTGAGTCCTTTTGGGGGGAGGCAGTGTTAAATATTTGCTGAATTTTCTTTCTTATATTTAAATGGTATCAGAACAATTAAAGATTCATAGAGGAAAAATGTAATTTTATTATTTGTTTGACAGTGCTGGGGATTGAACCCAGGAAGTCTATACATGTTCAATGCAGATGCACCTCCCAAATATTTTATTTTTACTTTTAAATTTTTTATAGCCCAAGCTGTATTTTTTAATACCCCAAGCAATTTTAAAACTGAAGAACCCACAGATATGGAGGGCTGGTTGTATTTAAAATACTTATTTTAGGGCCGGGGATTTAGCTCAGTGGTTTCGCTGCCTGCTACGCAAGCGCAAGGACCTGAGTTCGATCCCCGGTACCAAAAAAAATTTTTTTTTAAATACTCATTTTTATTTATTTATTTTGGTACCGGGGATCGAACTCAGGACCTTGTGCTTGTGAGGCAGGTGGTGGTACCACTGAGCTAAATCTCTGTCCTAAAATACTTATTTTTAAAGCCTCATATGTAAACATAAATTACATTTTTATTTTAAAAACCTATTTTCCAAAACTGAAAGATGAGGAATGGCATTATTTTACATTTATGTAAATCTCCTTACTGTCTGACGGAAGACTGCTTGATTCTCATATCTGCTTCTCTGTTTTTTCTGCTGTGATGAAGTCTGTGAAGCAAATATAGCTTAACACAGAAAAAAGAGTGTTACGCTAGCATGTTCTTTAATACCATGACCCAGCTCCACAAGCTGTGGTTTTCTGGAGCTGAGTTGTATTGTAGGATCTGAAATGAGCTGCTGGATTTTTTTACTTAGATCATAAAACCCCTTGCTCTGCCTTGCACTTTGAGTGGGTCACCTATTTATGTGTGATTCTGGACCTAGGTGCGTTGGTCACATGGAAACTGTTGGTTACCAAGTCATGCAGGTCTCCTAACATCAAATTCACCACTCTCTCACCCTGATCTCTTTAGGAAAATATTAGGTGTTGGGAAGACCTCAAGCTTACAATAAATGGCAAATACAAGGTTTTCTAAAATGCTTAATCTCTCACATTTTATCATTAGCAGTAAATGATAAATGTTTTTCTTGAAGAAACAGGTTTACTTTGTTCATTTTAAAGAAAATGTCTAGTTGATACCCAGGTCCGAGTAGCCATGGGTTTGAACTGCTCCTCATGTGACAGTGGTGGCTTGCAGGTCAGCTGGCTCAGCCTGCGGCTCTTGCATAACCTTTGTACACAGCTTTGTGTGCCAAGGGCCTTAGTGTGCTTCCCACCGCTGAGGAGAACATCAAAACGGCAGGTGCTCAGGGGTCAAGATCAATGAAATATGTAATAATTCTGACTGCTGCTTCATTAAGGGCGTTGGTACAGGAAATGGCCTTTTTAAAAATAACTGCTCATGTGTGGGGTGAAGAGTGGGTGACTACTGGTTTCATTTGCTGTCACTGACTTGATTGGTGCTCAGGTGCCAGAAGAGCCTCCATAAACTGCCGCCTCCAGTGCCTCTCACCCCCAGTGGAATGTTAGCACAGTGCAAAGGCAAATACAGCCCCGAGTCTTTCTAAACACAGTGTTGACCTCTGAGAAGGCCTTGGGGACTCCCAGAAGGCATCCAGCCAGATGCGTGGCGCCGCCCTCCCAGCACTGCCTCTTTCTTTGGTGCCGCCCCTACTGTGTCCACAACTCTTGGGGCCTAATGGTGCCTGTGGACCAGCTTTTTCTGACTTGGGCACCCCCTTCACGACCCTGGCTGGAATGTGGGGTCCATGGGGTGGGGTGCACCCAGCACCCCTAGGGTTTCCAGCCGCCATAGCCCGGCCCCACTGGGATACTGAGGGCCAGCTTGGGGTGCCCTGCCTGGTTCTTCAGAGGGGACCCCATTTCTGCTGCCCTTCTTCCAGTGATGACTATTTCCCTGGTTTGCAACTTGCTTTTTGTTTTTTGGTTAATCTCTCCATTACTTAAGGACTCAAAGGAGTCATTTGCATGATGCCCCAAAAGGAAGAGGTCTCATAAATGTTTATCTACTTGTAACGGAATCAAAACTGAAAGCGAAGTGGAAGAAGCGTGTGCGTGGCCGGTTTCCCGGTTGCCGGCCCTGGAGCGAGCAGGGTGCGCTGTGGTTTCGCCGGTAACCTCAGGGCTGCAGCGCTGGCTTCGCTGAGGCTGGGGAGCTGTGTCCCGTGCTCCTTGCTCTGTGCTCGTGCTCGGTGCTTAGCGCTCTGTGAGCTCTGCAGGGACTTTGGAGCCCCGCCCCCGCCCCTCCTGAACCCAGCCCTCCGGAGCACGCCCCTCCCGAGCCCAACCCTGTTCCCTGAGCCCCGCCCCTCCTTTTAAAGCCGGGCTGTACCACCCACTTTCCCGCGGGGGAGCGCGCGCCGATCGCTCCGAGTGCGTCAGGGCGCTCCGAGTCGCCTCGACTCCGGCCCTGGCACTGCAGTGGGGTCGCCCGCGCCTCCAATGCTTCTTCGGGTCGATGGACGCGGGCCCCCGGCTGCGCAGGTGAGGATGGCGGCCCGCGGCATGTGAGCGCCGGGACCACGCGCCGGTGCTCGCCCTGACCGAGCGGCTGCGGAGCGCTCGGGCGGCTCGGAGCGCGGAGGACAGAGCGAGGTGCAGGGGCGGAAAGCGGCTCCCTCTGTCCTCGGTGTTCTCGTGCACTCAGCCCGGGCTCTCGCTCTCTCGCCGGCTGGGGTCCTGAGTACTCGTTAGCGGTGCGAAGCGTCACGCTCGGGAGAGGGTGGTGAGCATTTGCCTGGAGGTCGAGACTCTGCTGCTGAAACGCGCCGTTTGCCGGATCTCCTGAGCAGGCGGGGGCCCCGGGGCCGCCGAGGGAGGAGCTGCTGGCCCCGTTGGGGTCACAGGGCCAGGCCGAGCCCCGCCTGCCCTTCCACGGTCGGCACTGTTGATAATGAGTGTGCGGAGAGAGTGACGACAGGCACAGTGCTTAATGTTAAGACTCGGTGCTGCATGTGTCTGTGACTTATCCGGTGTGACAGCAACGTTCTAAGGGAAACTGAGTTACATGTGTTATACACGTTCCTTCGAACTTTACGGACAGCAGCGTGGCCCCCCGTGCCTACAGAACGGGAAAGCTCTTCAGGCTATTTCATGTAGGGTAGTTATTTTGAGATGCTTCAGAAGGCTAAGCAAACTTCATGTCCGAAGACCCAGACTTACAGAGAAATAGATGCTAAAATGTTGAAGTTGGGGGCGGGTATGGCTTTTGAAATGTTTTCCCAAAGAAATAGAACTTTCAAGGGCGCATTCTAAATAGGAACTTCTTTGTAGCACCACCTTTTTATAGTTAATCTTCTTAACTTGGTAGTTTATTCACCACTTCCATTTTATTATTCTGAGAAAAGAGTTCTTAACCTGGGGCTAAGTGGGAAGAAAATGTGGATGAGTGGATAAGAAAAAACGTTGCATCTTTAATTTTGCACATTTTTAACTGAAACTTAGTATTTCTTTTTAGCAGGATTATAGACAAAAACCATAGTACCAATTCTCGTGATATTACCACAAATAGAAACCACATGTTTTCATAATCTACTTAGAGTTCCTGCGAATGTCTTAAAATAACCTCTTCCACTTTTATGAAATCAAGGCGCTGCTTTATCTAGAGTAAACTAGTAATAAAGAAAAATGCAATATGATAAAAATACAGTGAATGTTTACATTTTTAAAATATTACAGTAAAAAACGTTCCCAATAATCCCCCTTAAAATACTCTCCGTGCTTTCAACATGGTTTTTGCCACTTTCTGAAGCAGTTCTGGAAGTCTTTCATGTCTTCATTTGCACTGTTGTGCTGTCTCACTGTCCTGAATTGACTCCAAACGTTTTCCCTTCGTGGTCATTTTGACTTTAGGGGAAGAGCCAGAAGTCATGTTTTTATGATCCTGCCTTTCGGTTGGATGCCACTCAGCAGCAGCATTCACTGTGTCTTTTGTATCACTGCAGTGCTGGGCTTGATAGGTATATTTCTATGTAATTTGTTATCTTTGTATTATGTGTTTCATTTAATGTATTTAAAAACATTTCCCTGTGAGTGGCATTACTCACCCAACTTAGTAAGGGCGCCTGGCACAAAACCTAGACGGAGATACCTTGATCTATGAAGTCAAGTCAGTACTGACACTGCTCAGTAATACAGCATGGGAATTTGAACCCAGATGTGAGCTATTCCAGCGCCCACACCCTCACTAATGATCAAAATAAAATAAGATAGATGGTGAATACTGTGTGCTGGACACACATTAAGCAGTTTTAATTAGATTACCTTTGGTTCTTCCCTGTCCCTTCAGTGGTAAGTGGTTTTATTATCCCCTTCTCATACTCTAGGAAATGGAGGCCCAGCAGGGGGCAGCGGGGGGGGGGGGTAGTCTTGCCCTAGGTCCCCAGGTGCAGCTGATCTGCAGCCCCTCCTTGCACGTGCTGCCTCTTAGCAGAGTGAGATGTGCGGAGCCCAGTGCAGAGGACGGTGGTTTTGTGGCAAGGTGTTGTGGATTGGAGTTGTCAGTGTGGTGGGCAGCTCCCTGTGCTAGCAGTAAAGGAGAAAGCTATGGGTCTTTCTGATGCTCGGCCTGACTCCTGACATGCCCTGGAGCTAGGAATGGGAACCAAACCGAAGTCTGCTGTCTGTTACTTTCTTAGCTGCGTGTTGAGAGTATATCTTACGAGTTTCAAATACCTCTTTCATCAGTTATACCTACATTGTGGTCCAGGCTCATTCCAACATTGTTCTTTGTGGGAGAGTAGATGGTCTTTGCGATCCAAAGAGAATATATGGAAAAGAGTCAAGATATTTTTGGATTTCAGGGGAACCCCAGAGCCAGGCCAAGTTTCCCTGATTAGCTAAGGAAAGCTGAGACATGACTTGGGATGTGTCATGTTGGACAGAAAACCCTCATCATGTGTCACGTACAATCTCTCTCTGCTCTTGACAAATTAATTCAGGCTCACTGGACTTAATAATTCATATTTCATGTTGAACCACAGTAGTTTCATTGTAGACTGAAGTAATTTATAGAGCAAGATGAGGACTTAGGGATTTTGCAGTAATGTAAGTGAATATGGAAGCCAACTCTGGCAGTTTTCATCAGTTAACTGGCATTGTTGCAGGGTGGTGCCACTCTGAACTGTGAGTGGTCCGTGATTGATTTCCCATGTGAATGTGCAGCCCATTTCTTTCTCTATAGGTTGCTCCTAGGGTAAAAATATTCTCTTTAAAGTAGAAGTACTTTCAATCAGGAAGGAATTACCTAAGTATTTCTCGCTTTGCGAACTTTTTAGAATTGAGGTTATATATTTATCCACTGCATCCCAAAATCTAGAAATCAGACATTATTTTTGTTTTGCTTTTGTGTTTGATTACATTTATTGAATAACGTGAATTGTCTAGCTTTTAAAAATTAAAGATTTTGGTCACTATTTTTGAACAATGAATATTTGTCATATTGAGTTTTCAGAGTGGGGGAGGGAGTAGTCAGTTACCTGGAAACGAAGTTGCTTGCAGCTCTTGGCTTGTGCTTCCTTTGGAACCTTTAAGTGTAACAGACACATTGAACTCAGTTCCCAGAGGGAATCGCAACAACCTAGTTCTCTTTAATGTAAAATAATAGCTTTAGTTTCTAGATTCTTCTTCTTTTTTTAGAGACAGGATCTTGCTATATAGTTCAGGCTGACCTTGAACTAACTCACTGTGTAGCCCAGGCTGGCCTGGAACTCACAGCGATCCTCTAGCCTCAGCTTCCTGAGTGGTGGGATCACAGGCCTGCGCTACCATGCATGCCCAGCAGTTTCAAGATTTTGATCTAGAGTAAGTGGAGATTATTCTTTATAAAGTATAAAAAGGGCTGGAGATGTAGCTCAGTGGCACAGCACCTGCCTGGCAAGTGCAATGCCCTGAGTTCAGTTCTCAGTACACCCCCCCACCCCCCCAAAAAAAGTATAAAAAAAGCTTGGCATGGTAGTACAGGTCTGTAGTCCCAGAGCTTGGGAGGCTGAGGCAAGAGGATCATTGTGAGTTCAGTGCCAGCCAGAACTACATAGTGAGACCCTGTCTCAAAAAAAACAAACAAAAAACCCCAAAACGGTACAAAAAAATAGCATTCCCTGTTCAACCTAACAGTTTTTTTTTTGTTTTTTTTTTTTGGTACCAGGGATTGAACTTGGGACCTTGCACTTGCGAGGCAGGCGACAGAACCACTGAGCTAAATCCCCGGCCCCAACCTAACAGTTTGTGGGCATCTTTTTCTGTGTGGATTAGCTTGCTTTATACCAAGGGGTGATATTGGTGGCCAAATCAAAAGGAGGGCTTATTTATGAATCTCCCATGTTCTGACTGTCAGTGAAGCAGTCCCTGGACTCTAGAAAGGAATATATGCATGCCTTCAGCTACCTCAGGGATTAGCCAGTTTTAAAACACACCTGGTACTACCAGAGAAGCCCAGACCCAGCCTGGGGTGGGAGTCTGTGTGCAGTGGGGGAATTCAGTTTGCCTTTTTTGGGAGAGTTGCATCTAGTGGCTAGCACACATCTTGTCAAAAGCAAGCACTCAGACAAACTGCAGGAGGAAACTAGATTTCATCAACTCTCCCACAGGTTTTTTTCTTTTGAATTTGACTCAAGTTAATGTTAATGAAGCTTAAAAAAATCAATAAAGTCAAGTCAGATTGTTCCTGAGATTAGATGAGCTGGTTTTTGGTGGATGTCTTTGATTTTGCTTTCAAACTGGTATAGACGCAGCTTTGCCGTGCCCTGTGCCCGCACTGCTGGGTTAGGAGCACCTATTACCTCAGATTTGAAAATCCATGAACGCAGAGCAGTGCAGGCTCAGTAGGCACCAATGTCAAAACAGAATGTTACTGTATTTTGGAAAGTGCAGTTTGAGGAACAGCTTTTGAGAGGGAGATGACGTTTGCAGCAATTTGACCATATGATCACCCTGTTTCCCATATGACGCCAAAAGAGACGGTGCTCTTGACAGCAGAGAGGTGCAGACAGGTCTTGTAAGTGACTTGTTGCTAGTCCATCCCAAGCCCATTCCTATCTCACAGTCTGGAGCTCCTTCCAGGGCAAGGCTGGAGGAGCAGTGAGTCACTTTCTGAAGGTCAGCTGGGTTATGGGGATGTTGTTTGGCAGCAGTAATGCAAGCAGAGGGTTCGGGGTTCCCTGCCTCCTCATGCGGTACTATGCCCTGGCTGGGCCTATATGGTTCTGAAAATAAGGTTTAATGAATGTAATATTTAAAAAATTTAAGTTTCAAATATATTCAGGAATGAAAAATTTTGTCATGGATAAGAAAGTACATTTCTTAGTTCTTTCATTTATTTGTTTTGTGTGTCCAAATTTATGTATTAATAACAGCTGTAAAATGGGAATATAAAGATGATTAGCTTTACTGCTGCTCTGAAGTATAACAATTTGATTGCTGCTAAATATAGAAGCTTAATTTTCCATATAGCAGACTTCTCCACTTCATTTGTTTTACACACCTGGTAAATGTATTGTAATTCTGTATGTGAGATAAACTAGAAATACAGTTTGTACCTCCAGGAAACGTTTCTTAGACATGTCTCTTGGCTTAGGAATACAAACATTTATTTTTTTTGCTTCAGTCACATTATTTTGATAACATGGCGAGTGGAGTGCATAACTTTTACAGGTGAAATGATTACCTATCTTATGTGGGAAAAGTTGGAGGAGCATGGTCTTTGCTCTTTTTCAGATTATCTTAATTCATTCTATAATGAATGAAATGCTCAAAATAATACAACAGGTAGAACACACAGTGTCTTGCTCCAATATAAACATATCAGAATTTGTTTAGAGAAAATTAGGATGAACGACTTTCGGAGTTAATGCTCTGGGAGCCAAAGTAAAGATTAACTTTAGAGCCACCCAAGCGCTGGCTTTCTGGCCCTGGCCATGATCAGTGTTGAGAACCCGTTCCCTGTGCAGAACCACCCCCGCCCCATCTTTCCACCAGGAGTTAAAGCTTAACCCAGTGGCTGCAGCCTGAACAGTCTCCTGAGAGTCTTGTTCTTGCTGAAGCTCTTGTGTTGGTTTATTGGCTGTGTTTTTAATTTAACCAGATAAAACTACCTGATTCTTAAGGCAGTACTTGGTATCAGATTTTAAAAACTGAGGAAATCCCAGTGCTGACATTTTTATGTCCAAAGCAACTGAAGTAAACAAAGGAGAAATTTATTGACATGTTAATTGTCTTCCTTTTGGTGTTAGGTAGTATGTTGTCAAAGGGCACCTATGAGTGAGTGCTTGCTGCATGGTCCTAGAAGTTGTTTTCCTGCCAGCTGGCTCCCCAAGGAGACTTGGACCTCTGTAGCCCACATGGTCTTTGGTAGGGCCTGGGAAGAGGTAAGATTGTGACTTGGGGTGCTTGCTGGCCTGTATTTTATTCAGAGGGTCTGGGCATTTTTTCAGGATTGTTTACTTCTGGATTGGCACTTAGATGGAGATTTGAGAACATTTTAAGGGGTAGAGTGGTTCTAGTAGGTGCTTGTTCACATGCACTGGCTGGTGTATGTGGGGGTGTCTTTTAAACTCTGTCCTGCAGTGCGGTTACTTTTGATTTAATATACAGTGGACCCTTGACTTACTCCATCAGTTCCTGAGGGCTGGTTGTAACTCAAGTTGGTTGTAAGTCAGTACAGCTGAGATCTGGATGTTTACCTGGGTACATGCTATAGACAACAAGAGGCAGATCAATCTTCCATTAACCTAATTAGCCCAAATTGTTTGTATGTCAGGCTATTTGTAACTTGAGGTCCCACTGTATATTCATATACACACATTTTCCCCTTTCTATTGAAACAGATTACACGTTAGTAGAGAATGTAGATAACTCCCTCCATCAGTTTCTCTTCCTGTTACAAACTGAAGTGTTGAAATGCTCAGAGGTACCAGTGTTAAACAAGAGAAAGGGACCGAGAAGTAGTGCACCGTGTCTGGCCCTGCAGAACTTTCTCAGGAATTGCTTCTTCCCAGAGACCTGGGCCTTCAAGTTCCCTTCTCTATGCCCTGAGGATGCCCAGCTCAGACACAAAGTCACCCTCTCTGCCCCCACACACTCCAGCTCAGCATAGGGTCTTCCCTCTCTTCCCTCCTGAGGAAGACTTACAGCTGGGATTCCCCGGTGGCCTTGTCTACACTTCATGAAACTGCATCAAAAGATTTTTGTCTTGTTATGTAACAAGTATTTCCTTGGTGTACTGTTGTTGAGCAAATAATGTTCAATAAGAAATTTTAAATGGGACGCCTACTGGGAAGTAAATGTTAAGATCTTAGCAGATGTACTTTCTGTAACAAAATTCAGGAAACACACTCTGGTATGTGGGTGTTGTAACTTTTCAGTTCTTGGAACTTGCCTTCAGGAAACTGCCCTGTCAAAAGCAAAGCAGTTGGTAAAATATGAAGCACAGCACAGACTGTATTGTGCAGTGTAATTAAATTTTGATTTGGTGCATATGCTTCTGTGGTTGGGACAGACTTGGGACAATTCCCAGGCTTTCAGCCTGGGTACTGTGTGTCTGGATAACTTGCTCCTCCCCTCCCCTGCTCACTTTCAAATACAGGTGAATCTGATTTACTCAGGAAGTATGGAAAGTGGTATAAAATTAACTAGTTTCCATTGTCTGGTACAAAACTATGAGACCTGTTTCCAACACAGAAATTATTTACTTTTGTGTCTGAACTGACAAGACTGTTTACCTTAGCTATTTCTGGTAGCTTTGAACAACTAAAGTGTTGATTTACAAAATTGATGCACAATATTATACTTAAAATTTTTTTTTATAGGAAAACATCTCACTGAATTAATATACTGAACTTGAGAGAGTTGTTTTTTTTTTTAAGGCTGGCTAAATCAGATATTTCTTGATACAAAGTTAACTGAAGCTGTTTGTATTTGTTCCAGTAACTTTGATTTAGGGGTGGCACTTCTGAGAATTAAGCCTTCCTGTCACTGTGTGTGTCTGTGACCCCCTCTTGACCCCCCTCTTAGGATTAAGCCGTTCTTTTAAAAAGTGTAAATATGAACTTGGTACATCACATGGAAAAATTTAGGCTATTAGACCAGTATTAAAATACTAAAAGGTAAAAGGAAACCTAGGATTTACATTAATTTTTAAATGATGTGCTATTTATATATATTGGGAAGAAGAGTTGGTGTTATTCACATTAGTGGCGTCATCTTGTCACTTGGTTTCAGTCAAAGTGTGCTAATTAAATTTTAATATTTATGTATCTGTTTGTTTATTGGTGCTGGGGACTGAACCCAGAGATGTACATAGTGTTCCAGGGAGCGACATACCCAGTTGTGGTCTTTGCTTTTAAATGGGAATTATATTCAGAAGACAAAAAGCCTGGGTTGGTGGTTATAAAAGATTGAGTTTTATAATTCTACCATTGCAGACAGTGTGAGATTTGCATTTGATTACTCTTATGACAGGAGCTTGTTCTTTCTTTTCTTTTTTTTTTTTTTGGTACCGGGGATCGAACTCAGGACCTTGTGCTTTCGAGGCAAGCGGCAGAACCACTGAGCTAAATCCCCAGCCCATGGAGCTTGTTCTTTCAAACATCTTCAAATCATTATTATGTTAGCAGTCATGTTACTCTAAGGATAAAGTAAAAATCATTGGGCTTTCTTAATTCTGAGTTTAGTTTTAAGATGTGAAGAAGTCCTGGCAATTTCTATAATAGGCCTAAAGTTTTGTTTCTTCCCAGGTCACATACATTCTGTGGGAACACCTCTAAAGTATTGGTGTTAACCATTTTCTTAAAGGGTGTAGTGGAAGCATCTATTGGTCTTTTGGTGGCTATGTAAATGTTTCTGTGGGAAAGGGGAATAATTAGTCCATTTCTTTCTTTTTTCAGTGCTAGGGACTTATCTCAAGACCTGTGCACTGAACTACATCCCTAACCCTTTTTAATTTTGAGACAGTCTCACTGAGGCCCTAAATTGCCCGGGCTGGACTCAAACTTGTAGTCCTGCCTCAGCCTCACAGAGTGCTGGGATTATAGGTTTGCACCGCCATGCCTGGCAATTAGCTTTAATCAAGGAATTTTCACTGTCCCCAGGTCTTGTACTTACATCTCATTTTGGAAGAGTTTCTTCCCTGCCTGAATTTCTTTTAAATGACACTATTGAGTTGTATTTTACATATCATAAAATCCACTTATTTCAAGTGCACAATTTAAGTTATTTTACTGAGTGGTGCAACCATTACCATGAGTCATTTCGGATTTTATCCCCTAGTAATATCCCTTGTGCCATTTACAGTTGCTTCCCATTCCCAGGCCCATGGAACTGCTGATCTGCCTTCTCTCTGTATATTGGCCCTTCCCGGGCATTTCACATACATAGAATCACCCATGGAAGGCCATGGGTTCTTGCATCTGATGTTTCCCACTCAGGTGAGTTCCCCAGTGCATCTCTGGTGCAGCCCGTGTGTTAGAGATGTAACAGGCAAGCTGCTTCCAGTTCCGTGTTCTGGCTTTTGGTCAGTAATTAATAATGCCACCATGAAATTTCCTTTTAAGTTTTTGTCTGGACATGTGTTTTTTTCTTTCTCTTGGATAGATAAATTAGGGGACAGGCTTTCTTGGTTTTATGATACTTTGATGCTCAATTTTTTGAGAAAATTTTAAACTGTTTTCTAAACTATATATCCACTCTAGCCACAGTTGAACTATCTTAGTCAATTTCCTGCAAGGTATTTACTATCTTCATGTTCATTTGCAGTACGAAAGTGGTTCTGAAATATCGGTTTTGTGTTTGATTATTAGAAAACAATGCATTATTTTAAATTTATGTGATTTTAAAGCACAACTTATTTCTCACATAGAAAATCCTTTATGGTTCCCTTTGAACCCAGGGCCTTTGCACTGAGCTACATCCCTAGCTTCCTCCTCATTTTTATTGTTTATTTTGAGACAGGGTCTTCCTAAATGGCAAAGTTGCCTACACTGGGCTAGAACATGATCCTTCTGCCTTAGTCTCCCAAAAGTGCTGGGAAAACAGGCACATCCAGCTTTCTGTATGGCATTCCTTTTTTTTTTTTTGTACCAGGGATCGAACTTGGGTCCTTGTGCTTGCGAGGCAAGTGATGGAATCACTGAGCTAAATCCCCGGCCCTGTATGCCATTTCTTAAATTTTTTTTTTTTTTTTGGTACTGGGAACTGAGCCCAGGGCCTGGTTGTGCTTGTTAAGCATATGCTTTACCACTGAGTATAAACCTCTTAATTTCAGCAGAAACTTAAATACATTATTAGTTAAATGCAAGTCCTTTATTTCATAATTACAAATTAACCCTAGACGCTTATTTCATTGTGATTTGTAATAGGCTTTTTTTTTTGGTACTGGGGATCAAACTCAGACCTTGCGCTTTCAAGGCAGGCAACGGCACCACTGAGCTAAATCCCTGCCTGTATTAGGCTTTTGTTCACGTAGAAATTAACTGTTCTCATTCGCTGGAGCCTCACATGTTATCTGCTTGATACTTCTGGAAATTATCACCATGTCTTGGATCCTGCCTAGGGAACTTCAGGAAAAGATAGATCTACTTCTTGAACAAAAATATTTCATGAAGTGCTCTGAAAGTGTCTCTAGATCTGCGTCCAGTAGCAGAGAAAGTGCTCTCTAGTACCTGTTAGTTGTGTTTTCAGGGTCTCCTCATCTTGGCCTTTCTGAGCCCTCCCAGGGTCCCTCCACTCTGGCTACTGGGTACATTGTGACCGGTTACTTCCCTCACTCTTCCTGTGTGTTGATAGTGATATTGATGGGCCTGTGAATATGGCCAGTCCACACTCATTAGTGACGCTTATTAAACACTCAGCCACACTGTGCGCTGACTGAGGTATCCTTGTTGGTGGAGGACAGCTGCTGTGTGCAGTGTGTGTATGGTCAGGTGTTAAGGTAGACTCGCTTTCCTCGCACTATGGGGGCCTCACAGTTTGGTGCAGGGCATGGACAGAAATTAGTAAACAAGCCGTGCTGTGTAAGTACTGTGAAACAAACCAGGTACTGTACAGAGGATGGGGGGTGAGAGGGAGTTGGCTGTGGCGTGAGCCTGGCAGAGATGTGTCATGTCTCTCCAGAATGTCACGGAAGTGTATGGTGATGGGAGAGGATGGCGTTTTATAAACAGCAAATGTGGTGTTGGAAAGTGACCATCATGCGGCAGTTTGTTGCAATAAAAATTTGATTGCATACTGTAACAGCAGAGCTTGAGTTTTTAAAGTAGAGAGTATGGTTTTCAGAGTTAGCTTTGCTTGTTACATAAAGTTAAATATTAAACAAGGGTGAAAATGTAGGGTACATTTTTCTTAGTTTGGAAGCCACTGAATGAGGGATGTGGTGGAAGTATAGAGGAGCTCACACACGAGAGCCCGGAGCTGCCTGCTGCACACCCAGGCCGGTGTGGCTGAGAGCAGACCTCCAGGAGAGTAGCTGTGGCGTTCACATGTGGGGATGGAGGCCAGAGAGCCGTGCGCCCTGGACGCTTTAGGAAGGAGCAGGTGGCCTTAAGGGCCCTGTAGGTGCTCTGAGACATGTGACAACAAGCAAGCTAGCAGTCCCGCCCTCCTGGACCATATGAACTGCCCAGGTTCGTCATTCATCGCCACCGCACCACCCTGCCTCAGTTTTACGCTTATTTTCACGTAAGTATTTTGGTTGTACACCTTTTGTGGCACAAACATATAAAAAGAAGGTATTTATTTTCAGAATCCAGAGCTACATGTACATTTGTACATTAGACATATTATGTCTGTATTTTGGTTTTTGTCCGTTTGATCTGCCATGCACTAAGAGATGAATGAGACTTATTCCATTAATGGATTTCTTATCCTAATATTTACTTAGTATTTTTGCTTTACAAACTGATGCAAGATTTTTGATGCATACTTATATTGTTTCATATATATATGTATATGTGTGTGTGTGTGTATTTTTTTTTGAGGCAGGGTCTTGCTGTATAGCTCAGCCTGGCCTGCACTTTATGACATGGCTGAGGCTAGCCTTGAGCAGTGCCCACTATGACTAGATATGTACTTTTAAAAATACTTTAACTAGGTGTGGTAGTTCATGCCTGTAATCCCAGCACTCAGGAGGCTGAGGCAGGAGGATCACTGTGGGTTTGAGGGCCAGCCTGAGCTACATATAGCAAGACCATGTCTCAAACAAAACCAAACCAAACCCTGCTTTGTCAGTATTCATTTATTATGTGTTATTCTGAAGGTTTCTTTGAATACAGTTTTTTTGGGGAATATGGGGGTACTGAGGATTGAATCCAGGGCCTTGTGCTTGTTAGAAAGCATCTGCCAAGAAACCACATCCCTCACCCTTTAACTTTTTAAAAAAACTTGAGGCAGCTTCTTGCTATGTTGCCCAGACTGGCCTGGAATTTTGTGATTCTCCTGCCTCAGTCTCCCCAGTAGCTGGGGTGACAGGCATGTACCTTCATGCCTGGTGGATATAGCTTTTCTTTTTGTTTTTTAAGATGTGTATCTTTAGAGGGTGTGGTGGCACACCCTATATTCCCTGTAATTCCAGCACTTGGGAGGCCCAAACAGGAGGTTTAAGAGTTCAAGGACAGGGCCGAGGATTTTGCTCAGTGGTTCCACCGCCTCCCTCAGAAGCACAAGGTCCTGAGTTTGATCCCCGGTTATTACTCCCACCCCCCCAAAAAAGAGTTCAAGGCTGGACTACATCAGGAGATACAGGCTCAAAACCAAAAAAATCTTGAAATTTTTTAACCATGTGTGTTTTGTTTTGGGTGAGGAGTGAGGGAAAGTTCTGGAATGCTTCCTCTGCCCCACCCTCTCTCCTGCCATATCACCCCCCGCCCTGTGTGGAGACATGGGGGTTTTCATGGGTTCTTCCAGAAGAGCCGAGAGTGTCAGACAACTTCTGGCCTCCTAATAGGACAGCTTACTCACAAATGTGTAAAACCTCATCCTGTTTTTCAGAATAAAGTTGAAAACGGGATTGCCTTGCTCTTCACAGGGGTTCATGGAATAGGAAAGCAGCCTGCATCAGAATGCCAGGGACTCCTGAGTCACTGGTCAGGCACCACTCACTCACCATGCAGGCATTTGGGAAGTCCCACATGCCTCAGTTTCTCCAGAAAGAATAAAAAATGTACCTCTGATTTTGTCATCTGTGAATTTTTCTCTGGTGTATTTTGTTTTTGTTTTGCTTTTTTGTTTTTGAGACAAGGTCTCACTGTGTAGTTCATTCAGGCTGGTCTCAAACTTGGGTGGCGTGGTTCTCTTGCCTCAGCCCCCCAAGGCTTTCAGTGAATGTGGTTTTGAATTAGTATAACTCTCTGCACATGGAATCACCCTTCCACGGGTAATTTATATCCAGCTTCAGGCAGGAGCATTTTTCAGTCTGTCACTGTGAATAATCTCTTCATTCCCAGCAGCCTTTTATTCCATTATTCTTCCTTGACAATAATAGAGATAGTATAGACTTTAATTCTTTGTAGTTCAGTAAAAGTAAAGCAATAATAAAGTTACTTGTAATTTAAATGAAAGAAAAACATCTTCCTTATTCTGAACACTTTGTCCAAACATAATTGTTTTTTTTTTTTTTTTGGTGCTGGGGATCGAACTCAGGACCTTGCGCTTTCAGAGGAATCACTGAGCTAAATCCCTGGCAGCCAAACATAATTCTTTTTGTTCCCCTCTGTGAGTTTTAATCCGATTTCTGTTTGTTTAAATTATTATATCAGAGGTTAAATTATTGTTATCAGGAGTAAAAATTCAGATGTGCTTCAACTGAAGGACTGAGAGACCCATTGAAATCATTCACTTATTTGAAGGGTAAAATCTATTGTAATTAAAACATTTTTATAGTATTTTCAGGGCCAGGCTAGCCAGAGTGGGTGATTACGGCAAAAGTTATTGGAAATTTAAAAAGGGAAAAAATGTAGGTGGTTTCCAATATACTACTAACTATCCCTCCCTCCAAATGTATTAGAGCCCAGAAAATAGTTCTTAGAAGCAGCAGTGAGGAGTCATGTGATGGAGGCTGGCCCAGGCTGGAGCAGAGTGTTTCTTAATCTGTGCCAACGTGTCTTGACATTCAGGACAGTAAAGGAAAACGGTGCGTTGGTGAAACACGAATAAAAACCATGCTTACACAAGAGGGTTTGTTCTGCATTTATGCTGGGTGTTCGTGGTTGGAGAACAGGGAGGTGTTAGGGATCTTTAGGTTAGAGTTTGAAAATACGGATATTTTGGGGGGGATTATTTCTATTGGTGGACTTGGACACTGAAAGACCAAAAACACCAGGCATTATGGTACACGCCTGTAATCTCAGCAATCAAGAGGCTGAGGGAGGACGATTGCCACATGTTTGAGGCCAGCCTGAACTGCATAATACCCTGTCTCAAAAAACAAAACAAAGCAAAACAAAAAGATTTTGATCCATGAATTTTTGATGTTTGTTTTTTGTTTTTTTAGCTAGTGGGTTTGAATGCAAGGCCTCACACATGCTAGGCAAGTCCTGTACCTCTGAGCTACCCTTGCAGCTCCTCTTATTTTATTTTGACATAGGGTCTTGCTTGAGAAGTTGCTTGGGGAGCCCTTGATCTTGTGATCTTCCTGCCTCAGCCACTAAGTAATGGGGATTGCAAGTGTGTGGCCTCATGCAGGGCTATCACAGTTGTTTATCAAGCAGTGGTTTATTGGGTACTCTGTTATGTCCTGAGGCAGAAACTTCACTGGCATGGTGTTAATGCACAGAGTAGAGATTATCACCCCTGTTGCACAGATAAACAGAGGCTCATGGAGATTGACTTTGCCAAGATCACACAGTCAGCAGATGACAACTGCACTGCCTCTGTCGTGGTCACTTTCCTATCACTGGGACAGAATGCGTGACACTGGAAGCTTAAAGGAAGAAAGGTTGATTTTGGCTCATGGTCCAAGGTGAGCTGGCTCCAAGGCAGCAGTGTGGGTGACAGGGCCTGGGTGGAGGACAGCTGCTCAGGTCCTGGTGGCCAGGAAGCAGGGGGAGTGGGAAGACTAGAATATGGCCTTCCATGGTCCCCCAAAACCCACCTCCCACCAGCCCAGCCTCCTAATAGCACACTCAGCCATGGACTCGATAGAGGGCACCAAGTAATCCAAATGAGCAAAATAATCCAAATAAAGAAATATTACAACTCCCGACCTGCTCAACCTGCTAGATACCCGAAACGTGAGTTCGTGTTCTCTAAAATTGAAGAATGAATTCTAGGAACAATGGAGGTTAAGAGTAGCAAGAATTTATTGAGAGAAAGATGGCTTCTAAGAGAGACAGAAGGGGGACCAGAAAGTGAGTTGCCCACGCACCCTGTTTCTTTCTCAAAGGTGTTTTATTGAGCAAAGCAATGGCGTGAGGCGGGTTCAAAGTGGGACAAAACTACAGTCAACTAATAAGATTATGAGTACGGTTTTGAGGTAATATTAATCCAATGGAAAATCACGAGATGAGACAAAACTATGATCAACCAGTAAGATTACAACAGGTATAATCACTTAGGTAATGTTGATTAAATGGCAGTCAAATGGGGAAGCTAGTCAGTAGCAAGTGTACTTGGAAGGAGCAAGGAGTTCCCCTGAAGGAATGGGTTTGGGAGGTTTTGGTCACCCGCCCAAGGGGATTGATTCCTATTTATAGTATCAGTCACTGCTATTCATCTCTAGGGGAAGCATGTGAGTGTAGTCCTTTTCCCTTTTTATAATGCTGACCTTCAGTCAATATATCTGGATTGTCTTTCACATTGACTCCTGGAGGGCTGGCCCTGTCTAACGTCCTGTGGCCTATGAGATACTAATTTAGCTGTCTGCAATAGACTGACTCATCAATGGGCAAACCCTGTGGTGGTGAGTGTGAGTACAGCACCCCGTGATCCACTCACTTTCCACACAAGGCTTTGGGATGCTCGGGTCTAGAGCCTGACAGCCTCTGTTCATCTCCCCTGGACTGCGTGTGACTGCTGCGTCCTTCACACACTTGTGCACATGGCCAGTGCTCCTTGGTTTACTCTTGGATCAGAGTAAGGATGAGGAAGAAGAAATGGTGGGGATGACTGAATATGAAGCGACAGGAGAAGGCCAGGAGTAGAAACTTGGAGAGTGCAAACTCCTCTGCTGGGAAAGACTATGAGGTGAGGCTAGGTTGGCCCCCTGGAAGTACCTTCCCAACACCTTGTTCCCTTCGTGGGACATTTGGGAAGATGGTGAGCTGATAGTTGGGGGAAGCCTGGAAATAGGAAGGGGATGTGCATGGTGAAACCCTCTCCAGTTCCTTTAGAAGAAATGGTGCTAGGATGAAACTGTCGTCCCCCTGGCCCTTGCTTCCTCCACTGAAATGCACATTCCGTGAGACACCATTTTATGCCATCCTTGGATTATCCCCTCCTGAGTCCTCTCAACCTGTTCCACATGCCCGGAGCTGTAGGAACATGGTGTTGCTTGGTCTTGAGTCATCTTGGTTTCTTCTCAGGGAGGAAAGGGAAGAGAGAGGAGGACCACAGACAGAAAAGGGGAAGAGGTTCAAGGTGCATACCCTCATGATTCCAGCACTCTGGGAAGCTGAGGCAGGAGGATATAAAGTCTGATTCTTGACAATTTAGTGACTTAGTGAGACCCTAACTCAAAAAATAAAATAGGGGCTGGGGATGTAGATAGTGTGAAGGGAAGGCCCTGGTTCAGGCTCCAGTATGGGGGGACTTAAGCTGGTTTGCCTAATAATTGTTTCTAGTTGTGTGTACCTGTTAATGATCCAGTTATTGCACACATCTCCGTGTTGGAGGTGTGAGAGCTAAGGCCCCAACAAGCTGTGGCTTTCATTGTTGACTGTTCCTAGTATATAGCAGCTGAATCTGAGGTGGCTACGGGGAAAAGTCCCCCCTTTTTCTGTCCTGCACTGTGGTAGTGGCTGCTGACTCGTAGGAAAGCAATGCTGTAACTTTGGGGAATACATTTCCTTCTTGCCTCGGTGGCTCCAGCAGGGGAAGAAATGGTAGCACTGCTCTCTGCTGTTTCTGGGGACATTTTGGTTGTCCCCACCGGGAGGAGGTGTTTATGGATCATATAAGATGGGGCAGGGACACCACAGTGCACAGGAAGCCCACCTTGTGGTCTCTGGTCCCAGCATCGGGGCTGTGGCAGAGAGCTGTGCTGGGTTCCCCAGGTCATGGATGTGGGGGTGACTGTGCTGGGCTGTCTGGGTGACCGCTCCCCTGTGGCAAGGGGAGGGGTACTCAGGACCAAAGCACCCTGCCTGGGGCAAGGACAGAGCTTTCTGTCGGGCGAGGTCGATTTCACACTGCTCCTCCCTGAGTGCTCCTGCTATGCTTGCCCCTTGCCCGCCAGCCCAGTGGTCCCCTTGAGAGCTGCTGCTTGTTCTTATTCCTGCTGCCATACCCATTCCTTATCCACAGATGCAAATGTCTTGCTTGGAGGACCATGGCCAGGAAGCAGCAGAGTGCAGGTTCAAACCGTTCTCTGACTCGAGACCTCGCTCGTAACCAGCTTGCGTTGGTCACCAGCGTGTCCTGGCCTGTGCTCAGTTGCTGTGCCTCCTGTTGCCATCGTCAGACCCTACAAAGCCATGGTTGGCACTGTCAGATGGTGGTCTCCAATTTGGTACTTCGAGTGGCCATCCAGTTACAGTGCCGTGGAAGTGACAGTGGCCAGCCACAGCCTCTGAGAAGCAGTGCCTCAGCATTCTCTGTGGTGGGAGCAGAACGGCGACCGAGTTCAAGGGAGAAGACACCCAGGAAGCGAGATCTGCGCAAGGAAACCAGCGCCATCGTAGTGCACATGTGGTAGTGTGGGTGTTGAAAATCTAGGCCTTTGTGCTCCTGCTCCCAGGTGCAGCTAACTAGATGGGCTCAAACAGGGGCTTGGGCCCTCCTTGAAGCCCAGAGCTGTCTGACTTGAAGGGAAAACACTGAAATGAGGAGGAGGAAAGGTGATCCTGGGGGTTCCTCTTTAGGCACTGAATCAGCACGTGAAGAAATAGATGAGAAGCAGAAAAGATTAATTTTCTGAAATCAATCTCTCAAACAGCCTAATTCCCAGGTAGGGAGAGGTAATGATTTTGAAAAGGATGGAGGTTGAGGAAGCAGTGGGGAAGGTGGCTAAGGTCTCCCCAGGGACTGCTGAGGAGATGCCCTGCAGGCTGCTGTAATACAGGCCGTTGTCTCTGCTCCCACACTTTCCCACATAGCAGAAGGTGGCGCCACTGTGGAAGGCATAGGCGCCAGGGCCCAGTTCTACTTGCTGTGTACAAGTGCACTCTGGACACACTGTTTCTGTGCTGCCTGCAGACCATTGCAAGGTAGGACCACTCTTCTTTCCTTCTACCCTCCAACAGAGTGTTTGTGCTTCCAGATGATTCTGAAACTTGAGATTCAACCAAAAGCTCTTTGGCCAGCCTCAAGGAAAGCCTGGCATAAAGCTGTGGGGCCAGCTGGGCATGGTGGTACATACCTGTCACCCTTCTGGAAGGCTGAGGAAGGGAAGATTGTGAATTCAAGTCCAGTCTGGGCAATGTAGCAACTTGGTGAGACCTGGCCTCCAAATAAAAAGTAAAAGACAGGCTGGAGATGTAGCTCAGTGTGGAAACCTTGAGGTCAATCCCTAGTGCTGTCAAAAAAATAAAAAGCTGTAGAGGAGCAAACGTTGCAGCCTCTCAGATCTTACCACAGTGCTCTGACCAGACCTTATAGTCTAATCGTGTAGTTATTATTTTTTTTGGTACCAGAGATCAAACTTGGGACCTTGCGCTTGCTAGGCAGGCAGCAGCACCACTGAGCTAAATCCCCAGCCCCTCTTGTGGTTATTATAGCTGTGGCAAAAATGTCAAACATTTGGACCATTGAATGACATGCACAGTGAAAAGCTTTGAATCAGATTATAAGTATTAGCATGGTGCTACCATATATTTATTCATGTCTTGGTACTGTAGCCACCTATAAAGCTATCTCTATGCTCCCTCTGTAAGTTGCAGCCATTAGTGTGCTTTTACCTCAGTACTTTAGCTCAAATATCATTAACTAAAGTTCTTTTTCCGTAAAAGATGTGAAGAAAGGCACAAACCTTAAGTGTTCCAGTGTGTTTTGACATCCATCCATCTGGACAAAGCCCCTGTGAAGGTGGGGAACTGTCCTAGGCTTACTTTTTGGTGTGTTAAGTGGGGGAGATTACAGGATGATCGCACACTTATGCACATGTGCACACATACACACGTGTGCACACACACACACTTCTGCTTTGTTTCTCCTCCTCCCACGGTGTCGTTTCAGTTTTTCAAAAGCAGAAGATGAATTGCATGTGCGTTATACTGTGTTGTTCTCTAGAGATGATGCTGGTGATTTTTCTTGAGGTTTCAGACCAAAACTTTTGGATTCAGGTACATTTGGCTTTACCTAGGTTCTCTCTCAGAGTTCTTTTGGGTTTTCTTGAGTTACTGGGATTTTTGACTCTGCTAAGATGTGTTGAACATTGTTTTAAGAATGATTTCTCCCATAACTGTCACAACTAAAATTTCTTCTGTGACTGGAGTATGAGAACCGCTTTCTTTTTTTTTTGGTAACGGGGATTGAACTCAGGACCTGGTGCTTGTGAGGTGAAAACCACTTTCTTTAGAACAAGTGAAGAATCTGCTCCAAAATACTAGGCAAATTCTTTGCCACTAAACCTTCTTTCAATAAAGACAGTTTGCCAGTAGAGATCCCCACCTTTTCTTTAAAGCTTCCTATTTCCGGGTGACAGTAGCACAGCGCTCAGCAGAACACAACTCTGCCACTCGTGCTGTGTCAGGAGTGCACTTCTTAGATAAGCTCTGGGGTGACCACTGTGCTCTGCCCAGTTGCGCTGGGAAGTGGTGGGCAGGAAGGTGGCTTGGTTTGGTCATCGTACACCCATAGGGCCTCTTAGGTCTGGACTCAGGGCTCTTGCTGGCATTTTTTTTTCCAGCCAAGATAGGAGAATCTGGTAGTGATCGATTGTCCTCTTTGTAATGTGCTGGTGGATCTGTAGATAACCAAGGGCCCCAAGCTGAAGTTGAGCAAGCTGTAATTTGTCAAATTACTTGCTGCTATTCCCTGTTTCCTTCTAGTCTGTTACCCTCCAGCTTTGGATAGAAGGTAATATAAGCATTGCAGCTGCCAGGTTGCTTGCTGTGGGGCCCTTGCCTGGGCTGGGTCCCCTGTCGGTATGTGTGTGGGGGTGTCTCAGCCTTACTAGTGAAGAACCCAAAGGAGGCACCCTCAGAGGGGAAGGAAATGGTGGGAAGAATGTGTCCAGGCTCACCCCGCCTTTCTCTCAGGATGGAGCTTTCCTTTCTGAAGGCTGCCAGCCTGCTTCCTCCCTGTGCCGTCAACCCGACAGATGGCCTTTTCTTTAAATAAAGATATGCAGATCTGTCAGCACAGTCCCCCACCAGACTTAGAGAATCAGGCAGTTGAGGAGCAGTAACTTCTGACCTCGTGTTCTCCACCTCTCAGTGGAGTAGGTGACTTGGGGATGTCAAATGGACAACCTGTGTGGGGCCTGTCAGTGCCAGGGCTTCTCCTAGAGCTTACTGTGTCTGCCTACTCCCTCATATCCTGCCCCTTCTGTTCATTTTGTCTTAAAATGCTGAAGAATTTCAGTACAAAACCCATTATTCCATTAAGATGCAACAGAACCAGGGCCTGGAATGGTTTTATACCTCACACATCTCCGCACTGTCCCCAGCCTGCACTTCCAGCAGTTGGGGAGGTCTGGGGACTGGGAAGCTCACACTTCACAGTGCGTGGATGTGGGATGAAGGGGTGAGGAATTCAAAGGAGATAATTAGAGGTGAATACAGATTTTTATCTTTTTCCCCCAAGTCGGAAAAGTAGATGAGGAGAAATTGATGTTACTGAGAGATAGTGTATTCCAGAAGAAATTGTTTCCAAAGCATGGTCTACTCTTTTAGAATGAAAGACCTCAAAATGAGCTTTAGAAAGCACCCTTGGATTTTCTTTTTCTTTTTTTTTTTTTTTGGAGGGGGGTACTGGGAATCAAACTCTGGTCCTTGTGCTTGCGAGGCAGGCAGCAGAACCACTGAGCTAAAACCCTGGCCCTGGATTTTCTTTTTTAATTTGGCATCTAGTCCAGGGTCCAGTTCCAGGAAAAGGCTATACTGTGAGTATATTAGGCTTTGGTCCCCACAGGATCTGTGATTCGGGTCTTCAGCCCTGTGTGGTGGACCCAAAGCAGCCATGAACCAGACCAGACACAAAGGGGGACAGGCAGGACCTTCCAGTGTCTATGTAATTTGCAGGCGGGTTGTGCTTAGCTAGCTAGGGTCATAGGCCCCTGTGCTAGTCTTTGTTTCTTGCCAACTCTTCACTGTGCGTTTTTAGGTTGTAATTTAAGCATTGATCAGTGTTAAATATGACTTAAAAGAAATTTGTGTTACCCTTATATCCTTTAACTAGTTTGATTTACAAGTCTGAAACTTTGGGTCTAACCAGCCCTGGAAGCGAAGGGAAACAATTTGAGGTGGGAATGTTCTACTAAATGTTAATTTAAACTTACTCCTGAGTTTGTTCTTTCCCCCATCCATGGAATTTTGAATGCTGGCTCAGCAAACAGAATGATCCACAGAGGTGTAGGAAGTATCATAAATCAGTTGAGTCAGGAAGCGGGGCCAGAGGCACAGCCAGGCTCTGGACTGACTGCTCTCTGCTCTTCTGGGAGGTGAGGAGGAAAAGGGCCTGGAAATAGGGTTGGTTTCCTGGGATCTTCTGAGTCTTCTCTGAACTCTGATGTCCACACTGTTTATTTCCTGAAAGAGTTGGTTGCATGCACAGTAATTGGAATGCACTGTTTCAGGCACTGCATGCACTTGCGCTCGGCCTGCCCAGGCGGCTTCGGGAAGCTGTCCTACCCCCACAGTCATCAGGCATCCTGGGTGCCTCCGGTCCCATGAGAACTTTGAATTGGGGCCTTGGGTGAGGTGGATACACAGCTCAGTGAGCAATGGCTCCTCCTCCACAGGATGCACAAGCCCTGTCCCCTCTGGAGCCCAGCTGTACTTCAAGATTCAGCCCAGATTGATGTCCCCTCTGAACTGAACCACCCCGGCCCCTCCCCTCATAGGCCCTGTTTTTCTCCTTACCCCTTTAGCACTTGTAACCAACCCCTAAATCACACAGCATCTTTGAAGGTGGGTTTTATTTTTTCTTCCTTTGTGTACCTCTAGATTGTAGACTGTTTTCTTATCCTTAGGTCTAGCACATGAGGAGTCAGTATTTATTGAAAATAAGTGGATTTTCTGTTCTCATTCTGTGAGGCTTAAGAGTCCACAGGAAACCGTAGATAAGTCCATTTGTGTTTTTAAATAAGTTAAGCGATACACACAATACACAATGCAATTCTGCTTGAAGAAATTACTTCATCTTCAGGGGGTCCTGTAAAAATATCAGTGATCACAGTTATTTGGTAGTTTTGAATGTTTGCTTATTGTATATTTACAGTGGCTATATTAGCCTCTGCTTATCATAGACTAGAAAAACACCTTTTAAAGCATTACCAAGGACATAATATCTAAAAACATCCTTAAGTGTATCCTTTTCTTTTTTAATTAATTGAACTTTCAGATTCTAGTTTGCTAGTGTTGAAGGCGGGGGATGCTTTATTAAGATTTATCCATACTCTTTGTTTTATGCTAGAGAACTGTCTGTTGGTGGTAATCAGGACAGGATGATGTATATATTCTGCATGTAATGTTGTTGGCTGGGCCAAAATCTAGCCCAAAGAATCCTGACAAGCATTGTAAGATACCAAACACGGTGTAGCAGAGATCAAATGAAGGAAGAATTTTCCCAGAAAAACAATGGCTTACTGTTTAGCTTTAAGGAGATGCCAGTTAAAGCGGGCAGTAGGAGGTGAGCTCTGGGGTTAGGATGAAAATGAGAATGTTTAGAAACATGTAATTGTTGCTTGTTGTCATATAAAATACCAATACATGTTTCCAGCTTTCTTTTTCTATAATGATCTCCCTGTTCTTCCTACTTGGAATGTCTCTGGAATGGAATGGAATCTGCTTCTAGTTTTTATTGCATTAAACTTTCTGTAGAAACAAGTGTGGCATGTATAATTACCACAGGGAGAGCTAAATAGAAGATGTAAAGAAAAGGCATGCTGATTCTTTTAAAAAACGCTTATATGGACAACTTATTCTACCATTTTTGTTATCTGTTTTGTATAATATACAAAAAAGGTTAGCTATCTGCTGCTCTGTGTTATGCCCTTTTATTTGCTAGAAACCTGAAGAAAAGTCCAAGGAGGTTTCCCTGTAAGGCTGTGTAGCTGGATGTGGTGGCACATTCCTGTAATTGCTGAGGCAGGAGCCAGCCTGAACTCCACGAGACCCTGGCTCAGAAACAAAAAAAAGGTGTATGCACAGCAGCCTGGTTAGCGAGGTTTAAATTTGGCAGTCGTTTCTAATACCAGAGGCTGAGTGTTGACTGGGGATGGAGGATCCTTTTAGATAGACTCTCCCAGAATGGAAGGAGCTTTACTGAGTGGAAAGAGGAGGAACCTGTAGGGTTTTTTTATTCAGTAATTGAAGATGTGTTGCTGGGTCTCTGAGCACTCATGTAAAGAACAGATGTTTTTTGGGCTGAGGATTTAGCTCAGTGGCACCGCTCCTGCCTCACAAGCACAAGGTCCTGAGTTTGATCCCTGGTACCAAAAAAAAAGATGTTTCTTACTGTTTTATTCTTTAGAGAAATAAATTTCATCTTGCCTGTTTCCTTCTTACAAACACTGTGCTTCCTGTTTTTATCAGTACACAGATCTTACTTTTCCTTTCCACATGGAAACCTTTTTCCCTTGCTGTTGCTGTTGGTGAGCAAGGCTTTGTGCTGAGCACTTGTCCTGGCAAGGATGTGCTGGGCTCATGGGCCTGGGTCTAATGGCTCCACTCCTTACGTGTAGCAGTGGGCTGGGCTGTGTAGTTGTGTGGTGTGGGAGAATTGGTCCCTGCGAGACACTCTTCCTTCTGGAAGGGAAACCCCTGTGTTCTTTCCAAGCTCTTCTGCAGAGCACACCTCCCGCAGTGTCATGTATGTTTGGAATTATCTGGCATTTACCCTGTCAAGTGAAAAAGCATATCTACGTATAGTCTGTTTGATCTCTTTTGGACTGCAAAGTTACTTGTTTTTTCTTAAAACAAAAAAGAAACCTTGTTCCTGAATAATGTCTTGAGAGAATTACTTTTTTAAATTTTAATTCTCAGTTCTCTTGGGGACATTTCAGGAGTCTCATGACACACAAGATAAATTTGGGAATGATTTGTTTTTCTCCTGCTTTCTCTGGTGCTTGAAATTTTGCTGACATGTTTTAGAGAATGCTATTAATGACTGCCTAGTTTTCTTTTTAAAATTATTTTGAAAATGTTTAACTTAACAAATGTCTGTTGCAAGCGCAAGGTCCTGAGTTCCATCCCTGGTACCCCCCCGCCCCCCCCCAAAAGTCTGACCTTTCTTGCTTTCTTTGTTTTCTTCCTCTGTTTCTTTGACAAGAAGCCATCAGTAGGGTCTGTGTGGAGCAGGTGTGCCAACTCTAACCCCATCTGGGACACCGGGGCCAGGGGCCCAGGGAGTAGTCGGCCGAGGGAAATCTGAGGGGAGGCGCTTGTGCTGTTGACCAGGGACATCTTAGTTCCCCTGGGGACAGTGTGAGGAGAGGATGATAACTAGACAGATAAATAAGTACACAAGACAATTTGCCACAGTGATGAGAAGAGATAAAGCAAGGTGCAGAGGGGAGGTGGCCTTGCAGATCTGGCACCAGGCTGAAGAGCTGGTGCTTATCTTTGAAGTTAGAGATGGGGCCAGCACCCTTCCCTGGGGCCTAGCGATGCAGAGCTTGGCCTGATCTAGGCCCAGAAAGGAGGCCCAAGTGGTGAGGAGGATGGATCTGGGGACAGTAGTTAAGGAAATTAGGCTGAGAATGGGACCTGCAGGCCAGGTTTGTAATTTGATTTCTGTGCTATGGGAAGCCCACGGAAGGCTTGCAGCAGTGGAAGGAGCCACTTAATCTGATTTACATTTTGAAATATTTCTCTGTATCGTTCATTTTCTTGCACATTTTCCTTGTATATCATAGGTAGACTTTGTGGGGTTTTTGTTGTTGTTCGCTTGACTTTTGGGGACAGGGTCTCACTGTGTAGTCCAGGCTGGCCCCAAACTATGGTGATCCTCCTGTTTGTCTCTGTGGGACTTTGTTGTTGAAGTTTTAGTCTTAGAGGTAGCTTTTAAATATTTTGAATCTATTGGTTTTAAATTAAGAATGTATTTGCTATAAGTATTACCCAAACATCTTTCCCTTTTGTTTCTTCTCCTATATACTTCAGCATTTTACGATTAATGAATAAGTAGGGTAAGCGCAAGACTAGAACCTGTTACCTGTCTTCATGTTCCTTTCTTGGCTGATTGGGAAGGGGTGATGTCAGCTTTCTTCTAGACTTGAGTCATTTGGTGGCAAAACAATGTGGTAGAATTGGGTTTAGGCATCAGACAATGAATCATATTTTGTCCTCAAATAACAAATAAAATTTGCAGAATTCCACAGCCTCTGGATGATTTTAGTAATGCATTAAATACAATCATTGCAGACAAGGTAGGTGTTAGCATCCTTTCTAGGCACAGTGCTAAGCAGGACTCTCCAGGAACCAGTACTGTTGCCTTAGTAAGGAAAATCAGGAGGAACCCCAGATCCCTCTTGTTTGGCTAGACAGCAGGTGTAGCCCACCATGAAGGCTGTGGTGCTGAGCAGAACCTTGGAGACAGCTAGGGTTGGTTCATCAGGGAGCCAGGGAGCTGAGAGAGGAGGAGGGTGGTGTCTCTGGGCCCAACTCCTTGCTGGATGGGGAGGGGCTGCTGTCAGGGCCCAAGGAGGTGTCAGGAGAGGGAAGAAGATCAGACTCCTGATTTTTAGGAAGATAAACTGCAGCTGTGTGAAGAGGAACAGGTTGGGAATAGTACAAGGGAGAAGTGAGGAAGTCTACAAAACACTTTCTGATGCTTAAGAAATGCAGTGCCTGAAACATTACATTTTATTAATGAAAGGGGGGAGTTTAAATTAAATGAAGTAAGAAAAAACTTCAGCTTGCTCACCTATAGTCTTCCTTTGTGATGTTTGTGATGGCAGGGTTGTTTCAGCTGTTGGGGCTCTCGCTGGCCTCGGTACTTCACTGGTGTGAATGTGGTCCTTCGTGGTCAGCTGAGTGTTGTGGTGACAAGGCCAGCATTCTGGCTGGTCCTGGTACAGTCCTTTCTTTTGTTAAACAAGCTCTGCCAACCGAGCAGGCAGTCAGAGGTGGCTCTGATCACCAGGACCTTTATAACTGAAGGGGGAGAGTAATAACTCGGCAGGTGACGGGATCTTATTTCGGGGAGCATGCTGTCCTGGGGGCATTTCTGTGTGACCCTCACTTGACTGCAGGTGAGAGCCTTCTGTATTTCAGAATCCCTTTTCAGTGGAGGAGCTTTCTGGAACATTGATATGTTCATATTTCATGTCGCATTAAAAAATGTTTTATTAACCCTTAGCCATAGATTGCCAAATCTTTGAGGTCAGAAGTGATATCTTGAGCTGAACGTAGTGATGCATGCCTGTCATCCCAGCACTCAGGAGTCTGAGGCAGGAGGATTATTGAGAATTCAAAGCCATCCTGGCTTACAGAGTGAGTCAAGGGCATCCTGAACGTATGTAGTGGACCCCGTCTCAAAAAAGCCAAAATAAATAAGGAAGGAAAGAAAGAAAGAAAGTAAGAGAAAAGAAAAGATAGGAAGGAAGGAAAGAAAGAGAAAAGATAGGAAGGAAAGAAGTGATTTCTTGTCATTGGGATGGTTTGTGTGATTGTTCTATTTTTGTGGTAGCCTTGTTCAGCTGGTGCTAGTTTTACTTTTAAAATAGGTTTGGATGGGGCCGGGGATTTAGCTCAGTGGTACCGCCACCTGCCTTGAAAGTGCAAAGTTGTGAGTTTGATCCCCGGTATCAAAAAAAAAATCTTAAAAATAGGTTTGGATGGCATGAGTGAGGCTTGGTGTATAGCATGTGGAAGAACTTTAGCACATGTCTCCTGTATACCCCACCACAGTTTCTTCCACTCCATTAAAATCCAGTAGAAAAAGAAGAAGAAGAAGAAGAAGACCAGTTCTTGGGCTTTCCATCTGTAGGTTATTTATATTATCTCTGAAGAAAAACAAGTGGGTTACACTGATGACCCTGGTTAAGAAACTTCAGCTGCTGGTATCTAAACTTTGGACTATATTCCCAAATACACTTTGTGTGGATTTTTATTATTCAGTACTGTACTGAACCCAGAACTTCACACATGCTAGGCAAGTGCTTTACTACTGAGCTACATCCCCAAGTCTTTTTATTTTGAGACAGGGTCTCACTGAGTAGCCCAAGCTGGCCTTAACTTTGCAGTCCTCTGCCTCAGTCTTGCAGAATGCTGAGATGCACCACCATGCGCAGCTCATGTGACTTCTTCTGGATTTTTATAATGTATATATCCATTTAAACCTTTGGCACACATTAACATGTGTGCAGAAGTACCTGGCGGGGTCATTTTGTAAAGTAAATTAATGTGATACCGCATTAGCATTGTTGAGACACTTTTCCCCAAGATTTTCCAGGTAGCTTCTGTCTTGGTTTTAAATTTTGCAGTATGCATTTAAGATATGCAAAATACCTTGTGGCTCCGAATCCTAGAGGGCTTATACTGGGTAAGAAGAATGTAAGTTTCCCTGTCCTACAGTAGTGTTTTCAAGGTTGATTTAATTTTGCAGAATGTGGTCGCTGAGAACTGTTTTTCAAGTAAGCATTACAATAAGTTACTCTAAGACTAGCCTGGAGGCAGGCAGAGGTGAGGAGCAGAGGCCTCCCCTCCAGGAAAATAGCTGACAGCATTGTTTTGTTGTGCATTTGGCTGATACTATTTATATAAAATCAGATTATAAAACCAGATTGGGATTAAATGCTCATCTTTTAGGTTTATTGTGTGATGGAGGGGAGAGGGTATTAAGTATAAGCCTTGGAGGATGTAACTGAGCAGTTTTTATTATGAGAAAGCCTGCTGCAAATTCTTCACACACATGATGTGAGAGAGAGAAATGTTTTCGCTTCCTTGAGGAAGCATTTATTCTGCCTTCAAACTTGGAACCACTTTGATTTCTTGGGGTAAATTGCATTTGGAGAGATACAGTTTAATGGCAAACTAATACTGTGCTTTAAAGGACATTGGCATTTCTGATGTTGTAGGGAGTAATAGAATGCAGAAATAGAGGGCTGAAAGATGGGCTTAAGTTAAAGGGGAGAGAGGGGATTTTAAAATGGAAAAGTCTCACTTGGCATAGTAAGAACACAAGCATCCTGTCCTTTTCCCTGTCTTCATGACATACCTGTGTTGTCATTCTTAAGCTGAAGGGTTTTTTGTGCTGCTTTTTTTCTTTCTGTATTCAAATCAGAATGTCAGAGAGCTTCTCAGACATCAGGAAGACCTGATCTTCCCAGACTTCACATACACTGTTCATCTTAGGGTTTCCTTTTGACTGCCTGTCTCTTCCATGCCCACAGAGATAAGTACCTTGGAGAGATTACCCTCAATTCTCCAAAGGAGAATTAAAATTTCAAATGTGAATTCTGGAGGGACTTGGTGGCATCTGTCAGAGGAAGGCCTGTATGAAATAGCCAGTCAGGGTGATGAATGGGCAGTCAGCTGTGACAGCCGGCCCCTTGGGCTGGAGTTGCCATGGGAGCCAAATTCCAGTCAGCACCCTGCGTGATGAACCTAATTTAGCAGCAGTTTAGGAGCCCATGGGCTCCGGCCTGAGGAAGGTGTCTCAACCAGGTGACACCTGGCCAGGGTGCTGCCAAAGCTCCAGTCTATCCCTGGCCCTTCTGATCCTGTCTTTCCTCACCCCTATACTGAGGCAGAGGAGAGAGGAGAAGGAACCACTGGCACTGATCCTTGCAGAGCCGTGACTACTTCTGTGACTACTTTGTTCATGGTCCCTGCCATGGTTGAAGAGTCAGTGTAAATAACTCAACCCCCACCCCCAGCACAGGCTGACAAGAGTGGCTGTGCCCCAGCTGGGCAGGTGGCTCTACGTTCCTCTCTGACAGCGAGGGCGTCCTAACTCATTTTAGGTCTTCACAGCTTCATTCCTGAAGCCTCGGCGTGCATTCGGTGAAGAGTGTCGGTGGCACAGGCCATGCAGCCAGCCTGTGGCCTTGTTCTGGAGGGCAAGTCCACAGGTGACCTGCTTTCTCCAGGCCTCAGAGACTGGAGCCTGTGGTTTCTTCCAGGGTCATTCTCATTGTTCACTTAATCTAAAAGGAATGTGTGGCAGAGGAGGTGGTTTGCTGAGTTCTTATAGAGGTCTTTGGACTGCATCGTGGTAAACCTGGAAGACAGCAGGGTGGAGCCTATGATCTGAAGGCCAGACATGGCCACCAAAAGTTACTCCCCATCTCAGGATACTGTGGGACACTTCTGGTGGAACCTCTGGGTGTGTAAGGGAGCTCAGGCTATGTGCCTCCTCGGGGGACGTCAGTGTGTGACCTGTGATTGGGAGCAGCTGCTTCCCACCCTACCAGGTAGCTTAACCTTTTCCCTCCTCAGGGTGGGGTGGATGCTCCTGGGCTGACCAGAGGGATGGCATCAAGGGCCCAGGATGTGGCATTGGGTGGCAGTGCGATATTAGTGGCCTGTTAGGGCTGCTTTGCTGCAGGGTTATTTCCAGCTTGTCTGGAAGGAAATCAAGTTAAAGAGGCTCTCAACATATTAGAGATGGCTTTTGAGCCCAGAGGTTATGGGGCCAGTTCCCACAATTTTTTAAATTAAGAAAGGAAAAAAGTAAAAAAAAACTAAAATAAGCATTGCAGCACAGTGTTTGTGAGTTGAGGAGCCACGGTGTGCAATTGGCCATCCCGCACTTTGAGTATTGTCTGAGATCCTCAGTCCAGGACAGGCCTGTGCGGGTGTGCCCAGCACAACATCCACATCTGCTGGCAGGGCACTCCCTCAGCTGTCACCTCATACCTTGAACCTCCCCGAGTCTGTGGTAGTGAGAAAGCACACCTTTCTCCTCCTCACCCTATTTATCACAGGCCCAGAGCTTTGCTTGCAGAGTTGAGATTGGGAACAGCTTCGAATTTTCAGGCTTCCTCTTATTGGTGAGTCAATGGTGGAGCCTTGTTTTTTTTTCCCCTTGGAAAGTGAGGTTGGTGGTCCTGCTTTCCCAGGGCCCAGGGCTGTGAGACCTGCATGGAGGCTGATGTGGGCTGCCTGAATTAGTGCTGAATGGGGACACCAGAAGTGGCCAGTCCCCAGCCTGCTGCTGTCATCAGTGCTAAGCCCCCCAGGAGAGAACATTCCTCTTGCCCCCCCAGAACCCGAAAGCTTGTTCACCATGCATATCTCAGGCCCTGCCTCGATGTGTGAATGGAAACTCTGGGTCTCTGAGTCCTCTTTGTGACTGTGATGCTCCCTGAAGCTTGAGAACACTTCTCATGTGGAGTGCTGCATGGACATCGGCTGGGAGAACTTGGCACTCAGTCCATCCTGTGTTGGTCTGAGAACTTCTGCTCAGGCTCAGCCTGGGGTAAGGTTGTTCTGTGTACGTGAGAGTGAAAACGCTCTTTTCTCCATGCAGGGAAAGAAAGGTCACCATTAATTACCATTAATTAAAGTGATAGTGAACTTGTAATTATTCGGAGGTAATTACAGAGCTTGTGAATCATGTAGGACATTGGCTACTTCCTAAAAATCCCCTCCTTTAAAAATTCTTCCATCCTCTTCCTCAGTGCTAGCACCTTGGTTTGAAAACAGTGATGCATTATAGGCTGAACGAAAGTTCCCTCATGGCGTGAATTGTTTGTGTGATTTTTCTTTTACATTTTCCTTGATTTCAAAATGGAACCAAGAAAAGGAAAATATTCCTGAAAAATTTTGCCTGGGAACTTTTTTTTTTGTTACCGGGGATCGAACTCGGGTCCTTGTGCTTGCGAGTCAGACAGTGGAACCACTGAGCTAAACCCCTGGCCCTGCCTGCGAACTTTCGATAAACCATTCCCTGAGCCATGGTGGTGAACCTGTGACATGCTATTTGTACCATTGAGAGCTTTAAAAGGTTCAACATCACTACCCTCAGCCATTGCAGACTTGTAACAGGTGAAGAGAGAAGTCTCCTCGCTGCAGTTGGCCAAAGCCTGTTGGCTCCAAGGAGGCAGCAGGGCCAGGCCTCATAGGCTTCCTGTGCACTTCTGGCCTGGTTGAACACTGCCTGGAAGCCCCCAGATGCAGAGAGGTGAGGGCAAGATTCTCAAAGTCAGGGCCTCATTAACCCCCCTAACAGTGACCTTCATCACTCACCTTGCCACTTATAAATTTTTCATTTGAGCAATGATGACCAGTTAAAGAAAAATCATTCAGAGTTACTCTGAAGATTAGTATAGTATTACATGTCTCCTAATAGAATATTGGTGTGGGTTCTTTTAATATTTTTAAACAAATCAAGTTAATCATTAACCAGAATGCTTAATGGAATAGGATTTCTTCTGTGGGGGGCCCCTTGATTTTAAAATCACATAGTAATAAGCCACTGTTAGAACTTTTTCCTGTGAGTTTTTGTTGGTTGTTTTGAGACAGGATTTTCTGTGTAGCCCAGACTGGCCTTGAACTCAAAATCTCCCTGCCTGGGCCTCACTGTTAGGAATTTTATAACTGAATGGCTTAATTGCCCCCCACTTTGTTATTTCCTTAGCAGTTGTCATTACATTGGAATAAAAACCCACAAGCATGGTAGAGCCTAACTGATGCTGAGATGAGGCTGATAGAGAGCTGAGATGGTCTATTCAGAAATATTTCAGTAATTTACAACCAGTGTGACTTTGTATGGAGTGTGGAATTGGTGGCAGAATTAAACAGGGACCCTAAGAAGGCTGTTGAGGCACTACTACCCATACCCCCAGTGTTACGTGCTGCATTAGAATTTTGCTGTTTGGTTTCCTTTTCAAAGACAAAGGCAGGGATTGTTCAGAAGTGGCCAGAATTCTGCTTTAGAACTCAGAGCCAGAGGCAGTGAATGGGCACTGGGAGCAAGGGAAGCTGTAGGGTCCATCACTGTAACTCACACCATCAGGGATGAGAAAGAGCTCCTTTGGTGGGGAGGTCAGCTATGTAGGTACCCTCGGCCAGCCCCCTACCCATCCACCCAGCCTGTCCAGCTCCAACCAGGAGTGCACACTGTGAGACCGGTGTTTGGTGATTTCCTGGCTCACACACTGGAGTTCAAGTTTCAGGGGATAAGTTGCACGCTGCACTCCTCTCTGCCTGCAGATTGGCCTAAGTTCCAAAAAAACAAGCTTAAAGGAAAAAAATTATTTTCTGATCAGCTGTCTTAGGTAGCTTCTATGATTGTATGCTAATAATGGTTTATGCCCTTTGAATCAACAAAAGGGACAAGCAAAATCACTAAATAACAGAAGAATTCCTGAGTAGTCATCAAGTGCTTTGTGCCTCTGCCAACAGGAAGTTAAGGCTGACCATCTGAAGCACATGGCATTCAGACTATGTTAGAGATGGCTCCAGCCAGGTTCTAGTTCAGTTTCTCCTCTTTTTCATTATGTTCCCTCACATAAATGGTTATCTGTGTGGTTATTATCTGTTGTCTGAGAGGTGCTCTAAGCAGATGGTCCTTGACTAAATCTTGTCTAAAGCTCCACGACGTGCTTAGCGCCCCTCACACCCCTGCCCACCATTAGACTGAAAGGCTATGGAAAAAGCAGATCATTTTAAAGATGGTTATAATGTTTAAAATAGTTTTTTGCATATGCCTTTCAAAGGCAAATCTAAGATAAGAGTTACTACAAGTAAGTTTATAAAAATATATTGCAAGCATTGTGGCTGTTTTTTTAAAAAAAAAAAAATCTAGAGACCAGCTTCTCTACAAAATATTAGTGCCAGGAGACAGAACTCAGTGTGAGAGGGTCTGTGCCGATGGCATTCACATGCTAGGGGACAGGGAGGAGGGGGAGAGATGATGGGCTGGTGTGTGAGGAACGTGCTTGGACTTGAATTTGAGGAAGCCCTTAGAGTAACACTTGAATGACTCCAGAGAGCTGCGGTTAGCTGAATATTGGGAATTGGGGGTGTGTTGAGAGAGGCAGCAGACATTTGTGTGATTGGAATTAAGGCACCAGAGTCTAGCCCAGCACAGAGGAGTGGGGAATATCCTGGGGTGACCAAAATAGAGATGTTTGTGGGACCATCCTCCTGCCCAGGTCAACTGTGCCTGGACAATTGCTTGTCATTTATTAAAGGGGACCTAGGTCAGGGTTAGAGCAAGGGGCTCCCCTGACCTTGCTTATACTTGGGCAGGAACGGGTACCAAGTTCTTGTAGCATGTGTGAGGCAGGTCTGCCGGGGCAGAGCTGGACCATGTGTGGAGCAGATCTGTGCTAGGTTGGGGGTTTTCAATACCAAAGCAAGGATTTCGAATTTATTCTGCACTAGGACGCTGCCATATAAACACTTGTTCACTTAGATGTGGATGGTGATGCAAGATCCAGATCGGGGTTTTGGTGGGTTCTTTTCATGGGAAGTCTGGAGGAGAGGAACTAGATACACAGAAAGCTGGGAGAGCCCCAGTCTTCTGTCAGAGAAATAAGAGTGAGGAGCCACGAGGGGGCTGGCAGGCCTCTGACGTTAGAGCTGGGATTGGTGATGATGTCCAAAGTCACAGCAAGGGATTGTTTTCCTGTTTGTTCAAGTAGCATTGGGAGGAGGATTCAGTGGAGTCTCTAGAAGCAGGTCTATGAAGACAGACTTTTTGTAGTTCTTTTCTTATCCATTCTATATCCCAGGTGAGTGTCTGCAGGAAGCAGGCTGGCTGCTGACCGTGAGGCAGGCCCAGCTTTGAGCCTATAGGAGAGCTGAAATCGCCCTTTTCCTGACTCCCTCTCTGAGACTTGCTCCTCAGAGAATGTGCTTTAATGCCTTTGGTGTCAGAGCTGATGACTTAGGAGACTTTTTATACAGGTTAAGTAGGGCAGTCAGATTGTAAGTCACTCTCAGTAGGTAGAGCTGACATCTATAATTGGGTCTTCTCATCCTTGACATTTGAAATAAGAAATAAAAATCATCCTTTTGGGTTTAAATGCCAAGACAGTCCCAATAGAGTAGGCTGGGAATAAAGTAAGTACTGTTTTGGGTACCTGGTAATCTTTTAATTATGAAATAAGCTTTTTGATATTAATCTTCCAAAATGTATGATACAGATCCAGGAAAACGGCCTTTCTAAAGTTCACATCCTGCCTTCTCCTTCAGATGAAATGCTTCTACCTCTACCCTATATTTTGCAGTCTGCATGTACAAATATCCTTCTTCTTGTGTCAGTCCCACAGTGCCTATAAAAGATAGTTCATCTTGGATTCAGTCCTGACCTGATCCAGAATGGAGCTGAAGCCCAGAAGAAGGCCTGGGGTCCTGGGGCGGGAAGGTCACAGCCAGGTGACCGAAGCCTTGGTATGGGAGCGGTTAGGGGACTTTGTCTATTTAGCTATATATATATATTTATGTGTTTGTTTATGTGGTTCTGGGGATCCAGCCCAGGACTTTGTACATTCCAGGCAAGCCTTCTGCTAGTGAGCTATGTGCCCAGTGGGCTTAAAGGACTGTATGTGACATCCTTGTTATTGCTTCTTCTGGAGCTATCTTCACCTCCCACCACACATGCACACATGCTCCGCAAAACTTGGGCACTGATAAATGGTGTTGTTTTGTTCTTTTGCGGCATCTGAAACAGCTTGTACAATGAAGACAGAAACCTGCTTCGAGTTAGAGAGAAGGAACGACGCAACCAGGAAGCTCACCAAGAGCAAGAGGAGTTTCCTGAAGAGATGCCTCTTTTTGGAGAGCCCTACAAGGTGCGTACTGTGTACTCGAAGGCCCAACTCTGATCTCTCACAGCACCGAACTCTGATAAAATGATTCAGTGTAACAAGTTCACAACTGTGAAAATAACTCATCCTCACAAGTGCTTTTGAAAACAAATCTGAAAATTCTTTGAATATTGTTAGAATTACTGAAGTTGGTGGTTTTCTTTTGTAACGTTAGTCTGTGATTAGTAACGTGTGTTTATGATAGGCTTCTCAACAGGGAAATGAGTTAAAACTCTACACTCTTAGAATCTGTAAGTTCCACATGAAATCGAGCTTTTCTATCCTTAATGGCATTGTGTAACAGCTTGTTAAATGATTCTTCTCCTTAGACGTTTTTTATTCAGTACCTGACTCTGTTGCCTTTTCTGTGTCTCAGACAGCGAAAGGTGATGAGCTATCCAGCCGATTACAGAGCATGCTGGGGAACTATGAAGAGATGAAGGAGTTCCTGAGCATCACTTCCTACCCTCAGTGCCCGGATGCTTCAGAGAACCGGCTGGGGAAGCCAAGATACCCTTTGTTTCCCGAGCGGGGGAGCAGCATTCCATCCAGCCCCTTCCACTCTGGTGTCCACCACCAGCCCTTGCACACCTCTGCACCCAGGCCCCTTCCCATGGGCAGCAGCAGCCATAATTCAAAGATGGTCCAGCTGAGAATGGACTCAGTGCCGGGCCCTCACGCCAAGGGCTATGGCCCGCTGGACAGCCAGTACCTGACTCAGGACCACCTCAGGCAGGAAGGGTCTGGCTCCAGTCAGCACAAAAGGGGGGACCACAGAGGTGACAAAGACCCCATTGCCCCCAGGACAGGCGCCACTCCGGCCGGAGAGCTTTCTCCCTTCATCTCCTCTTTGCCCTCTCCGGTGCCGCCCCTGTCACCTGTACATTCCACCCACCCAGCTCTGCCCAGGGCACAAGGAGGCAGCAAGGCTCAGGGCAGTGGCAGCAGTAGCAAAGGCTCCTGCCCAGCCAGGTCTCCCAAGGACACAGCCGCAAAGGCTCGTGAGAAAGAGGCCCCTCTGGACAGTGTGGCGGTGGTAGCCAGCCTCGGGGTTGCTCCCCAGCCTCCTCCTCAGACGTTTCCACCTCCCCCACTGCCCTCCAAAAGTGTGGCCCTGCAGCAGAAGCCCACGGCCTACGTGCGGCCCATGGATGGGCAGGATCAGGTCCCCAGTGAGTCTCCGAAGCTGAAGCTGCAGAGCTTAGAGAGGGTGGACTCAAAGGTGCCTGCTGAGGCCCGGCTTGCCAAGCTGAAGATGCCGCTCCTGCCTGTGGAGGTGAGTGGGGCTTCTCTCCTGGGCAGCTCTGGAGTAAAGATGAATGGAGATGGGGGTGGGGTGGGATGGGATGGAAGGTGAGTCTGGCTGTGGAGTGGGGCATTTCTTTGGATTTAGGAACTTTTTAAAATTGGAGTTTTGTTTTGTTTTTTGTTTTTGGTTGTGAGACAGTGTTTTGCTATGCAGTTCAGGCTGGCCCTGAACTCACTATATATAGCCCAGGATTGGCCTCAAACTCTTGTGATCCTCCTACCTCAGCCTTCCAAGTGCTGGGATCACAGGTGTGCGCCACCATGCCTGCCTTGGGAACTTGTTAGCCCATGAAAAACTCAGGTCCAAGGTGTATTACTGATGTTAGATGTTGAAATGCGATTTGTGGAAAGGTTTAAAAAACTTTTTATCCATCCGTATTTAACACCCAGTGAAACACAGAGATCCAGAGAGTACAGTTTGTGTATGCACCTTTTTGCCCACAACCAAATCAAGATAGAGAACATTTCCTAGCCCTACAAAGTTCCAGGAAGGTTTGATTTTTTGTTTGTTTGGGGGGAACATGGGCCTCTTTATCAATGAGAAGTAAAGCATTTTTGGTTAATACTACCTCACCCTCAGTGAGTCCTAAGCCATAAAAAAGTAAAATTAAGATGTCAAAATGTCGAAGAGAAAGCCTTTATTTTCTAAAGAGTTGTTCCCCAAGAATTGTAAAGAACTTTGAAATTGAAGTTCTGTTCTAATATTTTTTATTTGCCACCGAAAAAAGAAGAGTGGGTGTGTGATGACATCTGAGAGTGAGTCACAAGTATAATACAGAATGTTATTCATTCTGAATTCAACTGTGAAGTTTGAAAGCAACTGTGAAGTTTGAAAGTAACAAAAGATTATATTTTTTAAACCAAGAAAAAATTGCTTTTTCTGTTAAGTGGCAGTGTTGTGTTTGAAAGAGAAGCAGAACAGATGAGTGAGATTTTAAGGTAGTACTAGCTACTCTAAAATTGAGATTAGTAGTGCAAAATGAAATAGTTTAATTAATTTTTGGTCTTTTGAGACAGAGCCTCACTGTGAAGTACAGACTGGTCTTGAACTCATGTAGTGCAGGCTTGTCTCAGACTCACAGCGGTCTTCCTGCCTCAGCTTCCTGGGTGCTGAAATTACAGGTGGATGCTACCATGCTGCCTGAAGTGAGCTTTAAGTGTGTCTGTTAATGTAAAGTCTGTGGTTTAGTTGGCTCTACTGTATAAATATTCAGTTTTGCATATTCATTACACAAAGACATTTGTACCATCTGGGTTTTGGTTTTACTTAACACCAGAAGGTCAATTCCTGAAGGTTAAAAAAAAATGGCAGAACCTTTGCTGGAAAGAGAACACTGATGTTCAGGGGAAGATCCTACCCCTCTAGTGTCAGCTTTGGATCTGGAAGAGGGACATTGGGGTTTTGCCCTCAGCTCTTGAGCTGTGAGCCTCCCTGGATGGCCTTAGAGTGTGACTTTGGCTTGAGGGAAAAGTAAAGCAAATGGTGGAGCTGACCAAGATGGCAGAGCCGTACCTCGCCTGCAGCTTAGGGAAGGTTGCACCGTGAGCCCTTCCCAGGCACCACGTGAGTACAACAGACCCAGCGTCCTCAGAGTGGCTGGTCAGACAGCAAGGAGCTTTTTTTTGGGTTCTTTGCTGCGTATATCCAGTAGAATTCTGTTGTATCTTCCCAGTTAAGCAAAAAACAAATGAACAAACAAACACAGAAGGGCACGATTTAACATTCCTTCAAAACACTTGACAACTGAAAGTTGCTTTAAAACAAAGGACCGGGGTAGTGAACACAGTGCTGTCCTGGGCGGAGGTGGGGGAGGAGCTGAGTGGAGCTTTGCCCAGGTCTGGAAGCCCTGGTTGTTTCCTGTGTGTTGCAGACACAGGTCCAGGTTAGGTGGCCGTTCCTGTTCTGTGGAATTGAATTGAAGTGAGCATGGTCTTCCAAGGTTTGGTTACTCAGACCGGGCCTTCCTGAGGAGATGGCGGCTTGTCCTTGCTGCTTTCAGGTTCTCCCCTGGCCCCTACTGGAGCCCTCACTCCCAGGGTGCTGCGGGTGACAGAAGGGTGAGCTGCAGGGCTTGGGTAGATGGAGGGCAGGCTTGGGTGACCTGCCAGGGGACACCAAATGAACAGGAGTAAATCAGGAGACAGGACACTGGGTCCTCGGCAAGGCTGGTTTTAGATTTATTTTTTCTGGCGAGGTTTTGGATTTGGTTTAGCTCCTTTAACACAGATCTCACGTTTCAGAGATTCAGCGTTTTCTTTTGACACACATACAACCCAATGAGTTTGTTTTAAAGGTTTTTAAAAATGTAGATTGAACTTCAAATATCAAAGTTTCACTTTCTGGTGAACCAATGAAAGAGATGGGGACTGAGAAAAGCAGGAAATGAACCCTAGAGCAGGCAAACTTGGGGTGTAGGACAGTGGCACCGGCACATCCTGGGTTAGTCTGCAGCTGGGCAGAGGGAAGGGCAAGGGAGGAAGTCAGCTGACGGCAGGCAGAGAGGCAGAGGAGGAGCTGTGTGTGTTCTGCTGTTGGCTTCATTGGGCCCTTGCCCAGCCCAGTCTCTTTCCTGGCTCTCTGAGGTTGGTTTGATTTTGCTGTCTGTCCCATTGTTTCCCTACAGCTTCTATGAAAATGAACCCAAATATGAAAGTCACCTATTCTTTTTGGAGTTCCTTCATCCTCATGCTACATAAATATGAATCCTTTACCTAATTCTCTACCTAATTCTCTGTCCTTTCACCTCCAAGGAAGCGCTTGGTTTGCTATTTTAATTGTACCCTAAGACAGTATATTCTTTTCTGGAATAAGTCATTCTCACAGTGAAAATTAAGTCCTTCCCAAGATTCTAAAGGAAAAAATTACCAAAAGGTCAATATTCTGACTCACTAGAGGCCTGGACCACAGAAGTCTGACTTTGTTTTCTCTGAGGGTATCTGTCTGGGTCAGTGGGGTGACATAGAGCAGCATGCAGTGACCTTGCTGAGGACAGGCAGGACTCAACGCTCCAGCTGTGGAGTCCACGTCAGAGCTATACCTGCTTTCCCTTGGGGATGACAATGAGTGTGGACCCCGAGGGTCAGCGGCATGGGAGGGAGGTGCACACAGGTTCTAGACACAGGACAGAGATGGGTATACCAAACTATGCTGAATTGAGAATGCTCTCATTTTAGTGACAGCACACAGCCTTTTTTTATTGTGTATATAAGGCTTAAGAGGAAGTCACTGAATTTTGCTAAAAGATACAGCTAGTGTCCTAGCTGTAATTCCAGAGCTAGGAATCCCCCTCCTTGGTCTTTCTGCTTTGATGACTTGTCCGGTGGCACTGTATCTAGAGGTGGTGGTGGGACGTCCACTTGTCATTGTTTTTGGGTTTTGCAGTACTTGGTCAAACCCAGGGCCTTGGTGCCAGCTAAGTACCATACCACTGAACGACATGCCTGGCTCTGATGTGTATTTTTGACCAGCAGAGTTGGACTTTGTTTCTTAGACTGAACCTTAGGTAGAGCCTTGGGGTGTCGGTAGAGTCAGTTTCATTTCTTATGTTTCTTAACTCCACATCTTTTCTTTTATGCTTATTATCTCTTTACCACTGGTATTAACCCTGCAGTATGCCATGCGCTCTGAAAGGATGTGGTTTTGTAGCTGAAATCAGGGTAGACAGGGTCCTTCTCTCAGACCTTGTGTTTTGATGGGGGGGGATTGATAATTGATCTATAAACCAAAGCTAAGGCTTTGACGAGAGTGCTGCAGGAAGTAAGCAGAAGAAGGATGCTGAGAGTGAAGAAGCAGAGGAACCACCTTAAGGGTGGCCAGCACAGTCCCCTCTCCCAGGGTGACTTTCCCAGGGATGTGCATGAGGAACACAAGGCAGCTCTGCAGTTAGAAGAGGCATTCATTTCAGGCCAAGAAGCAGAAAGTGCAAAACCTGTGTTTGAAGAAGTAGGAAGGAGGGGACTGTGGCTGGACACAGAGAGCAGGGGCAGTGTGAGGTGAAAGCAGGCATGGGGAGGGTGAGGCCACCCAAGGCTCTCGTAGGTGTGATCCAAGTGTAACCCAAGGGTAGTGGAGGATTTGAGCATGGGAGCGACTTACCAATCACCAGCTCCTGGGTGGAGAATGGGCAGGACAAGGGCAAAGGCAGGGAGAGGAGCTCTGAGGTAGGTGTGAGAGAGGTGCCAGGGAATCAGTAGGGCTTTGTGGTTGATTGAAGGTGTTGTCGCTGGAGGTTGGGCACAGCAAGGTATCAGTAAGGCTGACAGCCTTTGTTCGAAAGGTAATGGTGGTGCGATGATGGCAGCTACTGAGATGGGAACCAGCTAGAAAACCAAGCGCTCTGATGGAGGAAGTTTAGATGCTGTTACATCCGGGTAGCAATGACACCCTGGGGGTTGTAGATAACAGTCCACGTCTGGAGAAATGTTCAGACTGGGGTTTGTTTTATATTAAAGCGGCACTAGCAGGAACTCAGGTCAGGCAGGTGTACCATGTTTCCTGTCCAGATGAATCAGGCTTTGATTGTGGCTGACCTCCCTATAGCAGTTGCTCTTTCCCTCAAGGAATCTCCTGATGTTGTATGGGGTCACTTACCTCAGTGTTGCCTGTAGCCATGGGCTCACGGCTGGGCACTTTGTTTCATTGTGGCGCTCCAGTTGAGCCTTCCATTTTCAGGGAGCTGCCTACCAACACTGAATTAACTGCCGGTGGAAAACTGTGTGACAGTTACTCACTTTGCATTTGTGTGTGCAATACATTCTTTCCTAGCTCCTTGTTTAGCTCTCCTGTTAGTTTAAACCTCAGGAAGAGGGACTTCCTGTTATGAAATGATCTAGAGGTCCAGGCACCCTGCTTTTGGGTTTGTGGAGACAGTGATGTCTTGCACTGACCACTTAGAATCAAGGTGCTCACCCTCACTGACACATTGTCACTTCAGCAACTTTCAGCACAACACAGCAGTCCCTAGCTCCTGGAGCCTAGTTAGCATGGTGGACCCTTACTCTCCTGCTGGGAGCAGACATTATTCAAATAACACTCAGATCAGTACTTATGAAGTTTGATAAGTGCTAGATGGGAAGCTAGAAGCCAGGGCCTGTGACAGAATCAGGGAGCTCAGGGAAGGAATCTCACTCTTTGGGTGGGGGGTTGAAGCTACTTTGTTTTCTAGGCAGAGGGGACAGCGCATCCCAATGGCTGGTACAGAAATGTCCCAAGATGTTCTAAGTCATAATCCAGGACTGCAGATCCCAGGCAGTTTTCATTCATTCTGAAACTCATCTGTGCAGTAGAATTACTTGGGGAAGCCTGTTAGATATGGTGGTTGTTGTAGTTTGTTTTTAAAATGTGGTACTAGGGATTGAACCTGGGGCTTTTGCACTGAGCCACAGCCCCCCCCCCCCCCCCAAGGGTCTTGATAAATTGCTAGATTGCTCAGGCTGGGCTAGAATTTACAACCTTCCTGCTTCAGCCTTCCAGAGTGCTGGGATTACAGGGTGCACCATCACACCTGGCTAGAAATACATATTGTTAAAAATTACACCATCACACCTGGTTAGAAATACATATTGTTAAAAATAATTCCCAGGCCCTATCCTAGGTGGGTTGAAGGGTCTGTGTCTGTGATGTCATGAAATTTGTTCTCATAACCTGGAAATGCAGACTGACTGTCCCAGAAGAGCAGAGTTAGGTAGTTGGGACCTCTTACCGCTGGATTGCAATTCCCCCACAGGGATATCTGGGACAGATTCCCACATCCTCCTCTTCCTTCACAGCTTGTGTTTTCTTTCAGCTCCCAACTTTTTAAAAGTTTCTTTATAAAGTAGAAGATTCTGATATGATCTTATTTAGCTTTTCAGGATGTTTTTTAAAAAAATATTTTTATTATGCTATTACAGGTAGAACATCCGTAATCTGAAAGTCTGAAATCTTCCAAAGCCCAGAATGTTTGAACACCAGCCTGATACCACAAGTGAATTGTACACCTCACCTCACTTGACAGATGGTTGCAATGAAAATGCAGGTGCACCAAAAATACATAAAATTACCTTCAGGTGGTGCATAGAAGGTACATATATGAAACAAATTTCCTGCTTAGACTTGAGTCCTATCCCCCAAATAATCTCATTATATGCAAATATTCTAAAACCCTCAAAGTCTCTGAAATCAAAACAGGACTGATGGTAGCTGTTTTGGATAAGGGTTACTGAACTTGCACAGCCACTTTACATCTGATTCCACCAGGCAGGGCTCTAAGTATAGAAGTTTAAAAATAGTAGCAAGTGACCAGCAGATGCTTTGGGCAGAAGCTGCGAATAGGCCACCCAAGGCTGGATTGGGTCTCCTAGCCCTTTTGTTTTACCTGTATAATGTGTTTTTCTTTCCTGTTTGCCTCTGAACTAGTGTTTACAAACTAGAGAATTTAGGTTAAAAACAAAACAAAGCCCGATATTTAGTTTCCCTAGCAACCATCAGTCCACACTGAGTGGAGGCTTCCACTTTCAGTTTTAGAAACTGGCAAGTTTTTGAAAAATACTTTAAATGCCGAAGGAAACATTTAATGCAAAGCTCTAAAATTGCTGGAAATGAGTTAGTGTAAAGAGTAGAATTGCTTACAGCAGTTCAAGAGGAAAGCTTAAAATTCAAACATGAAGATCTTTCTGGGTGGTATTAATTGGAATTGTTTTCTACTTTCTCTTCCTTCTCAAAAATGCCAGAAGTACATTTGGTACCAGGATAAAAAATCCCTGTTCCTCCCTATTGTTTTCACACTTGATCTTTGTGGATGGATATCAGACCCCCCGGGTCTCTGCAGTACTCACTGCCAAGCCAGAGCTGTGTAAGCCTTTGAATCTGCCTGGACCGTGTGTTCTCCGTGTCATTTTAGCTCTTCTCTAGATTGAGCCAAATGATAGTCTTTGGGGGCAAAAAGCTAGATGTTCCAAGAAGAGTCTTGTTGATGCCTGAGTTAGTGGTTTTGATTTTGGCTGTTTGATGAGGTGACCAATACTCCTGAGACATTTTGATGAAATTCCTCTTAAGAATGAGCCTGATTCATGTTATCATAACAAGCTTTGTTGTTTGGCCTTGGATTTCTCCTCTCCAGTTGCCAGGAGCTTCAGTATTTGAAAAATCATTATTTTCCAAGGTTGTTTTTGCTGTGTGTTCACATTTTCTAAGAACTGTACAAGCAGCTATTTTTACATTGATTTTGTTCCTTTCTTTAAAAGTTGAAATCACACTCAGGAGGCAGAGGCAGGAGGATCACCATGAGTTTGAGGCCAGCCTAGGTCTCACATAGTGAGCTCAAGGCCAGCCTGTACTGCATAGTGAGACCCTGTCTTAAAAAACCAAACCAGAGGCTGGGAATTTAGCTCAGTGTTTCTGCTGTCTGCCACACAAGTGCAAGGTCCTGAGTTCGATCTCCAGTACCAAAAAAAATAAAAATAAATAAAACCAAAACAAAAAAAAAGCAAAAGGTTGAAATCACTGTATTGACAAAGTCCCCCTTTCGCATCCAAGTTCAGGGTCCACAACATTGGTTTTCTCTGGAACTCCCATTTTATTCCCTGTTTCAGCTTGGCCTACTTTCTCTCTGCTTTTCCCCCAAGCCGGTGGTAGTTTGTCAAGCCACTCCAATCTCCTTAATCCCCTGGGCTGGAGGGTTTTGAGATTTAATGGTTTAATCTAGGGGCCTCAGTATTTAAGTAATTAGTGGTCGTTTGCAGTTCTATCTGTCAAATAAGTGCCTTAGGTTTTTTTAATTCCAATTTACAAATAATAGAATTCTGAGTTTACATTGGGCAAGAATTTGAAGCTTTGAATTGAGCTGCATGAATTAAGAAAGGAAAGCATTCTATATCTTCCTCGAAGGCGTTCTTATAGCCTTAAGCTTTATGGACTCTCCTTTTCCTTGGAAGCCTAGCTTTTAAAATTAGTTTAAGAAGTTATTACTTCAATTGTGCATGTTTATAGGGTACAGTGTGATAATTTAAAACATGAATTCAGTGTGCAGTAATGATAAATTCAGGATAGTCAGAATTTCTAGCTCCTTAAACATTGTTTGTTGTTGTTATTCCTTTTTTTTTTTCCCTTAAACAGTTTTTAAAATTTGGATCAATATGTAAACACTAAATGAAAACAAATTTTTTATTAAATTATATGTATTGATTAAATTAATGTATACATGTGACATTTCAGTACATGTGTGCAGTGTGTACTGATAAAATCAGGGTAATTAACATTTCTATTTGAAGTCAAGAGAAACCATGTGATAATTGAGCTTGTGTGTCTGATTTATTTCACTTAGCATTGTGGCCTCAAGATGCATCTGTATTCCTACAGATGACTCAAAATTTCTTTCTTTATGGCAGAGTAGTGCTCCATTGTGTATAAATACATTTTTTTAATCTGTTCATCTGTTGATGGACGTACAGGCTGCTTCCGAGATACAGATATTGAGAGTTGTGCTGCTATAAACATGGGTATGGATGTGAAGTGTTTAACTTTCTGGGGGAAGATAGCTAGAAGGGGAATAGCTGGGTCTAATGGAATTTCTAGTTTTAGCTTTTTGAGAAATCTCCACACTGATTTCCTTAGTGGTTATACCAGTTCACATTACCACCACTAACATAGAAGGGTGGCCCCTCCCCGAGCATTTGTTATTTCAGTTCTTGATGATAGCCATTCTTTCTGGAGTAAAATGGAATCTCAGTATTGTTTTAATTTGCATTTGTCTGATGCCCAATGACACTGAGCATTTTTTCATGTGTTTCTTGGCCATTTGCACTTCTGAGAAATGTCTGTTCATTTCCGCATGCCATGGCATGTTACCATGCGCAGTGCAGTCAGTGTGAAGGTGACGCAGAGGGTCACTTGTGGTGCACTGCTGGCTCTGTCCCCCGCTGGCTGTGTGGCGGAAGCTGCTCTGAATTCTCAGCATGTGCTGACTCCTTTCGTGTGCACAGTGATCCCCTGTGTCAGGCAATGTCACCATCTGTTTTACTGGGGCACTTAGCAAGCGCTGGGGGCTCCTTTGTCTGAGTCTCCCATGGCTTCCCGGGTGGTCCTGGAGTCCAGAACCAAGAAATTGGGCTTAGCACCCATTCTGATGCCTGTGAGGAGAGGAAGCAGTGCTTTTCTTTTTTTAATGAGTTGCCTCTTGAAGTATTTTGGGTACTGGTGAAAATCCTACCTGGGCTTAAGTTGAGGGAGAGAAAAGTGCTAGAACAGGGAGAGAGATGGGGCCTAGGCAAAGTCCTGCAGAGGGGTGAGCCTGCAGGCTGGTAAGAGTCAGGAATAGAAAGAACTCACCTTGCTTCTTGGCAGGCATCACAGTGTGGGGCTCTAATGCAGGGAGACTTGGGGCAAGGAACATGACCTTGCTGGCAGTTTTTCTACCCATGATATGGACTGCAGGGACCTGGGGAGGCCGTATGCTACCTCCCCTTGTATGGGGCTCAGGAGGTGCCGATGGGAGGCATTCCAATTGAAAGTTTAAGGTGAGCTGTACAGAGAAGATAGAATTTGGACAGCGGTTTATCAGGAGGAGGACTATGTGATGTCAGGAGATGGGAGGACAGAGAGCATATTGCTAAATTGTTTATTGAGTAGCCTTTAGAAACATAAGGGGTTCAGGTCAAGAGGGACTATGAATTCTCAATTATGATGTTCTGGGTGAATAAAGCTCCCCAAGATTTTTTTTCAAAGATTAAAAATAAGCAAATAAAAAGCCCAGGAAGAGCAAGCATTTGTTTAGGGGCTACAAGCTTTTGCAAGCTGAGTGGCCACAGGGTTCGACCTCCCCACGCAGTCTTTGACATTCCCTCCCCTCCCTGGCCTGGGAACTCCCTCCTGAACAACTGCTCCAGGGATTGGCAGTCCCTGGGGTAAATGTTTCACTTTATAAAAATTTAACATGCTCTGAAATATTTTACTATCCCCACCCTTTAGTTTCCAGAGCACTTGCTTGTTTGTCTCGACTGTCAGACCTTGGGAGTGGAGGAGCAGGCAGGGCGTCTGGCATGAGTCATGTCACACAGGTGTCCAGCTGAGGCTATGAGGAGCTTAATGGTTTAAGCTCCTGCCTCCAGTGTCCCAGCCAGCACAGAGCACATTTGTGTGAGATTCAGGAATGACCTCTAAAGTGCTCAGAGCCCTTGATTTCCTCATTGACATCCCCCTCACATTGGCACCTCATAAATGATGCCATACCAGGTTGGACAGAGAATTCAAATGAGAAGATAATGGATACTTTGGTCTGGTGGCCCTGTGCCTTGCACCAAGGCCTTTAGCTTTGCTTTGTACCTCTTGGCAACAGAAGCCACCCAGGTATGCATTCTCTCAGTTCTTCTACCTCCAGTGACTCAGAACCAGCAACAATCCAGACAGCCCCACACGTACCCCAGTGTTGACCTTTGTCCTTCAGTGCCACAGGATGAAGTGGTTTTGTCTGGCCCACCCACCTTCCCCACCACACTCTCCTGCAGCCCTCTTTTGATTACCATGAAGCCTGGCCCAGCGCTCAGCTCTTTCTTAGTATTGTAATCTCTAGATGTAGCAGGCAGAGCAAAGCAAGCCTGCTCCACTGTGTGCCTTGCTATCGTCCCTCCTGCCATGTTCTACCACAGCCAGAGCTTTAGAGACAGAAGCAGGTGACCATTCTACACCCCCTCATCCTCCCGAGGCTCTGCAGCCTACCTGCCCCAGCCCATTCTCCTGACCTCTGACCTGCACCCCACAGTGGTCTCAGCCATCCGGGAATCCTCCTGCCTCTGCAGCTGGCCCTTCCCCAGGATCCTACCCTCTGCCAGCCTTCTCATTCTGCTCTTAAAGTTCCCACTCCTGAAAGTGGGTACTCAGGAAATGGTCTCCATACAAGTGTGGTTTCAACCTATAATACTAAGGAGTTCTTGGGCTCTAGATCCTTTTAACCCCTGCCCTGGACTTCCCAGCCTTTCGTACCGGTGTCTCTGACTCTGCCTAATGAGTCTATCTATGTCTCATGGTTCTCTCTCTCCCTGACCTCTTCACACACTCACTCCATTCCCCCTCCTGCTTTCTGCTGCCTGTCAACCACTGTCCACTTGCAGGTCAGGCCTGTAGATGTTACTTTAAAAACAGCCATAGAAATCTTCCCTCTTTTTTCCCTCAGGGCCCTGTCTCTAATGCAGACCTTTTATTATCCTTTTTGAACTGTTACAACTTTTTTCCATCTTTTTCAAGCTGCCACACAATTCCATACGAGACTGATTTTATCAAATGAAAATTGGATAAATTATTCTTAAGGTCTTTCAGTACCTCCCCCTTGCCTTCAGGATAAAAATCTAAGTATCTCCACCCTCCAACCAAGATCTGGTGTCCCTCTCTGTTGCTCAGGCTGGGCTCAAATTTCTAGGCTCAGGATCCTCTTGCTTCAGCCTCCACAGTTGGAACTACGGTGTGTACCACTGTGCCCAGCACTACCATTTCCTGCGTCTTCCTTCTCTTTTCCCTCTTCGGTATAGATACTGAACCCAGGGACTAACACCACTGAGCTTCATCCCCAGCCCTTTTTTATTTTTTCTTTTCGGTCAGGGTCTTGCTAAGTTACCTGGGTGGGATTCCACTTGGAGCCTCCTGCCTCAGCCTCCCTCAGTGGTGGGATCACAGGCACGTACCCCCATTTGTCCTTCTCCTGGGGCTCATCCTTGTCTCTAGAGTTGTGGCCCTCCTGCTGATGCTGCCTTGTCCCTCCCTGCAGCGCTCCCCCCCGCCCAGCTGATTTTCTCCTTGAGCTCCTCCCCACTGTGCACACCCAGTTTCAACACTTCTCTAGTCTGTGCCCAGTCTCTCACCAGGGGAATCATTTCAAGGGCAGAAATCAGTGGTGATCCCTTTGTGATTAGCACAAGTGAGAACTGAGTCAAAACTGGAGTTTTTGCCATTCTGTGCTCGGCTTGAAGATTGCTTAACCCAGTTCGCTTTTGATCTGTTGTCTGAAAGACAGTCTCTGCTGAATAGAGGGGAACAGTGCAGCACGGGACTAAATTTTCTATTTGTGATACATGGCTGAGAAACTGGCGCAAGAGCCAACAGATATTTTGAGGAATTGTTTTGGTTATTTTCAGCGGTTTCTTAAATCACTTGAGCACTCTGTCTTCCATGTGAGTTTGAAAACCAGCATCCCCGTCCACTTCTTGGTGTAGCACCCCAGCCTCTTAGCTGCTTTGTTTCTCAGTAGGAAGCTTAGAGATTAAGCAGGTTGCATGTCCTGTAAAAACTTGCAAGGAGTGATCTTTGTACATCTTGTGTATTTCCTCTGTATTAATAAGTATTTCCTTTAGTGTATAATGTATGAGTGGTCCTGATAATCCTGAAGAGGATTCAGTCTTAATATTTTGCCACTGAGTGAACCTCTTGTTCTGGGAATGAGCTGACCACATCTGGCAGGCATTCATTTAGTCTTCTTTGCCACCAAGGTGCCCATAGGTAGTTCGTGTCCTAGGAACTTAAGAATTACTGACCCTGAAAATGCCTGCTTGCAACATGGGCTTCATTTTCTAGTAAGATTAATGATCTTGCAGTAAAAGGCAAAGCAGAACTCAGGGCCCTTTAATCTTCCTTACATTCTGTCGTGATCCTAGTGAGCTAGTTGCTAAGGCAAGGGAAAAAACACTGGTGTATTGTTCTGGACCTGATCAGGTCCTTTATTGTGTTATGACTCACCTGTAGTTAACAGATGTGCTCCGCGTGAGTCAGGTAAGGTAGTGTACTGTGGTTTGCTTTGGGCACATATATGGCTATGACCCTAGTGATCTGTGGGAGCAGGCTTTAGCACATGCTCGTGGAGCCCTGAGGGGACCACAGTGGTGAAGCGAAGGGGCTGCTGCTTGCTTCGCCCCTTCCCTGGCAGGGCCTGTGTGGGCTGTTCGGGGGAACTGGAGACACCTGCAGTGTGTGTGCTGTGCAAGGCTGGGGCTTTCCCTGAAAGAGGAATACATCTCCCAGTCTCTTACTCCCTATCCCCTGCTTGTGAGGGGAGGCAGGATAAAAGCCAGCACTGGAGAGTGGTTGCCCAGGGAGGGCTGGGTTCTGAATGGTGTATGCATCTGGTTGCCATCACCTAGAAATCAATATACTTCACATTGAAGTCTGGATTTTGATGTTTTTCACTAAAAGAACCATAGAAACAAAGGACTTGTGTTCTCCCAGAGGAGTGATGGGCTGGCCCACAGGGTGCATGCAGTCCTTGCTGGGCCTACCTGTCACCTGACTGACTTGTGAGTTTTGGACTCTCTTGCTGTGAATCAGAGCCTTCCTGTGTTCACAGGCCTGCTGCTTGCTCTGGGAAGACCTGGCAGTGAGACCCTAGACACTCGAGACATGCCTTTTCGGAAGGAGTGCTAAGGACATGTCTTCAGTGTCATGTAAAGTACAATGTGATTGATTTTCAAACTTTCAAAAGAAACTGTAAAGTAGGACAGACTTTGCTTTTATCCGAATATGTTTTCTCATAAGCCTTCAAATGTATGATTTAGGCACTTTTTTATGTTTTAAAGAAAAAACACACAACCCCAACACACTAATAATGTTAGCCAGATTTACAATTTTCCATTTAGATGACTTTGCCAAAGGCTGTGGTGCATGGATTGGTACCCTCCTTGTCACCAAATAGAATCAGTTTTCTTGAATGTGTAGTGAGGAAGTGGATAGTTATTAGTCCATTTGTGCAGCTATAACAAAGTATTTTAGGACAAGTAATTTGTTTTTGTTTCTGTTGTTTTGGTACCGGGGATCGAACTCAGGTCCTTGCGCTTGCAAGGCAGGCGGTGGAACCACTAAGCTAAAACCCGGCCCTAGGACAAGTAATTTGTAAATAATAGAAGTTTATTTTTTGCAGTCTGGGGGTTAGGAAGTCCAGATCAAGACACTAACAGTCTTGGTGTCTGGTGAGAGCTCATGTTCTGCTTCCAAGATGGCACCTCCTGCTGCAACCTCACGTGGTGGAGGGGACAAACGAAAGAGGATGAATGCTGTGTCCTAGTGTGACAGAATTGGAAGGGACAAAGGAATGCACTTGTACTGAAGGGCACTAATCCCATGCATGGGGGCAGAGCCCTTAGACCTAACCATGTGCCTTTTAACACCATCACCTTGGGATTTAAGCTCCACCATATGAGTTTTGGAAGGACACATACATTCAAATCATAACAGTAGTCAGTGATTCTCTTTTCAGATCTAAAATACAGTTCTTTTTAAAAAGAACTTTTAATTCAAGTAATTGGACTTTATCTTTTTTTTTGGTACCGGGGATTGAACTCGGAACCTTGAGCTTGCGCAGCAGGCACCAGAACCACTGAGCTACATCCCTGGCCCTGTAATTGGACTTTAATACTGTCCCATACCGAGTCAGTTAGCATATCCTTGAAACCTTTTCTTTTAAGTTACTTTCTAAATTGTTTTTTGTTTGTTTGTTTGAGACAGGGTCTTGCTTTGTAGTTCAGGCTGGCCTTGAACTCACAGCGATCCTCTATCCTCTTGATCCTCTTGATCCTCGTGCCTCAGCCTCCCTAGTGCTAGGATTACAGGCATGGGCCACCACGCCCGGCACTTTCTAAATTTTGTAGCCAATAACAAAGTTTGTTTTCAATACTCATTCAGCAAACATGAGCTTCTTTTCCCCCTTTGATCTTAGTCATAGTGAGGTGTTAGTTTAGATAAGCCATGTTTAAGCATCCATAGGTTACAAGTGGGCATTTTTACCAGCAGTATGACTGGATAATGTCTAAGCTGTTCTTCCCTCTTGGATAGACTTTTTCTTCTAGAGTTATGATTGCAAAGAATTTTGATGTGTTAATGTTTATAACTAGGAATAAGTATATTATAATATGTAATACATAATCCATTGAACACCGTAGGCTATTTGGATGTTGTCGGAGAAAGGGAAGATACTTTAAGTTGTTCTTGTTTTTTTATTTGTTTTAAGTATTTAGATGAGGTATTTAGGAATTACACATAGGTTATAGTTAAGAGCATGGATTTGGGGTTAAGGAAGACTTGGGTTCGAACCTTTGCCTTGTACTAGCTGTTACACTACAGATGAATTAACCTCAAGTTTTGATTTCTTATTTGCAAAATGGAAATAATAGGATGTTCCTCATGAAGTGGTTGTCAGGTTTAAGTAAGAAAATGTATATGAAACCCTTAGATCACTGTCTTGAGTTATGCTTATTTAACATTGTCCAAATGTGTAAGTGCAGTAGGCTCATCTCTTTACTTTGGCTTATAATCTGAAATTTAGAGACTTAATAGTTTTGTTTTTGTTTTTTGGTACCGGGGATCAAATTTAGGACCTTGTGCTTGCCAGTCAGGCATGATGCCACTGAGCTAAATCCCTGGCCTGAGACTTAATGGTTTTAAAAGTGAACGCTTTAAGAAAATACAGGTGGAGAGTAATTTTTCTGGTGGATGGAGCTGTGGAGTCAGAAGACATGGGTTAATTTCCCTTCACATTTAAAGCATGTAATACAATACTACCTGAGCTACAGGGTGTTTGTAAAGATTAAACAGGATACAACTGGAGGATGTGCCCACCTTCCTTTGCACAGAGCAGCCAAAGGAAATTACAGTGTAAGAAAATAGCATATTAATCATCTTCATTGATCTTCATTGACTTCACAGCTATACTCAGAAGTCACCAGAAACCAGGAAGCATCCTAGTGTTTTGAGTGGGTGTTACCATGTTTTCTCAGTTATTTTGATGAAGTAGTGAAATTCTATGCCATGGACTTAATTTCAGTCAAGTTTTAAAATATGACACCTTTTTAGTAAAAGATTGAAATATTTTGCGTCACTAATGAAGTATTGTGAACCTGCTGTATTTTCAGGATTTCAGAATTGTATGAGTTATGGGAATTACATGGGGCTGGTTCTAGCCTGTAAAGGATTTGGTGTTATCTCTGGGCATGATGACAAATATGGAAAAAGCATGGAACTGACCAGCAGACATTAAGGTGTAAATTCTGTGGTCTGCATTGCAGATGCACTGAGGGTAGGCATAAGAGCAGGTGTTTGTTCATATAATTTGTGAGGGCCTCCTTGATCCCACACAGGCTGATAGAGGAGGATGGCCTTACTGTAGAATATCAGCAGGGCTCCAAAGGCACTCATCCAGCTTCTGGGTCATATCATATTGGTTACAACATGAACTTCCTCAGCGTAGATTGAGGATACCAGTCTCTATGTATCTTGATATGAATTAAGAATATACACATCCACACACATGTACACACACAGCATATCCAACCTTGCTTTTCACAAATGACCATTAATTAGGATAGATCAAATAAGGCGAGGTGATCATAAGCAGACTTAAATAGTAGCATTATGATACAGTGTCACAATTATAGGCACCTTGAAATGGTGAACCTTTTAGAGCTTTCAGTGATAACAAAGAGCCCACTGTGGCACGAATACCATAGGTTTGCCACCACTTTATGGGTCATAACTGTTTTGAGCTGTGTTCTCAAAACATGGAGTAAAGAAGTATAAAGTCCCAGTTGGAGATGGGACAGTGTAGAAAAAAAATAAGCTTGAATCAACCCTGGACGTGATTTAAAAACATTTTCTTGCCTTCCAAACAACTTAAATCAGTTCAGAATTAAATTTTGCCTATTATTTTCTTCCTCCTTCCTCTGTAAACTCCCTTTTAATATATGTTTTTATTACTGACAGCTGCTGCTGCTAATACCATACTGTAGAGATGTTTGAGTGAGGAACATTTTTTAGAAGGCTTTTGTGATAACAACTGTTGGGAATTTATTTCTGTCTAGGCCAGCTGATTGCCCTGAAGGTTGTTAGTTATACAGGGCTCAGAGGAAAAAGAAGCTGGAGTCTGAACATTCTCAGAGGTGAGACAATATGAGGCCATAAAGATTTTCTTCCAAATGTCAGAATAGGATGGAGTATTAGTCCCCACATGGTCATAAAGATACGGATTAGTTTGTACACAAGATACGGATTATTTTATTAAAAGCCTGTGTTTCATGTCCCTTGTTTGTGATCTGATAATTTTTATTTACTGATTGGCACTGTGGAATAGAGTCATGGGATTTATCCTAATGAGCATAGGATTCATGTCAGAAACCCCAGAGTGAAGAAATAGGTTGAATAATGCTCCAGTAGCTGGTGAAGGAAATCCCAGCATTTGCTTTCTAGTGGCCCACTGTAATCCTCTGTAGTAGAGGAGAAGGGCAATACTGACTACTAGACCTTGCTTTCCCCTTCCAGTCCTGGAACTCTGCACAGCAGGTTTCTTGTTCTGTCCTCATCTGGTAAGTGGTTTGTCTTGAGGGATATCTTGAAGGGCTTCGTCTCAAGGTTTATCAGCACTTGTCTGCTGGACAGCGGCCCAGCCCCTGCCTGGCTCCCTCCATCCTCCCCGACCCTAGCCAGCCCAGGGGCCTGGCCTGCAAAGGTGTTTGCAGTTTGATGTTTTCTATCCATTAATGAACTCAGTGTATTAGGGACACATTGCAGACACAGGTGTCATGTAGTGATGGCTTCATCAGCACTGAAGAAACTGGCTGATTTGTGGGAAAGTGGGAAGATTACAGAATGGAAGAAAGGAAAAAAGACAGGCTTTCCTGTCACGGGAAGGTAATAATAAAAATGATAATGTCTGTGTGTGAGTAGGAATGTGCTCTGTGTGTACAAGCCCCATGTTTAAGCTGTTTCCATGCAGTGAGCTTAACACTTGGTCCATGGCAAAGCCATGACTGGAAGCCACAGATCTGACTCATAGCACTGTCCTGCACAGCCAGAGCTGCTGCAGATGCCCTTGACAAACAAACATCACAGATTCCTGAGAGTTCCCTGATTTTCAAAGTCTGCTCACGTCCCTCCCATAAAGTGCAAGAAAGCGTACCTTCACAAGAATTCCTGTTTGTATCCAGCAAGAAGTGAATGATGTATTATGGTTGTGTTTAACCAAGATTATATATGCATGCATATTATGGAATTTCAGGAACACTGTTAAATTCATGAGTCCAGGACCGATGGAATATGTGTCCAGTGCACTAAGCGTCGCCCAGTCTTTTTTGCTTCTGTAGGTGTTCAGGTAGAGACTTGATGAGAGCAAAAAGGTCAGCCTACTCTTTGTAGCCAGAATTTAGTTCCTACAGGATTTCTGGAAAACATGTTTCTAATATGTCAAAACTGGTTTGACTTAAGCTAAAAAGAATACTGTAGCCTGATTTGTTTAAAGGAACAAAAAATTGTTCACATGCGAAATTTTGAATGCACATTGAAAAGTTCAATTCTTAGTGGACTTTTATGTTTTTTATTGTTCTGATTTTTATATCATTGTGCTAAAAACATTATATGCAGAACTAGAATACTACCCATAAATGTTTTATTTTTATGTGGGTTTTTCCTTATGTATAAAATTACATTGTTAAGAAAAATTTTAGTGTTAATGAGTAACCTCTCAATAAAATACTGAGATGACTATGTTGGCATATTATAAATAAAATGAAAACTTAGGAAACTCAGGATCATTTGCTTTGAAAGCCATAATACTAGAAGCACTTAAACCATTTTTTTTCCTCTAGACTTTGAAAGTTCCGCTGCCAGTAAAGTGTGTTTTTGTCCCTGAGCCTGGCCTGTACTGTGAGGATGAGGGTTGCTCTGCTGTGGGAGGGGTGCAGTCCTGACAGAGTGAGAAGGAAAATAGGTAGAATGCCTGAGGCCCTAGGTGGGATCCTTGGTACTGCATAAAGGAAAAAAAACAAAATTCCGGTACCTTCTCTGAATTGCCTTTTATTTTATCTTACTAATGATACATGCATATACAGAAAGCCTTGTGCTAGAATTAGGTCTGGAGGAAATTGTCAACTAAATGGGATTTTTATTTCAGACCCATGCTCAGCAGTAACCCGGCAGACACTTCCTAGTAGGTAGAGTTTAATAGGAACTCCCCTTGGTGGCTTGGTTATTTTGCTTATGTGCTCTCAATGGCCTTAATCCTATAGATTTTCCTACCTACCTTGAAAGCAGAGCAAAGCCTAAACCATTTTGGAGTCTCCCCAGGCCTGGCTTGGTTGGGGAAGATGGGAGGAGTGGAGAACTGTCCATTTTGTAAAGCCATATGCATTTAAACTATGCCCATGGTGCATTGTACAAGTGAAAATTGCCAAAGGGACAGATGTTCGATGTTGCCAATTTCAGACGTACAGGGGGAAGGCATATATTGCTAAGCAACGGTGTACTTGAGAGAGTGTTTTTAGGAGCGGAGCCAAGGGAGTTGTGCCTGAGAGCACTCGCTGCTTCTTGTGGCTCAGTACCAGGAAAGGCAGGCAAAGTTCTTTCCTGTCAGGACCGCCATTGCCGTCGCCAGCACAGACGACAGTGACCTGGTGGCATCTCGGGCTGGCAAGGGGATGTGTGCAAACAGGAAAGTGTTGCTGCCATGTAGGAGGGCAGCAAGACATGTTCAGGGAGGTAAGTGCCCACTGCCCCCGGCTCTGGCCACTCTGAGCAGGCTCCAGCCCAAGGTGCAGGTGGGGCAGAGGGCAGCAAGCTGACGCCAGGCAGGCAAGGCCTCAGGAGAGAGTTTGTGTCTGCCTTTTGTTCTTTCCTTTTCTTGTGCCTTGGTCAGAGGTTAACATCAAAGGGTGGAACACCAGAGGACACCTCTGTGGCTGAAGGCTGCTGTGTGCGTGGCTTCCAAACAAGGTAAATGAGCTCCCAGCCATCGGCATTCCCAGTCTCTCCTTTTGTGGACACTTGATAAGTGACAGACAGGTGTGCTGTGCAGCTTTTCTTCTTCCCCTGCTCTAGAGATCTGACAAACCTCTGGAGACCTGCATGGTTGTTAGTTTGGATTTTGAGGTTTCTCTCCCTCCCGCCCTTTGGAAATGATAATGGGAGGAACGGGAGAGAAAGTATAGTTTTTATTTGTAGAAAAGTGACAACATGTTCTTGGTGGTATGTTTTACAGAATTGTAAACACAAGCATTTAATGATTCCATAGACTCAAGATGTTTTTCTTCATCTTTCAAACTCTTCCTGAATTTCTGAATAGCTTGGCAAATGCTGATGGTTGTTCTTCTGAAGAAAAACTACAAATTGAAGATCTTGACAGTTTAAAAACCAGGATGCACATTTCCACATGTGTTCATGGGCAAACATGCTTGCCTGTAAACATGCACATGTACACATGCTTTCCAAGATCTTACTGCTTCTTGTTTTCCAGCAGATATATAGAATTTAAATCTAACTTAAAAGATTGAGAAGCCTCCTACCAGTTGTAACATGTAGGTTTTTAACATGACTTTCACAAGGCTAGAAAAATTTGAAAATAAATTTTACCTTACTAGGTGTGGTGGCACATGCCTGTAACACACCACTGGGGAGACTGAGGCAGGAGGATCACAGTGAGTTTGAGACCAGCCTGAACTATGTAGCAAGGCCCTGTTTAAAAAAAATTTTTTTTTAAAGTAACTTCAGTGCTGGTAGGTGTGTGCTAGAGAACTTTTTTGCAGTAAACTTTTAGCTCTGTGGTTCACATTGATTTATCAGCATAGTTTGTGTCACATAGTCTGTATCTGTGGGTGTAAATCTAAGTGATAGAGAAGCTGGCAAGGAAAGATGAGAGTGTTTCCAATTTCCCCCCCTCAGAAGACAGTAGTTTACTTTAAGGTTAAACTGTACTGAAACTAGCCAAAAATGTATTGAAAACACAGAATCCCCCAAATGATGATGTGCTTGCTTCCTTGGCTGATTTGAATAAACATTTTTGGCTTTTTTCAGTAGGAACTGTGTCATAAAATGAGTTGGAAGACTTGTAGCCCACAGATTCAGGAGGCAACAAAGAAGTTTCTAAAGGGTAAAGCCCCCCCCCCATAGTTGAAAAGCGAAAACCAAAGTTCTAGTTGAGTCCAGGGAAAAGTGGTATATTTCATGCCAAAAGCTGAGATTTGGGGGCGGGGGGGTACCGGAAATCCAACTCGGGACCTTGCGATTGCGAGGCAGGCACTAGAACCGAGCTAAATCCCTGGCCCCAGCTGAGATTTTTTTTTTTAATGGAAGAAACTACTTGATGTTGAGATGTCTCCTAAAGGTTTACTAAAAAAGACAGTAGGTAAGACTCCCTGCCCAAGCACACCTGTAAATCCTTTTAGGCTTATTTTCCGTGGAGGCCTCACCCTGTGGCCCTGATGCAGAACATAGCTCATTTCTGTGCAGTGTTACTGTACGCCAATTAAAGACATTGGAATCAAAAAGACTTTAAAATGTTTTTAGATAGCACGCATCCCTCAGAAGTGCAGTGGGTTCCAGGAAAGGCCAGCCAGCGTCCAAGGCTGTGAGCCAGGTGGATCACACACAAGGACACAGGGTCTCGGGGTCGCATCCAGGACTCCATAGCTGCTTTATGTATAAAGGAGTGATTTTCACCTGCTGCCTCGAGCCGCCCACCTTTAAAGGCAATTTGCAAAGGTAGTTGCTTTTGTTGCTGTTAGAATGGTCACTGACTTTCCCTTCTCTGGCACCTAGATTCCACATTCTAGAGAAGTCCCAGAGGCAGGGGGCCATGGGAAAGATAGGAAGTGGAGAATAGTGTATGTACCCTGCCTTAAACCCTTGGCCTGGAGTCTGCAGTCAGAGTCACTGTCTTATGAGTGTGTCATAGGAAGACAGCCTGAAGCCGCTGGGGAGAGGAAAACAGATTTGAGAAGTCACTACTTCGTGTGTTCAGCAAGGGGACAAGCCATGGTTCCCTAACTTTCAGAATTGTGGTAGTGCATATTATAAGTGTTTAAATGCTTTATCTTCAGAAGACATTAGAGTACATTTTTTCACAACCAGTTTTTTCTTTGTCACATACAACACACCTACTTAAATTCAAAAATAACTCTGACATATATTTACTTTGCCTTAGGTATTTAATAAATTCTGGTGCTTGTTGAGTGACTATTTCTTCAAAACTGTGTTATTAATTACATTTCCACCTCTCGCCAGTGCAGTAAACTAATGTATTAGATGAGCCTTCCTGGGTGTCTGGTGCAGTCTGGGGACAAAGGTCACGTGCAGAAAATTATTAACTGTACTTGAGATTCAGTGGAATTACCAAGTTTTTTTTTTTTTTTAAAGACTAACTCTGGTTTTTAATAGGTTATAGAAAAATAAGACAGTCCCCTAAATTTAGGTGCTCTTTGGTAGGATTACATACATAGAACCATTTATGACGTTCTGATAGTAGATGTACATTCTGAGGGTTTTTCTAAGCCCTGGTGTTACCAACATTCAAGTGGGGATACGATGGAAAAGAGGAGTGAGCTGTGCAGACCAGGGTGTGAAGGCCAAGGGCACCTTCACTTGCCACTGTCTCCTGTGTCTGTTTTGGTGTCAGTAGTAATCCCAGTGGAGTTTGAAGCTCATTTTTTTCTGAGTACTTATGCCTCTAGCTTCAGTAATTTTCTTTTCTCCCCACTAGATTCTGGTTTGTTTGGTTTTTTTCCAAAAATAATTAATGCCAGGAGACAGACAGCTGACGCCTCAGCCAGAGGAGACGGTTGTGATTGCTGCTGGACTGAGCCCAGGATGAAATCTTTACATCCTTTCAGACAAAGCGTGGATTAAAAGACTTATCTTATTCCTGTGACTTCAGTTTCTTTCAACCTCATCCAGACACTGATGGAAAGTTTTCTTTTTCTCCTGGTGTTCTGTAGGACTAGCCTAGGCTCGGCGATGAGGAGCGGTGTCCAGGCGCCCTGTGGAGGCAAGATTAGCTAGAGCTCCTGGGTGTAGAATGCCGCTTCCATCCCCTGCACATGAGTGTTCACAGCGGGCAACAGTGCAGGTTTATGCACCTATAAATCCTACCTTGGGGTTTAGACTCTGGCTGCATCATCAGTATGATTTGTGAGAGACAGTGCAGGCTAGCACTATCGAGAGAAGGAGGGAGGAGTGCCCAGGGCACAGTGGGCGGTGACAGGGACACGGTCCAGCTGCAAGGCTGCCCCTGCTTTGCAAAGTTGATGTTCACAATCAAAAAATAAATCCTTCCCCAGATACTCTGAAAGCTGTTTGCATCAGTAGGATTGGTTGTGCAAGGGGAAACAGCATATAGTTTAGGCCACTTAAAAAAATGTCAGTTTATTATCACTGGAATGGAATGTTGTATCCTCCTCCTCCTTCCTTTAACCTCCCCTTCCTCCTCCCTCCTCCTCCTCCTCCTCCTCCTCCTCCTCCTCTCCCTCCTCCCCCTCCCCCTCCTCCTCCTGCCTTTTTAGCCGTTCTTTCAAGATCATTCATGGCTGCTACACCTACAGTGGGATTCCCAAGGCCTCCTGCATGCGTTCAGCAAAGGCACAGTGTTGTAAAGGCTTAGACCACTGAGATCCGGAATCCTGTATTACATGGCAAGTGGTGGTGATTCTTGGTCAATAGTTGGGAAGTTGGTAACTGGGATCGAGCACTTATTCTCACACTGGTGAGTTTTTAACCATTTGTTTTTCATCCAGGTGCTTTGTTTGAAGTGAGTTTAACCTTATCCCAGGGAGACCCCAACCTTTCAACTTTTGCATTAAAAAGTTAGTGGGTGTGTGCCAGGGATTTAGCTCAGGGCTGCCGGCACCTGCCTTGCAGGAACAAGGTCCCAAGTTTGGTCTTCGGTACCAAAAAAAAAAAGTTAGTGGGTGTATTATTATAAATGATAAGTATGGAAACATTTCTCCATGTAATATGTCAATACTAAATTGGATTGTTTAGTAGGCACTGTTTCATTTGTACAGAATCCCTGCAAACACTAAAAATTATAAACTCACATGTGGTTTCAGAATTCGTAGTGGCAGCAACAATGAAAGCAGCACTTTAATTACACCTTATTTTTGCATATTTTTATCAAGTGTTTACAACAGTTTTTTTTTTACAACAATTCTTTATGCAGAGAGCAGCTACTTTCTGTTTTATTTCTCTTCCAACTCTCAGGAACTATAATCCTAGGTTTCATAATTGTATAAGAAATGCCTTCTCTAGAGATCAAAACAATTTCTGGCATTTTTCAAGCAACTCAGTTAATACAGCTGAGCTTTTACAAATTTTTATATGGTTTAGGAATCTTTCTGACACCAGTTAAAGCAAATTACTTCATTGGTGTAATCAAAGTGACTGGAAAAGAACAGCACATTCTCTAATTATTTATATTGATTTCTTTCCCTCCCTCCCTCCCTCCCTCCCTCCTTTCCTTCCTTCCTTCCTTCCTTCCTTCCTTCCTTCCTTCCTTTCTTTCTTTCTTTCT
>NW_004624872.1:3595330-3675143 GCF_000247695.1 Heterocephalus glaber
TTTCTTTCTTTCTTTCTTTCTTTCTTTCTTTCTTTCTTTCTTTCTTTCTTTCTTTCTTTCTTTCCTTCTTTCCTTCTTTCCTCTTCTTTCCTTTTCTTTCCTCTTCTTTCCTCTTCTTTCCTTTTCTTTCCTTTTCTTTCCTTTTCTTTTCGTACCTGAGATCAAACTCAGGACCTTGCGCTTGTGAGGCAGGTGGTGGCACCACTGAGCTAAATCCCTGGCCCCATACTGATTTCTAAAGATTGATATTTCCGAAGAAATCTTTCTGTGAGGTTTTGCAAGTGTTGGTAATACGTAGCCTGTTTTTGCTTTAGTTGACAAAAGATAGACAAGGAGGTGATATAGTTTGCCTGTAAAAAAGCAGCTCACCAAAAGGTGTACTTTAGGACATAGGCTCTCACTTATTACATGAAGGAGGTGCTGGATTCCTTCTGGATGTCCAGGATTCCCTCCAGCATTTATGCTGGAGCATTTCTTGGTCTTCTGGATGGAGAGCCACACTCTTCCTTAGCGCCTCCCAAGGCCACTGCTTGATCTTTTTGTCTCCCCACCCCAAAGAATTGATCACACGTGAAACTTTGCTTTCTGAGAAACAAGTGTACTCCAGCTGCATTTAGTGAACAACTTTAAGTGAAAACATCTGATTGGGGTGGTTGTGGTAAATGATGGATTGTAGTTAAAATAGATATTAGAGTACTTTTTTTTTAATCAAGGATCTCTGTATCGTAAAAAATAATCCTTGTTGGAAAGTTACAGTTTACAAATATCTATCATCAAATATAAACCCAGGGAAAATAATTGAGAATTCACTTCGAGGTAACTCCACAGTTACTTTCTGGCTAGCTCATGTTTCGGTAGTTCATTTGAGATACATGAAATGATAAAATCAGGCTCACCTACTTCAGAGATATTAACTCTGCATTAATCAGAATTGTTTTAAAAGTTGGAAGATACTCAGATGAATTAAACCCTAATTCCAGCCTGTGAGAAGTCCATCTGCTGGGGACTGATTGGAACACCAAGATTTGAAGTTTGGAGTTGAGTGTGGTTGGAGAGACGAGGTATGAAGGTCACTCCCAGAAAAGGACCAGTGGTGCCTATAACAACTTTGTTACCACTGCCTGCTGTATCTTAGATTTCTTCCAAAGGAAGAGAACTGCTTGGTCTTCCCATAATAAATATTGTTGGGAAATAACAGTAAATAACCTGTAGATGCCTTACCATTTTAAACAATCTTTTTAATCAGTCTTTTTCCTCCTGAAAAATTTATTTGGAGAACTATAGATTTCTGCAGACTGTGAAATGTGTTAGCCTTCCCTCTGGCAGATGGCTTGACATGAGACACCAGTGTTCAGGGCACAGATGAGTTCCTCAGTGCATATCAGAGAAGTGACCCAGGGCTGGGGTAGAGCTCAGTGGGAAGGCCCTGGATTTGATCCTGAGCACCAAAAAGAAAGGAACTACCCAAAACCTTTCTGTTATTTAAAACTATTTGGAGGAGAGAGATGAAGGGTAATTAATAACCTTTTAAGAGAAAATTAGTTGAAGTTGGTTTTCAAACTTAAAAGCCACAGTTTTTAAGAAAAATTCAGGTTGCCTTATACCTTGCTTCCTAAATTGTTTTCATTGTCATTCTTGTATTAATTTGGACCTTAAGCATGTCCCTACATCTGTCCAGTGATCTTAAAATCCCTTATCCTAAAATTCTGGGTGTGGAGGTAACATTAAACGGTTGCCGACGGGTGCCAAGTTGTCCTTTGTACCTCTTCCAGCTGAGGTAGAGTCATCTAGGCAGGATGGGTGTGTTTTTGGAACAGGTTAGCTTTTTAGGTCATTTACAGTGTGTTCACAGAACACAGTTTTATGTCAAAACCCAGTTCAGCCAGTCTCCCCCTCTCTCTGAGAAATGATGATTATGCTGTCTTCACATAAGTACATGTGTTTATTTATATGCCATTAACTTTATCATGCATTATCTTATTTCTTCCCTCCTTTTGTGGGGGGGTGGATTGGGCATTGAATGTAGAGGATCTTATACCAACCAATATCCTCAACCCTGTTTTTATTATTATTTTAAAACAGGGTTTGGCTGAGTTGCTCATGCTGGCCAAAACTTAAGATCCTCCTGTGTCAGCCTCCTGAGTAGCTAAGTTATAGTCATGCACCATTGCACCTAGCTTTTTATTTCTTCCTTATAACAATCCTTTGAACATCTCAAATGTGTATGCGCAGTACATTAGTTGAATGCACTACAGAAGAGAAGCAAGTGCTCCTTCTCTGTCAGGGACACTGTGTAGTCTGAGGGTAAGCAAGAGTGAGTTACCCTGCAGACTCTGGGCCTGGCCTGGACTGCAGTCCCTCATGGTTTCCGGCCACAGGCCCCTTGCAGTGAGTTGGAGAGGAGCCTGTAACCCTGTCAGCACAGTTCTGTGTGGGTGACCGAGAACACAGGTCAGTTCCAGGCGTGTGTTGGGAAGAAGAAAAGTGACAAGGGAAAGCTAACAGAGAAGGCACTTGAGTAGCCGAGGACGTTCAGCTACACTTTGAGAAAAGGGTTTATCTCTATAGGTCTCATATTTGTGTTTGTATTTATGAACAGGTAATGTGTTTAATGGTTCAGAATTTAAAAGTGAAAAGGGACACATAATTGAAATCTTCCTCCTTTTTCATTCCCAGCTACCTGTTTCTAGAAGAAATTGCTGTTTGGCGTTTCTTGTGCATTTTTCCCTGGTGTGTTGTATGCATACTGAAATCTATGTAGATGGGCTCTTCTCATGGACATTTTTTCATTGATACAAATGCTAGCATATAATATACCTTATTTTATTTTCCTTTTGCTAAATTCCGTGTCCTGGACATTACCCCCAATCAGTACACAGAGAACTTCCTTGTTCCTCAAGGATGCATAGGATTTCTTTCTTTTTTTTTTTTTTTTTTGGTACTGGGGATCAAACTTGGGACCTTGCACTTTCGAGGCAGGCGCTGGAACCACTGAGCTAAATCCCCAGCCCTGCATAGGATTTCTTTGTAGGGGCATGTGTTACAGTTTTCTTAAGCCAGTTTCCTACAGAAAGCCCTTAGATTGTTTCCAGTATGCTGCTGTATGCAAAATAAAAGGATAATCCAGTGTACATTCTTTTGAAACAGACAGTGCATAGAAGTCACACAGAAGCCACACATGGTGGCACACTTCTGTGATCCCAGCATTTGGGAGGCTGAGACAGGAGGATTGCTGCAAATTTGAGGCCAGCTTGGACTATAGAGTGAGACCTTGTCTTCCAAAAAAAAAAAAAAAAAGTCAAACAGCACATGGAACTACAATTTCATAGCTGTTGCCAAGTAGCTGTCTTTGGTGTTATGACCCTGGCTTAGTGCCAGCCACCGTATTTGAATGTCTGTGTCCCCACTTCTGACCCATTGATACAATATTGGTTGTTTGACAATCTGATATAAGAAAATTAGTTTCTCAGAGCAATTTCAATGTTTTGAGGAAAAACACAGTGCAGACTAATTTTCTTCTGTCCCACATGTGTTTATTTCCATTTAGTCTCTTCAGGTATTGATTCATAATTCAGGACGCCTACAGTATCTACTAAGTTTCTAAAGCCCTAGAGGTTAGAAATGCTGGGTTCACTGGTGCATGCCTATAATCCCAGCTACTGAGGAGACTGAAGCAGGAGACTTCTGAGTCTGAGGCCAGACTGGACAACTTAGAGAGACCTTGCCTCAAAATGAAAGGGAAAAGCAGAAATTTACTTTCAAGTTCTGAGTCTGTGAATGAAAACCAGCAAGTGTTTGGTGGTAGCATCTGAGTCAGTGAGGTAGAACTGACCTCTGCTTTCAGGGAACTTGTAACCTAGAACCAGCAGCAGTGACCTGGTGATGGGGACAGTTGGTCCCAGGAATGCCTGCCAGTTTGGGGTAGTAGCGCCTGGGAGCTGTTTGGCACAGGTGGTGTTGTGTCTGCAGCTGAAGACTGAGCAAGAGTTGTCCTCATATGGTGGTAGAGGAAAGAAGGTTCCAGGTGGGCACAGACAACTTGAGAGTCATCTCGCTTGTTGAGGGCAGGCTAACAGAAAATAGATACTGATGCTGGGCCAGGTGGCACATGCTTGTAATCCCAGTACTTGGAAGGCTGAGGCAGGAGGATTGGCGAGAGTTTGCGGCCAGCCTGGACTACAAAGTGAGACCCTGTCTTTAAAAAAAACAAAAAAAGAATGTCTGGATAATGAATGTGGGCACTGTACATTATCCCATGCATCAGTGCCTTCTGATGGTCCCCTCGCTTCCCATTTGTCCTTCACACCAGCCCTGTGGAGTGGTTAGGCTCTGTAATTCGACCCCTTATCCCAAGGGAGAGAGAGCCCACCTTGTCCAGGAACAGAACCAGGGCCGGCCCAGGAAGCTGGCCTCCTCCAGCTCAGGGCCAGGTGCGTAGGTTTCCTGGTTAGTGACAACTGGGCTTTTAGAGCAGCCCTGCAGTGCAAAAATGCTGCTCTGCTGAAATCTGAGAGACTTTAAGCGCAGTGTTGCGAGAGCCTCCCATTCTCGGTGGTCAGGTGTGTTTCTTCCATCCAGCTCCTTTTATTTAACTTAGGGAAACGTGCCATGTCATGCGTATATAGACAGTGTTTGCCAAAGTTTTTCACTGTGGTGTCTGTGCCTTCCTTTGTGATAACACTGCATCCTTCCCAGAGACAAAAGAAGCCAGAGCAACACTGCTGCCCTTCCTTTTGAAGAACTGGAAAAGATTTTTCTGGGGAAAAGAGTGGAAAACTTTGTCCTGAGCTGATTGGTTAATCTCCTGCAGAGTCCTCTCCAGGGCTCCGGAAAGCCAGTTTGACAGGATTCTGAAGCTAGCTGGGCCACAGCAGGGCAATTCCAGTCTGGAGAGAGTGAGTGAGTGAGTGAGTGTGTGTGTGTGTGTGTGTGTGTGTGTGTGTGTGTGTGTGTGTGTAGAGTGTTTCAGTTTTGTTATTTTTTTGTCAATACTGGGGATTGAACCCAGGCCCTTCCAACTGAACTATCTCTCTAGCCTTTTATTTATTTTTATCTTGAGACAAGATATCACTAAGTTGGCAGATTGTGTTCACACTTGAAATCCTCATGCTCCAGCCTCCCAAATCATTGGGATCACAGGCAAACATCACCACACGTGGCTTCCTTGTTTTAAAAATGGGGATAATATCTATCACAAAGGTTGATATGCATATTAAATAGAGCCTTATATAGATTTCCTGAGAAATTTTGTTTCGTTTAAAAATTTTTGTTACAACAATATATTTTATTTGCAGTGGGAGGATAATTTAGTGTAGCTGTCCTCCCTGCTAACCTAATGATTTAGTTTTATAATCAGTGATGTCAAGTTTAGGAGTTAATGGTATGTAAAGAGTTAAAAGCATTGACAGGCACAATTTGTATCTGCTAAGAAACTGAGTACATTTTTGATCACTGTGTGAAGGCCCTTCCCTCACACAAAGACCCAGATTTGTGAAGTGACTGCAGATAGGCAGGAGGGGGCGCTCACCTGCTCCTCGAACCTAGAGAGGGACCTTTGTGTCTCCCCTGAAGGAGAACTAGGCGGAGAAGCACTGCAGACTAGATCTCCAGCCGTAAAGCAATACAGATGCTTGATTTTGCTCTTGGTCATCTCTTGTTCTTTAAGACTGTGTTAATAGGGCCAGGGATTTAGCTCAGTGGCACCATGCCTGCCTCAAAAGCACAAGGTCCTCAGTTTGATCTCCAGTACCGCAAAAAAACCCCACCTAAACCTCAAAAAACTATATTAACAAAGTCTTATGTTGAACCTGCAGAGAAGCCATGCCAAGACCATGGTGTTAAAGGAAGAGCCTCTTCACATGGCAGGAGTGACAGGCACTCAGCTGAGAACTCTAGGAGCATGGTTTTAACAAAGGGATTAGGACCAATGGTTTTTTTCAGCACCCCCCTCCCTTTGGGACATCTCCTTCCAGCCGCAGACTTGGAGGTGCCGAGCTGTGCTTTGTTAAACAGGCAGCAAGCGGGCAGCCTGTCCCAGCAGTCACACCTGAGTCACCTTCTCTCCAGTCTGCCTGTCTCTGCTCTGGGTGAGGAGCAGAGTGGAGATGTGCTGTCAGGTACGTGGGACAGAACCTGGGCTCATACTAGGTAGACTGTGTTGAAACCTCCATCTTGGATACAGGTGTGAGAAGTGGCAGTGTACAGAGAGGTGTCTGGGGCACCGGTTCTCACTCCGTTCACAGCACATATGGGTGTGAAGGTGGAGAGGAGAAATAGAAAGCAAATGCTAACATTTGGGAAATCTGGGTGAAGGCTTTGTGGGAATTCCTTTTAGTATTGTAGTGATTTTCCTGTCAATATGAAATTATAACTAAAGAAAAGGTTAGAAGTATATGTCTTGGCATTTTTCCATGGAAGCACATAGATTTATATTACTGACTTTGCATGACATATTGCTGCACAGATGCATGTGCTGTAACCAGGTGGACACCTGTCACTGGACATCAGATTGTTTTCAGTCCTGTCGTGATAAACTTGCTTGGATTTTCTTTTTTCTTTTCTTTTTTTTTTGGTACTAGGGATTGAACTCAGGACCTTGCGCTTTCGAGGCAGGCGGCAGAACCACTGAGCTAAATCTGGGGCCCTAGGATTCTTAACTATGATCTATCCTCATGTAGTAAACACCCCAGAAAAATTCACAATAAATTAACCAACCAGCTGGAACCTAAGGTCTTCATTAGAATTTTAAATGGATTAAATGGTGACTGTGGTGGGGTTAGATAAACGTTGCTAATCTACAGTATCTTCAGTTGTGGTTTATTCAGTGGAGTAAAACGTCTCAAAACAAAACAAAACAAAAAAAGAGGGGTCTTTGGGGATATGAAAATCTTGGCTAACTGTTGTCTCCTTGAATGGTTAGGGATTGCAGGAAGAAGTTTTTTTGCTTCTCAAGGGTTCATCTTCCTGACCTCATTCATTCTGTTTAAACAGTGGCCCAGTCTTTCCTGCCCTCATCCCAATGTGGTTTGCTGTTTTTCATCAATGGCCAGATATTGCTTGGATTCCCATTCTTGTTCCAGCAGCAGATAGCACACGAGGCCTCTGTGCCCAGCATCAGAACAATGTCACGCTCTGCTCTGCTGATTCTCCTTCAAGCTCTAATTGGGATTTTTTTCTGATAGTGCATGTAAGAAATTGAAACCACAGTACATGTTTTATCCTCTGATGAAAAAGCATTCGTTTCTCCGACGTTTAGCTGAAATAAGAGCACTGATGTCTGCCCAGTTTTTAGACGCCCTTCAGTGATTTTAAAACACAAAGAACTAGTTGTTCTCATGCAGGAATGTCTGCAGGTGGGTGCGGGAGATATGAGGGACACCCTCAGTTCTCTTAGTGATACCTCCAAACTTCTGACACCACCTCAACAATGACAGACTGCAGAAATGTCCACAAAACCATTTCCAGGGAGTTTACATATTTTAAGAGCATATTGAGGCAGCTCAGATTGTGTTTGAGTTGGGGCATGTTCATCCTGCTCTGGTACAGGGCAGGGTGTGTGTTGTATGCCTTTCCCTCTTTATTCCTCAAAGTTTGTCTTAATTTTCTTATTGCAGAGACAAAATACTCAACACCCAAAGTAAAAAGAGGAAAAGTTTATTTTGACTCATGGTTTGTAGAGGTTTCAGTCCATAGTTGGCTGGCTGCAAGGCAGGGTGGCATGGCAGAGGGGCATCGCAGGGGAGAAGCGGTTTTTGGCAGGCAGAAGGCAGCAAAGTAGCAAAGAAACAAGCAGGCACAGCAACCTTCTCTCTATTCCTTATATTCTGTCCAAGCTGCATACCCTTAGGGCGGGTTGAAGTCACACCCAGGGTGGGCCTTCCCACAATCCACACCCAGAATTATGCCAGACTATTCAGTAGGCTGATTTAGTAATCACACACCCTTGATCCCAGCATCACCCGCTCTAGATCCAGCCACCTCTGAAAAGGCCCACCTGTGACCACATGAGGCTTTGGGAACATGGAGACACAAGCCATAACAGAGTTCATGGGAAGGAGGGACTGAGGGATTGTTAACCTAGACTTTGAGTTAGTAAGTGACGCTGTGTGAGCAGTTCGAGAGCCATAAGCAGGAAAGTCCATCTGTCCATCTTGTGCAGCGGGTGCTGGTGACACAGAAGGGCAGTGCTGTGCCTTCTGAAGTGTGGGGTAGTGGGAGGGCCGTACGATGGGCACTCACCATCCTGTGCCCCTCTGTGCCGCCAGCTGCACAGCTTGCATGAGTTGACCCAGAACAAAAGTTGCTGGTCTGTTGAAAACAGAGTCATAGGGTACGTTTCATGTCTCTAGTCAGAAAATCGTTGTTGCAGATTAACTTTGCTCTTTTCTTTGCAGTTAACAATGTGTAGACCATAATATGGCATTTCCTGGACTCTGTCATGATGTCTCTGGTAACAGTTGCAGCAGCAGCCACCACCACCACCACCACGTGTGTTTAGCTGGGGATAGGAGGTAGCAGGAATAGTTGGTCTTTTTCCAAGACACCAAAGAATCTCTGCTCTCAGTGGGAAACCTGCGTGTGTGTGTGTGTGTGTGTGTGTGCGCGCGCGCGCATATGAGGTGAAAATGCTGACTTGAAGTGAGGTGATAGATATTTTTAACTTTAAAATTAACTTTGGAGCCAGGTGTGGTAGTGCATGCCTGTAATTCCAGCACTGTGGGAGGCTGAGGCAGGAGTATTACAAGTTTGAGCCCAGCTTGAGTGATTTAGTGATTTACTGACACTCTGTTTCAAAATAAAAAATAAACAGGAATGGGGATGTAGCTCAGTGCAAAAGCCTTTTGTTCAATCTCCAGTACCATGGGGCGGGGGACGGTGTTGAAGGTTGGCAGGTTAGAATATTGAAAAATAGGAAGAGCTGTCCCTGATTGGACTCTGGCCTGTGTTCCATGGACCTACTAATGTGTTCAGATGATCACTACTTTTTGCGTTCATCTCGTCTCAGTGTGGGATGATACGAGGTAGCTGACTGCTGTGTCTGTTTTAATCTCTCTTCTGCTCTGTTACTGCCTTGAGATGCACGGACATGCTCTTTATTTCATATACAGATGTTCTTTGGTGACTTGATCTGTGGTTTAGTCTGCCATGGTCTCCAGCTCCTGTTTCTTTGTGTTTCTCCCAAGAGTAAGCTGGGCAAATCTCTTTGGACTTCCTCATCCAGAATGCAGAGGCCCTAGTGCTCAGCCAGGAAAAGGAGGCCCAGGGTCCTGCTGCTCTGCAGTCCTAACTGGTGCTTGTGCCCTAATCCTCTCCTCCTCTTCCCTTTCAGCAGACCTACTCTGGTGACATCCACTGTGTTGAAGAGATTCTGAAGGTGAGTTCTGCTTACTGTCTGTCGCCTGAAGGACGCTTAAGGCACATGTGGGCGTGTGCATCTGCATTAAAGGACAGCTGCCAACCCTAGCCCTCCCAGAAAGGGGCTCCTACCGTGCACCCTCATAGACCCTGACAGTAACAAAGGGAGACTTAAAGCACTACTGAATTCTGTAACAGATTGTATTAATTAAAAGGAAGTCCACAAACTGCCTGACCTTTGCACCAATTTTACAGTGTTTCTCACGTTTTTGTACTTGTGTGTAATGATCCAGAAAGCTGCTCACATCCCAGAGGAGACGGCTCCCGGTACTGCTGTGGTAGCAGGCACTGGGGTTAAACAGCCTGGATTTATACCTGTTGTGTTTCCTAGGTGACATGGGGTGTGTCTGGCCTCTTCTTCAGCGAGACTATGACTTTTTTTTTTTTTTTGCTACTGGGGAATGAACTCTGGACCTTGCGCTTGTGAGGCAGGCACAAGAACCACTGAGCTAAATCCCTGGCGACTATGATATTTTAAAGGGGGAACAAAAAGAAAATGTGGAAAGTAAAAGCACATCTTTAGGCTACCCTAAGGATTATTCTTTGCTCCTGTTTATTGAGAGTGTTCATGAATGTTTGTGCTGCTTCTCCATGTGAATCATGGAATGTGTTACCCTTCCTTCAGTTTTTCTTGCACACCAGAAATTCCTTGCAGCATTTAGTTCCAGTAAACAAAACAAATTCTCTTAAACTGACATGCTCTCTTTTTATCAAAGAAGAGCCACATAAACTATCATGTTTTCCTTTTTGGCTTTAATTTCTTAGAAATGTGTTTAATTTTAATACTCAAATACAGCAACTGTAATATTGTGTGTATTTATTTCTCTTTCTTCCTCTGTGGCTCAGAAGTTGCTTCTATGTCAGTTTTAATGATTCTTCACTGTAAAGTTTTTGAATTTAAACGTAGAAGTCAGGTATATGGCCCTGGTCTGTGAATACTAATCTCTACTCATTTTTCCCTCAAAATACACTGAAAGGGGGCTGGGGATTTAGCTCAGTGGTTTCTATGCCTGCTGCGCAAGCGCAAGGACCCGAGTTCAATTTCCAGTACCAAAAAAAAAATACACCGAAAGGATTTTGTCTTTAAATTCCCCTTGTAAATTTATAAGTGACGGTGGTGCTTACACCAGCAAATAAGTATGTGGGTTGCTGTGATGGTGATCTTTGGGGGTTTTTTTGTTGTTGTTTGTTTGTTTTTGTTTTTTGGTACTGGGGATCGAACTCAGGACCTTGCATTTATGAGGCAGGAGATGGCACCACTGAGCTAAATCCCCAGCGAGACTGACTTTAAATTCACTAGGGCTGCAGATTTAGCTCAGTGGTTCTGGCACCTGCCTCACAAGCACAAGGTCCAGAGTTCGATCCCTGATACCAAAAAAATAGAAATAAAAAAATTAAATTCACTATGTAGCCCAGGCTGGCCTGGAATTCACAGTGATCCTCCTGGCTCAACTTCTTGAGTGCTGGGGTTAACAGATGTGCGTCACCACACCCAGCTTGTTGGTGATCTTTGCCTTGTGAAAATTTTGACAGAAGTAGTATCTGGCCAGATATTTGGGAGACACTGCCATCATTTTTGTTTCACGGTGTTTTTTTTCTTTTGTAGCTAGGGCTTTACAAGAAAGTTGCCTCTAAGCTTGAAGCATATTTGAGCTGCTAAAGATGAGAAATTTTTACCAGCCAGAAGAAAAATAATCATATTACTGGGCTGGGGATTTAGCTCAGTGGTGCTGCCGCCTGCCTCTCAAGCGCAAGGTCCCAAATTCAATTCCCGGTACCAAAAAAAAAAATCAAATTACCTTGATCGAATTTTTGTATCATACTTTCCTGTTTCTATTTCTGAAATGTCTTGGGTAGTGAATTCTTTTTGTTTTGTTTGTTTTGGCTAGTGAATTCTGAGAGTTAGGCCAGCCATGATGCATGAGGATTGCCACAAGTTCAAGGCCAACCTGGGTTACATAATGAGTTCAAGGCCAGCGTGAACTGCACAGTGAGACTCTGTCTCAAAAAATAAAACAAGCAAAAATTCTGAGAATAAGAACTGACCTGATTATAAAATATGGCTTTAACATTTTCACTGAAATTGGGATGACTTGTTCTATAGTTACAGAACTGCAGGGATAGAGATTTGCTGTTGTCTGCATAAACGATTCTCCTTGGATTTGATGTATGTTAATGCTACCCACATGTCAATCTCCCATCCTTCCTGTAGCAGTGACGATGATACAGCATCAGAGGAACATATTTTTTTCAGTTTTACTTTTATTGGTCTATGTTTGCAATACCTAAAGATTACACTCCCCTTCCGGCTCTTGGTCCTCTTCCCATTTGCAAAAGCTCTATCTCTCTGTTTCCTGTCATCTTTTGTCTTGCTCTTTAATTTATTTATACTTGGGTTTCTTACATAAGAGAAACCATGTGATATTTAAATTTGTGCAGACAAACATTTTAAATGTAATAAATTCATCCACCATCACTTCTCTAGCATTGCTTTAAGTGACATCCGGCCTCCCTGGGAATGCTTGAGAGTAAGTGATTACCGCAGCCAGAGGGTGTGTGTTTTCATTTGGAGATCATGCATCAGGAAAGCAAGTGGAAGGGTATCTGGGACTCAGGGACCTGGGCCTTTTCAGAGCGGAGATTGTGGATCTGCAATCGAACTGAAGTCCCCACCGCTCTGTCCCTGGGTGTTGGTTCTCGCAGGGTGAGATGAAGGCGTTGGGCTGGCAGATGATTTCTAGGGCCCCTCCCTGCCCTCTGATGCTGATGTCTACATCACCCTCTGCCTCAGTGTCCCCCTTGTTACCTTGCACCAGCAATTTATTGAGATGGTCCGGAGGAATCCAGACACAGGGGAGGTACAGGCCATAGATGGTTTCCCAACATCACAAATTAGTTACAGATGTTGTTTGGTCCTCAGGGTGATAACCTGGGGGAAAGTTGTCCCTATTACTCCCACAGGTTGATGGGTGAGCAGGTAGCCAGCAGATTCTACTCACAGCCACATCCTGGCCATATAGCAGCATACAGAAAGGGCAGTGTACATCGGGCAGATGCAGGCAGCTGGAGTTTTCCACTTACAGTCTGTTGGGGAGCTGAGGCAGTTGGAGTAGGCTCTCCCTCAGTGCACTGATGCCAGGGATTATGTGTTTGTTCACTTGTTTATTCAACAAATCTCCATTGGCCTGCAGATGCTGTTCAGCACTGGGTTCCCCAGTGAGGCAGACTGAGTCTTGGCTGCCATGGCAATGGAGATGTGGGTCTGTGGTAGAATACAGGAAGAGAGTCTGGGGAGTGGAGAAAGACAGGGGAAGAGTGGGCAGAAGGGCCTCGAGGTGGTAAAAGTTGGTGCATTCAAGGAGCAGCTAGGACTGGAGCAAAATGAGCAAGGAGGAAAGGGGGCAGCAACCATGGGGCACGAAGGGTGGCACCAAGGCAGGCATCCAAAGCTGGGCTCTGTCCATGTGAGGAGTCACTGTGAAGGCCAGGAGCAGAACCTTGGCCTCCCGGTTCTTTTGGAGCCTCCTCCCCTCAGGAATGGCCCCCTGGTACCTACATGCCTCTGGGAGGCTAGACACTTAGGGAAATACATAAATTTCTTCAGATTGCTAGGAAACCCTAGGGTTTAAGGAATTTATGCACTTTCCAGTGGCCTAACTTAATGGCTGGGGCAGCCTTAGGCATGGAGGATAACCGTGGATTGTTTAGTAGTAATTGGTGACTGAGTATCATAGATACCATGGAGATTCTGAAGAAATTCTTGGAGAACATAAGGGTAATGCTTTCAAACACCACCTCATTTAATTGCTACATATTTTTATATTGTAACATTCTGATGGTTTCAGACTTTAAAGTTTTTGCCAAATAAACCAGCAGGGAGCACTCTTTGCAGTACAGTATTGAAATTCTTATAAATCTAGATTTTTAGTCAAACATGGTAATGATCTGCATGCTTTAAGTGTCTTCTGTACAACATGCGTTCAAGCATTCACTTACTTGAACTATTCCTACCATACTTTAAAAATAAGTGCTCTAAGCCCACCTTTTACTGAGAAACTGAGGCTCAGAATTCAGGCCCCTCCCACAGGCTGGCTCAGGTCAGAGTGGGATTCTTGTGTTGGTCTCTGGCTGCAGATCAGTTGCTCTTTCCGTTGTCTTAGCAGGACTCCTGCTTAGTGCTGGACCAGGCAGGTGGCCAGTCTATAGAAAAGGACAGGCTTTCATTTTTTATATAATGGCCCAAAGCCAGCATCAATTCCATCACTATTCAAGGTCACTTAGTCTGTCCTGGAGCTGGTGCAGCACAGAGTGGGGGCTTCTTGCACTTCCCCAGGAAAATAGGGGGTTTCTGATCTGCAACTGAGTCATCTGAGACTTTAGTGTTCTCATCTATAAAATGCTGGGGTTAATGATCTCCAATGCCATTTTAGCCCTTCCAGAAAGTAAGAGTGTATGTTAGACACACCTTTTATCTGACATATCTGTGTACCATAGGGGGTGTGTGTGTGTGTATGTGTGTGTGTGTTTTCACAAAGCAAGATTCACAAATATGCTTAGGAGAAAACAATTTATTCAGGATAAATATATTCATTTGTAAGCTTTGGGAATCTTGCCTTCGATGAAATAATAAAAATTAAACTTATTGGAAAAGAAAGGTAATCTTTGAAGGCTGCCTCCTCCAGTGAAGTTCTCTATGCTATGGAGAGTATGAGGGAAGGGTCAAATCGATTAAAGGGCTCCCAAGTGGAACAAGTGGCCTCAATTACTTGTTTGCTTAAGACAAACAGGAAAGTTCTTCTTCCTTTGAACTTCAGTCATTCCAGGAAATGCAGTAAACCAGCCAGGGGAGAAAGTGAGCAGGAGGGAAGCTACCTTCAGGCCAACCTACTGTTCGAGCTCCTTAGCTTGCAAGACCCTCCAGCCCTCTCTCAGCTCATAGGTGCCATTGTACTTGGCATGTAGCACCTGTTCACCTTGCTGTTTTATTCTTCAAGCTGTTTTTTTTTCATTTTTATAAGTTGGTGATCTTCAGCTTTTGAACACAACTCATTCAAGTAGGAGTTTCTAAAGTGACTGAATTAACTTTTCAGACTGTACCTTTCACTTGTCTTTAATCTTCTCGACCCCCAATTTAGAAAGTTATCCTAAGTAGCCGTGAATATTGTGTTTGTAATGTACTTTTTCTTCCCTCTCCAAATCTCTTCTCAGGAAATGACCCATTCCTGGCCACCTCCTCTGACAGCAATTCACACGCCTAGCACAGCAGAGCCCTCCAAATTTCCTTTCCCCACCAAGGTAATCCTCGACAGCAGCCTGGTGTCTGTATGAATGAAGTGTGAAGTGTTGCTGTGAGCCAGCTTTATGAAGTATTACACTTTATTCTCCAGTGTATGGGAGTAAGAACATCTTGGATTTGTATAGTCAGGCTTTACAGTTTATGGAAGCATTCAGGACTTCACAGAACCTGTTTCATTGAGGGCACTTCCTGTGAACATGGGAAACAGGTTTGGGAGAACTAAGTGGGGGAGATGGTCTGATTTCTAGTTTTTTATGTGCACACACATCTTGTGTGTCTCATATGTCCAAAATTTTCTTGAAGGTTAATGTGATACTAGCAATACTTTACATAACAGTTAACTGCTGAATCAGGCATTTCTTTCTTTCTTTCTTTTTTTTTTTTTGGTACTGGGGATCGAACTCAGGACCTTGCACTTATGAGGCAGGTGGCGAAACCACTGAGCTAAATCCCTGGCCCTTCAGGCATTTCTGTAACAGCCTTTGTGAACAGCATATTTAAAGCACAGTCATCTTTTCTTGGCTTGTACTTTTGAATAACCTTCAGCATGTAGCAATAGCATGTTCCAATCTGGGTCCTGTCCAACCTGCTATGCATGCACATGTGTTCATAGCTATTGTTCTCCATGATACTGTTTCCAAAAGAAATTATGTCTATACAAACCCAGATTTACCACATCAGCTATTTTACTCATTTCAGAGTAAGACTTTTGTAAGACAAGTCATTATTACTGGTTTTAAAATAAAGCCTTAAGCTCTGTAAAAATGTCTATCCTTAAGACCAAAGAAAAAATAAACTCCAGGAAAGAATGTAAGCGATAAAAGCTATTTTATGTAAAAAAATGTTAGTCATTATTTTAAAACTATTCATGAAGATTCACTAAGATTGATGATTGAATTGATGGAAAGATAGTATGAGGGTCTTAGAGTGAAATATACAATTGTGTGGTGAGTAATATGGGTGTTCTCTATTTCTGTTTTTCTATATCTTTAAGAGTTTCATAAGACTATCTTTTCAATATTAAAAGCTACAGTTTTGCCTTCACATTTATAAGTCTTAATATTTTAATAAGTAGAATTTTTTCCTTTCCCTAGGATTCTCAGCACATTAGTTCTGCAACCCAAAACCAAAGTAAGTAAATGTCTGGAATTGTTTATTGCATTGGAGAAGAACACATGCTTTTTAGTGGTTTAATAAAACAACATTAGTAACAAATGCCCCAGCAGAGATGAAGCTTCCCTAGATTGAGAGAAGAAAAGGAGCAGAAACATGAAGTTGTTCTTTAGGTGGAATTTAAGAGCATTGCAAGGAGTTACAGTAATGAAGATGTTTTAGTAATATCCTAAACAAATATAAGTTGCTGCTGCATAAATTGAGATTATTATCTTGAATGTGAATGTCAAAGTGTTGTAACCCAGGAATTGTGTACAGTAGGGATATATTGTCTTATCAGCTTTAGGTATCTTGTAATTCTTGTGTTTTTTAAACTGAGAGATTTTTATAAGAAATGTAGCACACAGCTTCTCTAGTCCCTCTGTATCCATTGGCCATGCAATTCTTTATCTTTTCATGGACTGTGAAATACTTGAAAACTGAGAGTGAAATGAGGCTGCCTGGCTCCAGCATTTGTCTACAGCAGTAACTCCTCAGATCAGTAAATCGTTTACATCTTGGCCAAAGCCTTAGAAAGATGACTAGGATATTGGCAATCATTTAGTTTGTGAGAATGGTTACTGGGAGGGGAATAAGATACTTGCACAGGTGGACTAGCTCGCAGCAGAATGTAGTAACTGCTACAGAGACAAAGTGTTGGTCTTCAAGGAGGAGGCACAGGCCACAGGCAAGGTCTCTGGTGTATATGTGTGTGTTGGACAGTGGACACTCCCAATGCCACTGACAGAGTTCCTCCTAATCTGCCCCTTATTTTTTTTCCTCACTTCCTTGGCTTTCCTTGATGATTTTGATGTTTGAGTTGTAAGGATGTATGAGGATAGGGGAAAAAATAGCAAAGCAAGAAACAGAAAACCTTCCTCCAGAGCAGGGCTAAGCAAGCTCCCAGTGAGAGTCAGGTCTGCCCTGCAGCTGTCTCCTGTAAATAAAGCTTCATTGAGCCCTGACCAGGCCTGTCAATTGATTCTGCAAGGCAGAGCACACAAGCCTGGAATCCTGTATTTATTCTCTGACCTTTATAGGAAAGGTTTCCCATTCCCTATTCCAGAGGCACTGAATAAAACCTTGCCAGAACTGATAACTAAATTTTCCCCAAAGGCAGACAACTAAGCCTGCCTGACTCTGTTGCCACAGTATCACATAAGCCACCAAGGTAAAGTGCACTGAGACTGGTGGCTGCTTGTGGAGTAGGAAGTCTCACATTTCAGCCACCGGCCCTGGGAGTGAGCAGATGCCGGTAGAGTGGGGCAGGGTGAGGGCAAGGGCTGGGCCATTGTGCGCAGGATGCTCACATTCTCTCCCTCCCTGCTCCTTCCTCCTCCATCCGCTGCGGGTGCCAGGTACTGTGCCTTCCCCAGACTGCTCATGGCTGGGTGATGCAGCTCTTGCTGCAGGAAGGTCTTTATCTCATTAGATGGTTTGACTGAAGGCAAGCTCATAAGCAACCGTGCTCGCTTCGTTTTTGAGAGCTTGCCCAGTGCTGGTGGGAGCCTGCAGGTCCTGGCCCTCCTGCTGTTCATTCCAGGTCTTTGATGGCGCTGCCCCATTGTCTTGTTCTCTGGGAACTGTATCTCTGAGAAGGTGGCCCTTGTGGTCTGCAGAAGAGTCAGGGTGTCATCTGCTGGCTGAAGAGGGAGTGAGGTGTGGATGGATGTGGCTTCCAGTGGAGAGGAGAGTATGCATATGTGTCTCAAAGTATCCCCAGCAAGTGGCATTTTGTTTTGTCCACTGGTCTTCTGGTCCTGGCACAAGTGCTTAGCTGTCTGGAGCGGGACGTGCAGGCATGATACCTGTGTGCCCTGTGCTTATGTCATGTTGGCAAAACACAGCTGCCAGGTCCCTGGAGCCTGGGGGACTTGGAGCCCAGTCAAGGAGACCGGAGCCCAGTCAAGGGGACCTGTAGGAGCCCCTGTGAATAGTCAGAAGAGTGACTTTTGCCCCACATTTGTAGTCATGGTCCTAGCTGTCTACACAGGTGGGAAGGCAGTTTCAAAATAGCATCTTAAGAGCTGCTAGCACGAAGATAAAATGATGACCTGCAAACACAGGAGAGTCTGCATGTGCTGTCTGTGAGAAGAGTGCTCACCTTGGCTATGAGGCACCTACTTCTTTGCAAGTCCAGTCTGTTTCTGTTCCCACTGCCTTGAGTCTACACAAGCAAGGCTGCTTCCAGCTGGTTTTGTGGCCTCTGTGCTTAACATTCCCTGCTCCCTTCCAGTTGTACCTGCAGCATGACCGTACTCTCAAGCACACTGTGTCCCCATGTGGATGATGGGTGAAGTCTCACTGCCCAGCAACTAAAGCCAAAACTTCCATCCTGTTGTCAGTCAGTGCCTCTGAGACCTGCTCCTCACTGACTCTCAGTGCCACCCACACAGACCTCGCACCCAGGCTAACCCTTTCCAGCCACAGCTTCTGTCCCTCCCACTTCCTGTTCAATTGTTCACCCTCCTGCCCGCAAGCCCTCCTGCAGTCGTCCTGGAGAATCCCACGTCCTTGGGACACAGTCTGGTTTTTTTTCTCTGACTTGCCTTCCTTGGTCATGCTCAATAAAGTGCCCATTCTTCAGATTCCCAGGAGAGTCAATTTGTGCAGTTGATTGCTGACCTTTCCCCACACTGCCTGGGGTTGTGTACATGTGTGTTCCGTTTCATTTTCATTTCCCTCGGGCCACTGCATCCTCATGGAGGCCTAGGCAAGTGCCTTGTCTACACTGCCTCCGCCAGGCAGTCAGTGAGGGCTGTTAGGAACTGACTAGGGACACAGTGACTGAAAAATGGAGGTGTGGAGAGGTCAGAGCACTAGACAGCCACAGGTAAATCTGGGGTCACACCAGGTGCGGGTGAGGACAGCCCTGCCACTTCTTCCATGGGACCCCTGGACTGTCCCTGGGATCAGAATAGCCCTCCCATGTGGGAAAGCTTCTGGGAAGGCTGGCTGAGAGCTGCAAGCACTGCTGTGGAAGATGTCATTGTTTTGGTCTATAAAGAGTTGTTTCTGAGCATGCAGGGTGAGTGTCACCTTAGAATGGCAAGATTGTACCAAGGGCAGGAGACAGCACAGTGGTTGACAGAATTTACCCTACGTGCTTGGGGACGGGGGCCAAAAGGGAACTTGTAAGTAACACCTCATAAATATGTGTGACTGTGTGGTTCTGTCTCCCTCCCCACAGAACAATATGATCCGCCTGCCAAAACCCACCCCAGTTCTCAGCAAGGAACATCGTAAGTAAAATGCCTTTGTTTATTCAGAGTTAAGGCATGTGTACCACCAGAGAATATGCTAAGGGGTTAGCTGAAAAGAGGGAGTTTTGGGCTGTTACTTACATACTGACTGTGGAAAACAGTTTGACTTCTGACTTTTTAGTCAATAGTGTTAGCTTTTAGAAATAAATTTTGGGGGAACGTGTACAATATGAGATTTTCTGCCACTTTTTTGGCCTAGTTTTACTAATAAGGATCCAGCTCTGTTACCCAACTGTTCTTTATTAAGGCCAAGCAAGTCCAGATATATTTTGGATTTGGGGAACGTTTATACTTCATATTATAGATTTTTAATTCTGCATTTGACCCACTTCACTTCTTGAAGGTATTGAACTAGTATTTTCTTTGCTTTTCTACCCCAGGAAGTGGCTATTCGGGATGAAGAAGGAGCCCTGTCTCCTTCCCCCAGTCTCTGATGAGCATTAGCTCACTGGGTTGCTAGACAGAGCAGTTCAGGTGCACCAGGAGCTCAGGCTCTATTTTCGGCACAGTATTTGTTCCATATATTTGGGAGGTGGGCTTGCTGTGGATTAGTTTTAAAACTATAGTTGAGCTGAAGAGGTTATTTTATCTAGTTGCTCTGACTGAATGTGGGACTGGGTTAAATAATTGTTCCCATTCCCAGGCGCCAGCTCCCTGATGCAATTTGTTTTCATTTCAACATACCAAAGTGAGCAAAAAAGAACAGTGTGAGCAGTTGATGTTTTTATTTTGTTTTGTTGGTGCTGGTGATCTAATTCAGGTTTTGTGTATACTAGGCAAGCACCCTACCAACTGAGCTACATCCCTAACCATTTTTTAGTAAAGATAAATTTATTATAGGTTGAAGGATGAATTTTTTCCCCCCCTGGTTGTACTAGGGATCAAACTGAGGGCCTTCCCACTGAGCTACATTTTAGTTCTTTTTATTATTTTTTATTTCATACATGGTTTCACTAAGTTTCCCAGGCTGAGCTTGAACCTGTGGTCCCTCTGCTTCAGCCTCCCAGAGTGCTGGGATTATAGGCAGGTGCCAGACCTGTTTGAAGGATGGATTTTTCCTTGCAATCAGAATGTATTTTAATTGTGACACCAACAGATAAGTTTTGTTTTTTATTTCCCTTACTAGAGAAAAAATGTATAACCTTATGTCAGTCATCCCTTTTTCTGTTTCACCTTTTCATTGTGGAAATTTTGCTGGTCTCTAAATTCTGCACTGCACATTGGCTGTGTGGGTGGCTGGAAAAGAGAAGAGGCTGCAGGTCCAGGACCACAGCCAGGGCTTCCAGGTGACTGTGCCTTGCTCTCCTGGGGCTGCTTGCGCTGCACCCATACCCTGTGACCACAGAAGCTGGGCCCTTCTCTGGGGTGTCAGCAGGGGAGTCAAAGGCCACTGTCCTGGCTGGCCAGATAAAGGGGCGGTGTGGGTGAGCAGCTGCACCCAGAAGGAAGTGGCTGTGACCCTGGCCTGTGTTTCACAGAGAACCAGCCTCAGACTGGTTTGCAGAAGCTAAGCTTCCCTTCCCATAGCTCAAAGGTGTGATGGGGATGTCCCTGGGGTTGGTACAGCTGTACCTTATCATATGAAGTGCTACCTTCCTAAAAGCTACTCATTAATGTCATCTCAGATAGTCTAGGACAGTATTAGGGGTGATCCCAGTGAGCAGGAAAGGGTAAGATGGTCCTGGGAGGGCAAGAAGAGAGAAGGGTTTCTGTAAGGATCACTGAGGCTGGGAAGATAGGAGGGTTATATGTGGTTGGGGCCAGCTGACAGGTGCCAAAAAGAGGTGCTCTGATGAGCTCATTGTCAGTGGAGACTGGGTGAAAGTGGTGTCCCATTTAATTTGTGAAGTGATCATTAAGTCTCCTACTGAGCACGGGCTAATTTGACCTAGCATCAGCTCTGGGTTTCTTGCGTACAGTCCAGCTGCTTCAGGGACAGCTGGATGCCAGGGAGGTAGCTTGGTGCATTCAGCATGTCTGGACTTCAGTTTACCAAATCAGTCCATAGCTTCATGCTTTTTCATTCCGTTACTTTGTTTTTTCAGCAAAGGTCTCATTATGTAGTGCAGGCTGGCCCTGAATGTGATGTGTAGGCTGGCTGGCTTCAAACCTGCAGCAATCCTCCTGCCTCCATCTGCTGGAGTGCTGGGATTACAGGTGTGTGCCACCACACCCAGCCTTCATTCCGTTATTAATACTACTTAGAAGTCCTTAGAAAATGGAATAATACACATAAGAAGAATAAGGAGGGCCCAGTAGTAAGGAAAAGGCTGTGAAAGATGTGTATTAACTTTGAATCTGCCCACACTGAGTGAGGGCAACAAAGCATAGAAGGATGCCTGTGTGAAATACCTGCTGGACCCACTGCTTTTTCATCTCCATGTGTTAAGCCCTAGTTGTTTTCTGAACAGTCCCTCTGCAGAGGTCTGCAGGTATCTGACTAGCTAGGATGTTAGTGCTGTTTGCTACCATGTTCAGGAGAGGTGTACTTGTGAAAGGCTGGCTCCTGGCTTTAGAGTCCTCTTCCTGCCCAAGATGTGGATCTGTGATTCTCAGGGGATATGCAGAGAGTTTTCTTTTTCCATGATTATCACACACCTTTTGTAATTGTGAGCAGCTCCTTTCTGTGTGTCAAGATCCAGGGATAATTTGATAGTACTTTACAAACTGTAAAGTGGGTCATATGTATTGTTGCTGTTAATATTCTTCTGTCCTCTGACCTTGAAAATTGCTAAATCCTTATAAAAAGGTACTCTCTTTTGGTTTCTCTCTGAAATTATGGGTGCTTTCTTAGAATAAGAAAGAGAAATTAGTTGTGACAGCAATTTGAAGTTTTATTTGTGTGGAAAGTTGCCTTGGAAATGAGAGAAATCTCTGGATGTGAAGGCTGGGATTGGGATTGTTCCTGGAGTTGGAGGAGGAAGAATGCAGAATTAAGAAAGGTGAGGATGAATCTGATACTTTTGAAAATGAACCTGAGTTTTCAACTTTTCTCAAAACATCATGGGTTTTAAAGTATCTGGGTAAAGAACTATGGAAGACCAATCATTCTATCAGTGTTGCAGTATAAAATCATCACAACAGGGCATGGTGACTGTCAAATGGTGCTAAATATCCTTCAGAACTAAGTCTGAAGAAATGGCTTCCTTGGCCAGTTAATTTAGATCATATTTTTTTTTTCCTAAGGAAATTGATTTTCTTCTCTTGTTTTTAAATGATAACTTGTACAATTGAAGATGTTTTACCTGGATTTTAAATTTTTCATTTACAGCTCTAATTGAAAGTACTATTTTCTTTCTTATAGAGACTATCAAAAAGAAATAGCAGGAAACAATATAGAAAAAAACCCTAAAAAGTGATAGTGGAAACTGCCTGGTGAGCAAGCTCACATATTGTCACTGAGGTGTATCCCAGTGCCTTATCCACCATTTTTTTAGCTCCCTGAAAACAAAGAGCAGACTTTGCTCTGGACACTCCAGCAGGTCTGCTGAATCATCAGAACAGAGCATTCTTAAGAATTTTCAGTGCTCTGTACCTGGCATTTCTGGAAGAGGATGTACTCTATTTGGAAGTGATTGAGACTCCAGGCTTGTGAATGTACATAATTATATTGGTAGCCCACATACAGAAGGAAGTCTTTATGTTTATTTTTAATAAGAAAGGACTAGAAGTGTAAAATGAAGGACAACAAGGATTTTCCCTCCCTGCCACCCTCCCTCCCATGAGTTCATATTACCCAGGCTAAGGAGAACTGCACATTTTTAAGATTGGCCCTTGAGAAATTTCTGTTATAAAGTCAAACAGAACCATTCTGTGCAATGTTCAGAGATCCATTAATTCTCGATTACAGTTCCTAGAATACATTAAATCAATAACTAGGAAATATTGGAATCCCCAAATGTAGAGTGGCCTCATTTTGTAATCTGCACTGCTGGCTCCCGTAACTTCAGATCCTGGTGGAAGAGTCCCTTGGAATGCTTAGTGTGACTCTTGGATTAGTACTGTTCACCTTTAGTGAACAATATTCCTAAGATCCCTTAAGCTCATGTTGAAGGGATATTCTGAGGAGGCTTACACAAGGCCTACTGTAGTCATTTAAAAGTGTTGAAGTGCTGGAGAGTTGTCCTCTTCTCAGAATTGCTTCAGCACTCTCCCCACCACAGTAATTGATGTACCATTGCAGGCAGTGTTCTGGGAGCTCCCTGTAGAGCAGCGTGTGCTACTGCACTTGACCTTAGACCAGACAGAGGTCAAGTAAAAAGGAGAAGAAAAAAATTTATCAAGTGCTTGTTATATAATAGGTAAGTGTTAAATAAGTTGCCGCTTATGGTACTGGGAAAAAACTATCCTTCTTGTCCTTTTTAAAAATTTTATTGGTACAATTTAAGTATGCAATATAATGACACTCATCATTGGAAATTTGTACCTTTACATAAACTAGCTTGGTTCTTATTTTTTCCCCTTTCCCCTGCCCTCCCTTCCTCCTTGTTCTTAAACATACCCTTGACCAATATAGCTCAGATAAATAGTATTCTAAGCCCTTACTCTGGTCTGAGGGGCTCCTTCCTCCTCCCTTGAGCCATTTAGCCTGTAATTATGAATGGCTGTGGTCCTGGTGGTGCTTTAGCTACCCAAGGGAGGCAGTGGCCCATCAGATAACGTTATCCTTGGCTGCATTTTGAGACTAAAGGTCGATCAAATATAAAACTGAACCAGGTGATGATGCTGATGCTGGTGGTGTTTTGGTGTTTTGGGCTGGGATGTTCAAGGAATGAGATCAGCGAGGTCTCAGAGGAGGTGATTTTTGATCTGAAGGCCACACTAATTGCCACAACCCTGAAGGCATGCAACCCTCAGGGAGTAATTCTTTTGGTCAGAGGACTTTCTAGTTGATTTGTTTATGCAAAATCTGATTTCAGGGCAGATCTTGAGGATTCCTTTAAACTTATGTGAGTCATCAAAGAAGAAATGTTGTAATTATCTAAGAACTGGTTAGCCTTAGGGCAGTTTTTACATTTCATCCTGTCTGGGCAGTTGAGCCATGCAGGTGTGCTACTTTCACAAAATATCCATACTTTGGCCTCTGTTTTGTCAAGGAGTCCTCCAAGACTGTCTGTATTCCCCTAGCTGCCCCGCACAGTTTCCCTCTGGTCGCATACGCTGGGCCCCACTGTTGTCTTGGGTGAGAGCCCTTAGCAGTATGTGCTGCGTAACCACCTTGTGTAAAACAGCGTCCCTTCCACAGCTAGGTCACCCATTGGGAAAGTGTTTTCATTCATCTCCCTCCTCTAGGCTCTGAGAGCCACAGAACAGGAGTCGTTGTCTGCTCACGCTTGAACCCACAGGCTGTTTGAGGATGCCTGGTGCTTGGTGTTCGGAGCCAATATGGAAGGAAAGATACTGTACACAGACTTGGTGGGATACAAGTGAATGATAGGGAATACACATGACTTTAATAATTTTTCTAGATTTTGTATCTAGTTGAAAGTGTGTCACTAGTATATTGTTTGTCTACTTATTGATTTAACTTCAAATTTCCCTTTATTCATAGTCTTGTGATTTTTTCCCCCCATGTCTTCATTTGACCTCAAGATCTTCACTCACTCATGGAGTTTAAATAATCTTTTAAATTTCCAGCAATGACTTCACCCTTGCTCACCATTCAACTGTTTGACTCCATTAATCAATCGTGCCCCTAGTTGATGTCTTCTCCATCCTGTTGGGCCACCCTCGGCTGCAGGCAGGGTCTCCCTATGTTGGGATTTGCCTCCTTTGTTCTGTCCCTGGTGCATGTTACTATAGCCACTTAGGATCTGCTCTCCTGCTTTCTCATTTGTGGTATGTAGAGCCCTCTTCCTAGTGTGTAAAAAATTCCTGTCATCTCCTGCAAGGCATTTGCAGTCCTTATTTCTGTACTGTGTCCAGGAGGATTTAGAACCTGGTGGAGCTGAAATGCTGAAAACTATGGCTGTGTGCCAGAGCCAGCCTCTTCCTCCTCCTCCCTTCCTGTGCTGCTTGTCCACCAAGATTGGTTTCAGGCCTGGGAGATGCAGGCTTATACACCTGCACATGCTTGGCAGTGGATTCTGGAAAGCATTACTTTTCTTACCATTTTAGGCACATCTAATACTATACCACAGTTGTGATTTATTAATTACAAATGTCTCCTGTGAACTTGCCTTCACTTGCTCTTCTTCAAATAAGATGATCATAAGACAAGGAGACAGTTTCCTTAAGTAGTTTTTGGGTTCTAAATTGATAAGTTACAGAAAATTGGCAGTGTTTGCGTTGGGTGAGTCCGGCCCTAGGAAATGAAGAGAGAGAAGGGTCGGGCTGACTCTCAGAGCTGCCTGTCAGGACTTGTACAGGGCTCCCTTGGCAGCCTGGAGAAAGAATCTGGATAAAGGTGGAGGATTGTTTTGTGACTTTTACCAACCAGCAATGTCATAAAGGGCCAGCCCTCCAGTTACTATTCCTGGGCAACTTGGCTTTTCTAGAACAGAGCCAAAGCACACTATATTGTGTCATATGCTCTGAAATAATTGTCTTGCCCTTGGTTAGGAAATGGATTGTTATTTGACCAGTTAGTATGTAAGCTTAAAAGTTCATTTATTTTTATAAAGTAAATATTTACTTTATTCCAGGAGGGTACTAGTGCTTTATTCTGAGTTGGCTCTTCCTCTGGGTGTATTCAGGAATTTGTGTTGATCCCATCTATCAGCCTGTGTGTCACATGTTGGCCTGAGCATGGGGCCTCGTACAGATGGAATGGGCTCTGCACCCTGGTGCAGCTTGTGCCGTTGTCACGATCTCAGACACAGTAAGCAGCTGTTCCCCCACTTTGGGACATAGGATGGTTACAGCCCTGGGCAGGACCTTGAGCATTGGCAGTCTGCATGGAGGGCCTGGTACCTGTGTGATGCTGTTCGCTCAGCCATCTCTGCACCGCCCCTGCCAAGGTGACTTGGCCCTGCCCAGTGGCCCCTGGTGTGGATGGGGAGCCGTCCTGGGCCTGTGCTGACCTGACCACAGTTTCCATGTGTGAGCAAGACGATCTGAGAGTTCTTGATCCTCACTTAGTGGGGCATAGGTGCTCAGCCGCCAGGTGTGACGTGAGTCCGCTCCTGTCCTATACAGATGGTCCGTGCCTAGCCACAGATAAAATCCCCAGGGGACAAGTAGGGGCCTTCAGCAGCTAGTAAACTATTTCTAATCTTCAAAAATCCTCCACCTGTGACCAGACTCCATTTTCCACATCTGTCTCAGTTCTGGTTCTGTGTTTTAACTCAGAATGGCATGCTTGATTTTCCCTTGTACCAAGTCTTGCTTAGGAATTTTAGTAACTTCTCATTGAGCCATGCAAGTAGTACACGTTTCTTACCTAAAACTTGGGAAGATGTCTCTCACTCCCTCCCACCCCCATGGCATGCTGGTTTGTGTGGAGTCACTGCCTCGAGTGACATCATCAGTGTTGGTGTCAGGATGATTTTGTGATTACTGTTGGCTGGTTCAGCAGCGCCAGCACAGCACCTATGTCTGATAAGATCTGTTTATGCTCTCTTACATAAATAATGCAAATTTTTATTAAGTGAAATGTTCAGTGTGTAAATCCTAAGTATGTCTTCAATAAGTGATAGGTTTCATTTGACCATGTTGATTTATCTCTCTTTTTTTTTTTCCTAAAATATCTCTTGGGATTTGTTTTTGTGAAATGGGACCTTGCAACATAACCCAGGTTGGCCTTAAACTCTCCGTGATCCTCCTGCCCTGGCCGAGGCACGTGTGGGCCCGCCACGCCCAGAGTCTCTGTCCCCACTGTTAGGACCTGAAAAGCTACCTGCAGGCTTATTTTACTGCTGTGTGTGTAATTCTCTGAAGCAGAAATTCCAGAGTCTGGGAAAGCAATTTCATACCACCTGCTACTCCCCAGGCACAAATGCAGCTTAGAGCAAGGGGCTTTTTCCCGTATACTATTCACTGTAATTGCTAACTCCAATCCCAATAATTAAAAGCTTTATTTCCAGCCTTGCTAAAATAGGAGTTTAGCTTCTATTTGATAAATATTGAGCAAGATCTACATTTACAAGTATCTGACAGTTTTCATTTTATTTAGAAATTTACCATGGTATGTTTTTAGTTCATTTGTTGATGAAAGTAGTGCGTTGGCAGAATTACTACATTGCATGTAGGTGGTCATTTATGAAAATATCAAGTTCTGTTGCTTACTTTCATGACAAAATACAGTCATTTTTTACCAGGGTTTCCTCTAATAACATGCCTGTTTGCTTCAATGGAAGTAGTGATTTTTCAGTAAAAATTGTTGGTCAGATTATTGATGAGCTACTTTTTAGATATACTGAATGATTTTTAATTTCTAATATAATTGGATTTTTGGAACATCAGTAATACTCAGGCAGGCTTTTTTTCCCCCTCTTTTGAGTTTTACTTGCAAAATTTCCTCAGGTTTATAAGATTGGAGAGAAGTGGGAGGCAGCAATACTGAGTCACTCCTTTGATGTCTGGGCATCTCTTTGGATGATGTTAAATTCGAGGGAGGTGTCAAACTTTCAGAAAACAGGCAGTTGGAAAATGTTTGATTTTAGGTTGATTGTAAGCCAGAATACTTGAGGATATAACTATTCCTAAGTTTGAGGAAATGAACAGACTTTTTTCACTGGACCAATAGCAATAAATTTAAAGCATGCTCTCTCCACAAAAAATACCGTTTGTCTTACTGTCTTTGCCAGTGATGAGTGTTCTAGCAGAAAAAAAGAATAATTTTTTGCATTTGAAAAGTAGACCTCAGCCGGGTGACTCATGCTTATAATCCCAGCACTGGGAATGCTGAGGCAGGATTGCCACAAGTTCATTGCCAGCGTGGGCAACATAGTGAATTCAAACCTGGATTATATAGTGAGACCCTGTCTCGGGAAAAAATAAAAGAAAAATAGATCTCAGGGGATGGGGATTTTAGCTCAGTGGTTTCGCCGCTTGCTGCACAAGCACAAGGACCCGAGTTCAATCCCCGGTACCAAAAAAAAAAAGAAAGAAAAATAGATCTCAGTATTAATAATGTCCTCTGGACGAAAGTGGAATATGGTTGGTGACAGTTGTGTGGATTCATGTATCTTACTGTGCGTTCTACTTCTATATAACACTCATCGTATGCTTTACAGATACCTGATGTTTAGTCCTGCAGTGGTCATGTATTCCATTTCACTCAGAGACTGTGGTGTGGGCTTTTCTTTTTCCACCTGTTTATAGTTTGTGCAGTCCCTGTCCTCACTGATAAAGGCTGGGAACCAGGTCTCAGGGCAAACAGTGAGCCCCTTTCTGGTCTTTTCAACATGTGTGGAAGGGCGGGTTTGAGATGGTAAAGGGCTTGGACTGAACTGGCTTCTGGTTAAAATTGTAAAGTGTCTCCAGGAAAAGAAGGCATTCAGTGGGCAAAAAAGCATATTCCTATCCCATGCCTCCTTTGTCTCATAGGCTGTTTCCTGTTTGCTGTATGTGCTAAAAAGGATACTACTAGACAGGGTCTCTGATGCTCTGTCCTTGCCATTGCAGCATGCTTGAAAACGACCTTCAGCTCAGTGACAGTGAGGACAGTGACACAGAACAAGTAAGTTTTGCACCTCATGACACCCAGAGTCCTGTTAAATCCACCTCCAGTATCTGAGCTGCTGTCCTAACCTGTTTTTTGTTCTTTCCTGGTCCTTCTTCCCCTTATTGTGAATGCCTAGACCCCAGAGAAGCCTCCTTCCTCAATTGCACCTCCAAGGTACGGTCTGGGGTTTCTCCCCTCTGTCCAGCAAGCTTGCGTGTCTTTGCCACATGGGGTAAAAGCCTTACTTGAGTGGTTCATGGTTCCTGCAAGGGGAAGGAGGTGGAGGGTCACAGCTAAGGGAGAAGCCAGTATAGCATTGTGCGTCCTCACCTCCGCACAGGGAGGTCCCTAGCCCATAACCTGAAAGCATCCCTCACCCACCACAGCACCATTTGAGAATTGAAAAATTAAGTTTATCATCACTATTATATATATATATATATATATATCCAGTACTTGAAAAGTCAAGCTGAAGAGTGAAGAGCCCAATGCTTTTTTAAAACTATGTTTTCAAATTTTATAAACCTGAATTTCTTGGTAGAACGTGTTTTCTACTGTGCTGGTTTTCTCAGTTACATGAATTTTCAAATTATTTCAGCTGCGTTAAAATATGACCTGCAGTTCATTTTTATGTACTAAAAAATGACACTGTTTTCACTTGTTTAAAGAAACCAGCCAGATTTTAGAAAATGTGATGCTTTTAAGTTTTGAAAGTGGGGATTATCTGACATTTCCTTTTAATAAACTTAATGATTTAACGTGTCGAATACCTGCCTGTCACGGCTGAAGAGTCAAGTTCATTGGCTCGTCTGAGATGTGCCCATGGATTCAGAGCTAAGACAGCAAAAACACTGTGGCCATCACAGAGGTGATGTAGGGATGGGTGCCCATGCAGTCACAGCCTTACAGGTTTGTAAGGGTTGTTTGTTTAGTCCCAGTTGTGTTAGAATATCTAATAGGTCAGGTCAGCTCATAAAATATGACCAATTAGTCTAATTTAAAAGTAAAGGAAAAGCTAGGAGTGGTGGCGCACGTCTATAATCCCAGCGCATGGCAGGCTGAGGCAGGAGGGTTGCTATGAGTTCAAGGCCAGCCTGGGCTACATAGTGAGTTGATGGCCAGCCTGCACTGCTTAGTGAGACCCTGTCTAAAAAAAAAAAGCCACATACACACACCAAAAAAAAGTGTAAGGAAAGGCAAAGCAAACCAAAGACAGAGATAAATTGGAGGCAGAAGTCCAGTTGACAGTGTCTTCTTCTGGTGCCCCGGCTCAAGTGCTGCCGTGTCAAGGTGTTCCGGCTCACACGGTTGACGCCACATTATATGTGGACCCTGGATAGTGGTACAGTGTGTTTGTCCTAAATTTACCTGTCTGAGTAATTTTTACTCAAATGCTGTATATGCTATATAATAATTTACTTTGCATATAGGTAGGTTTGGTTTCAAGATTATATATAGTTAATGCTGGGCATGATGGTGTATGTCCATAATCCCAGTATTTGGAAGGCTGAAGCAGGAGGATCACTGTGAGTTCAAGGCCACTCTGAACTATATAGTGAGATCCTGTCTCAAAAAAAAAGACAATAATTTGTTACTTTAGCTAATACCATCTGGGGCAGTGTTTTACGATTGTTTTAAAATTCTGTATGTGTCTAGCCATGATCATCAGTATGCTTTCTCGTGGACTGAGAGTTCCCACCCTCTTCTTAAAACCTGGCATGCTCATAATTCCACTCAATAAAAAGAGATGGATTGAATTTTAGCTCACCCTCCAAAGGAACAGTGTTTACAGTTGGTGGTCTTTGGTTACCATGTGGTCAGTTCTCAGAAAAAAGATGTAGGAAGAATAACTTACTGTTTTTTCTTAGAAGTTCTTTTGCTTATGTATGGTAGGGGCCTGCATACTTAAAGGGCCAGACAGTAAATATGTTGGCCTTTGTGGGCCACAAAAGCCTGTTACAACCACTCAGTGCTGCTCCTGGGGTGCCCTGTGAGCACGGGTATGGGTGGTGGTCCAATAAAATTTTATTTAGAGAAACAGGCATCCTGCCCAGGCCCTGGTTAGCCCAGTCTCTAACGTAGCTCATGTACAGCCTGACCTGATTTTCAGCAGCTGGACCCCATAGGCTTCTCTTAAGCAGTTATGAATTGGTTTAAGGATTTGGATGCTTTTTAGGCCACAGCAGGCCCCCCCTCCACCAGCTGATGAGGCATTACTGAGGCCATTCCTTGAGGAGCAGAAGAAGAGGCAGGGGGTAAAGCAGGCAGAACTCGGCCTTGCACTCTGTGTTTTCTAATTTTATCCTTGGTTGTTTTGTAGCACTGCGCCGTTGCTGCCGGAGCTGGTGGCCTCAGCACATTCCAGCAGTGCAGAGTCAGAGAGCACCAGCGACTCTGACAGCTCCTCCGACTCAGAGAGCGAGAGCAGCTCAAGTGACAGTGAGGAGAATGAGCCCCATGATGCCCCGGCTGCAGAGGTACTGTGTCCTCAGCAAGGCCTGGGACCCAGGCGCTGTGCCCATGGGTGACCTGTCTGCTCCTGGGCTGTGTGTTTACTTATTTCTCACTGGACTTCTCTCCAAAGTGAGAGGCCCTTCTCTGTTGCTGCTAGTGCTGTTCAGAAGAGTAGCTCATCAAGAATGTTTGCAAACTGTTTTCTTTCCCCTTCTTTCGCAAATGAAAACTTGCTTCCCATAGGCTTCCATGTAATATTTATGAGAATGCTCTTTGAAACTTCAGGAATGCATGAATTAAGGACAGTAGAGGAGACTGAATTAGCAAACACAGCCATGTGCACTGGACAGAAGTCCTCAGGAGTTCTAGTTTTGAATTCCTCAAAGCTGAGCATGAAATTGATGGCAAAGTGTTTTTTCCAGAGCACTATTCTTGCTCCCTTCTGCTCTGTGTAAAACCGGATATTTGTGTTTGCTTGCACCTCCCCAGGAGACTCTGCAAGAGGAGCAGACCAGCAGACTGCGTTCTCTGGGGATGAGCACCCAAAAGAGACTAAAAGTCCCAAGCACTGAGTCTCTGGACAGTCATGCTGCATACTGACACAGGCATTGTTAGAACAGATAGCAATGCTGCCAGATAACTTAGAACTTGGCTAGAAGTGTAAGGCTCTGCTGGGGAACAGTAGTGCAAAGGGGTGCCATTTAATTCTCAGTGAATAGCACCAGACCCTATAGAGAAACTCAGCTGCATGTGCACACAGGCAGTAAGGTTTGCTGTGTTCTCTGTGCTCTTCAGGAAAAAGGCATTTCTGCCAGAGCATTAACCGGACATGTCTGGAGATCAGATGGTGAGACGTAGGGCCCCCCTGAGGGCAGGGGAGGCCGAGAAAGCTGGTGTCATCTTTGCTTGGCTGTGGCACAGTGTCAGTGCCCAGTACTGTTCAGAATGCATGGGTGTAGATCAGCAGGACCTGCACTCCAGGTGCTTTTAGATTTTACCAACTGCTCTGTCTTGCTGAGACTGTCTCCTTGTGTGGGAACTGATAGCTGTTGAAATAATTTTTCTATGCCTCAGGGGACAGGAAATGGAATATACTATGTAGACAGATTGTGTGATGTTCACTATTAGATACATAAGAGCTTTGCTCTGTTTTACCTTTTTAAGTGAGGAAAATTTGCATGCTTGTTAGTATTGATTTAAAAAGGTAATTCAGCTAAATAATACAATTCAAATAAAATCAGAATGGACAAATTAGTCTGAATAATTGAAAATGGAAATTCAATCTGTGGCTTGTAGTAAAGAGATGTAGTTACGTCTCCTCCCTCAAGAGATTACTAGAATAGATTCAGACTCCTAAGTATAAAATAAAGCTCCTGTTCCACTTCAGTTTTTAAACTGTATTTTCTTAAAAAAACTGGGATTTGTATGTTGATGTGGAAATCCAGGCTTATGGAGGGTTCATATATTATATATTGGGCCTGTTTTTCCAGTAATATTTTCTTTGTTTACCTTCAGTATTCCCTAAGGTACTCAGTGACTTTTCTTGTCTTTTGTTTTTTTGGTACTGGGGATCGAACTCAGGACCTTGTGCTTGCGAGGCAGGCGGGCGGAACCACTGAGCTAAATCCCTGGCCCCTTGCCTTTTAAAATGCCTGCCTTCCGGCTGGGAATTTAGCTCAGTAGTTCTGGCGCCTGCCTTGCAAGCGCAAGGTCCCAAGTTCGATCCCCAGTACCAAAAAAAAACAAAAACAAAAAAACTGCCTTCATTTATAAAGGATAATAAGAATTTCATAACGGGCCATAGCTACGAATTTTAACTTTCCCACCTATTTCTATCTTTAATGCTGAGAAGTGACTTTCTGTAGCTGTACTCTAATTAATTTTGTTGGATGGAGTAGGCCCAGGCTCTCAGAGGTCTGAGCATAGTGCATCATTGGCTGCTGAGCTGCAGGGGAAACAGCCCTGTGGATTCTGTTTCCATGTCTGCACTATACTGTGAATCAAAATGTCACTCAGCTTTTCAAAATATGTGGGACATGTAGCCTTTCTGTTGCCTAAAAGTTTAGGAATATTCACAACCATGATTCATTCTAAAATAAATTAACTTTTGCCAGTTTAAATGGTCAAGAGAGATAAGGGACATATGGTCAAACACTTATATTTAAAAAATAATCATCACATTTTCCCCTACTTTGAGCTGCAGTATTTGGGTTGTAGCTGCCCTGGGAGGGCAGAAGCTGAGTCAGGAAAGGCAGAGGGAATGATGAAGAGCCAGATCTCAATCCTATCTGGTACTTAACTACTTGAAAATCATCTCACAATCTGTTTCTAATCAAGCCATTATGCAAACATTTTTCCTGCCTCAGTACTCAAATACGTAATCTTCGTAATCCCTTACCTTATCTATTTTACAACTTCATGTTGGGTAATAAAGATCACCCCTTTTCATTCCCTTCATCCAGGCACCCCAGCTCAATCTGACCCTGAAATTGGGCCATAGTCCTCACTTTTGCACTTTCCCACTGTAATCAGGACATTCCTTTGGGGACAGCTAAATGTATCCCAGGTATGCCCCTGTTCTCAGGGCAGGAGGGGCATGTAACTTAACTAGGAATGACTTTCCCATGGGGTTCACACTTGACTGCTCTTCTGAGGTGCGTGGCAGTGTTGGGCTGCAGCCGTGAATGTAATGGCAGGTGAGACCCATGCCGTGTTGCCTGAGGAAGGGTGGGGCAGGTTTGGTTCCCGCTGCGCATGACCTGTGCTGTGTCCTACAGCCTCCAGTGTCCGCACAGTCGGGTCTCTGCAGGAAATGATGTTGACCTGTGGGTATTGGGCTGATCTTCTCCAACCAAAATGCCTGGCACACAAGGCATTTCTGCTCCTCTTGCCCCTGAGGGTGTGGATGGAGGGTTGCTGTCAGTATAGGAAACTGTTATAAAGCAGCAGTGTGGAGTAAGCATAAAAAGACAAATTGTGCAGTTTCCTGTCCAAACTATGATCCTACCTGGTTTCTTAAAATTTCTTTTTAGTTCTAGTCTGTTAAACTACCTACCAGATCATTTTATTACTTGATGTTTCCCTAACCAAAAAAAAAAAACCTTTACATCATATTTGTATATTTTACAGTACTAGGTCTGCATGTTTTTACAGATTTGAATTACTTTGCTATATTTTACTTAGGAGCATGGTCAGCAATCTTGCCCTTAAAATTCCCCCACCCTGGGGCTGGGGCTCCTACCCAGTGGTAGCATGCTGGAGGCGCTGGGTTGATCTACAGCACAACAGAAACAAAACTCTCTGTCTACTGGAGTGTCTCCTTATCCATAACCTAATAGTTATCCCACATGAAATTTTTTTAGTTGTCTTCCCAGTGCTTTGTATGTATAATTTACTCATTCATACAAGCCTATGCATGACTTAGTCATTCATAAAAACCATCTGTCAGAGTGGATCTTGAGAAAAATGAAGCAAGCCAGTGAAAGACTGCCCTTAAAAAAACACAAAACACTAAAGTCATCATTTGCTCAGTTGGACACTCATGTTTTTCTACATGATATACAGTGCCAGGGCATTGAAGTGCTCAAACATCTTGTCTCTACCACAGTATGCAAGATCCAAGGTGCCATAGCTGGGAGGTGGAGGTATCTCTGTCCTTTTGTTCAGATCTCACAGTGTAGCTGAGAGACAAGGTGACAGCATGCAAGGATAGTTAATTTAGCAGTAACTGTTCAAATATCAGTTAAGATAATGTAGAGACTTCTGCTAGGTGGCCATGTCAGTCACACAGGTGACCAATAAAATCATTGCAGTCCACTGTGTGTTCTGGGACCTCTTTTTGTGTTTTAGCAATGTAGGTGCTATTTCAGATCACACTGCCTGGAGCAAGAAATTTTCTATTATTTGTTTTGTTTTTTTGAGACAGTCTCACTTTGTAGTACAGGCTAGCCTTGAGCTCACTATGCAGCTCAAGCTGGCCTTTCCTGCCTCAGCCTCGAGTGCTGCAATGAGAGGCATTCCATTCCAGTCCATAGCAAAAAACTTAATGTCTGACTTTACAGAATCCAAGTGAGACTAAAGCTTGGCTGTGTGACTTCACTTGACTTTTTTCAGGGGTAAAATGTGAAAATCAGTACGTGTTTGTGACACAGTCATAATCTTGTCACATATGAATGTCTGTTTTTAAGTAGAGAAATGAAATAATTTTGAAGAAAAGTCATTTGCAATAGCATGATACCCAGGGGTAATTGCTGAAAAAAGGTATTTCACTCATAGCTGCTTTCTGAAAAGCCTTGCTGGAGGTCATCTTTGTCACTCTCTCAGCGCCCCCCCCGCCCTTTGGCAGTGCTGGGGATTGAACCCAGGGCCTCTTGTGCCTGCCAAGCAAGTGGTCACCACTCACCCACACCCAGCCCCTGCCCCACTGCTTATTTTGTTTTGAGACAGAGTCTTCCTATGTTTCCCAGACTGGCCTTGAACTTGTGACCCTCCTGCCCTAGCCTGCAAGTAGCTGGGATTACAGGCATGGGCCACCAGCCCGACTGAATTCCTCTTATTTTCTAACAGTAGCCTTTATAAGCCAAAAAGTATATCAGTTCTGTTTACCATCATTTTGCTAAAGTAATTTTTTTTGGGTACCTTTTGGTACCAGGGATCGAACTCTGGGACCTTGCGCTTTCGAGGCAGGAAGCAGAACCGCTGAGCTAAATCCCTGTTTACCATAATTTTGTATCATCATTTCCAATCGAAGCAAGGATTATTTTTAGAATTTTTATTAGTACACGTTTCACAGTACACTGATTACATTCATCATGGGGGGTTGGTACATGTACAGAATGCATCTTCATTCTTTTTACTTCCTCAAGGATTTATATCACAGATTTCTCAGCAGTTGTCAGTGACCTATTATCTACTGTATCAATTCCCAGCACAGAGACACAGCTTACTGTATTTGAAGAGTTGTTAGACAGTCTTTTAGTTTGAGGAGGATGAACAGAATCTGAAGTAAGGTCTGAAAGGATTACTTCTTTGGGGACAGGCCTGTCGTTGGGCACATTACAGAAGAGTTTATCAGCACTGCTCAGCTAACACTCCTTTCTGTTTCCTGATTTCAGCCAGAGCCTCCAACAACTAACAAATGGCAGCTGGACAACTGGCTGAGCAAGGTGGGCCAGCCGGCTACGGCCCCTGAGGGCCCAGGCAGTTCAGAGCCTGAGAGCCGCAGGGGCCAGCAGGGTCACAGCGACAGCAACATCAGTGCCACAGGCCAGGCGCCTGCTGAGCCCAAAGCCCCACCCCCGAAGAGCAGCAGGGTGCCCCGGGGCCCCGCCGAGGGCCCCCACACCAGCAGGAGAGGCGGCCACAAGTCCCCAGCACAGCAGGAGCTGCCAGCCAGACAGACCGTGGGGACCAAGCACCCCAGGAGGTCTGCCAAGGCCTTGGCCCTGGCCACAGCGGCGGACACAAGAGCCAGCTCGCAGGGGGACAGGGACCTGGGCCCTGTCCCCTGTGCCCTGAAGGACCCAACCTGCAAAGAGAAGCCCAGGGTGAAGACAAAAGGCAGGCCACGTGCTGGGTGCAGCAGGAATCCTGGACTCACCACGCCAGCGCCTGGGGAAAAGCAGCAGCCAAGGAGCTGCGCCCTGGTGCCCACCAAGGACAGCACGGGGGCCCCAAACCCTGAGCCCTTTGTGCTTGTCCCCTTGGCGCAGGTTCAGGCCCAGGCTCAGGGCAGTGGCAGAACTAGTGGCTGCCGGCAGGCCGTGGTGGTCCAGGAGGACGGACACAAGGACACACTGCCGCTGCCCTTAAGGAACACCAGGGTGCTCTCGCCGCTCAGGGACACACCTGCCCCCCACACCCTGGTGGTGAAGATAGCACTCGACCTCATCCCCAGGGTACCTCGGCTGCCCGGGAAGGGGGGCCGCCCCAAGAAGCCTGAGGAGAAGCCACCATCCACAGGGCAGAGGCAGGAGCCAGAGAAGAGATGCTCAGACACCCCTGGCAAGGCAGCCAAGAAGAGGAAGGTGGGTGCAGTGCTCCAGTGGGTGGGGACCCAGCTCTGAGGTGTACCAGGCGGGCGAGGTTGGGAGTCCCCCGTGCCTGCTTCCTTCTCCCCAGCCACTCACTCATCAGGTTTCCATTGCGTATGGAGGACACTTCATCGCTTAGGTAGAGTGGCATTTTGAGATTTAGTTTTTCCTTGTGCTGGGGATCAACCCCAGCGCCTTTGGGTTCTACTTTTGAGCTACACTCCCAGCCCCGAGGGCATGTTGTTGTGTGTGGAGATAACCCTGGGATTTAATGTTTGGTCCATTTGGTTTGCCTAGAAATTAAGATCTTACATGAATTGAAATGTTTTAGTATTCAGAATTACTGAAAGAGCTGCTGTGTGTGACTTTTATTTCTAGCGTGTGTGCTCTTTTCCTTTTTTGATGGCTCTGTGATGTGAACCCAGGGATGTGTGTGTGCCAAGCAAGTGCTTTACCACTGAGCTCCAGCCACTTTTTAAGATTGATTTTGAGACAGGGTCTCTTATTTGCCCAGGCTGGCCTCAGACTCTCAGTCTCCCTGTTGAGGGGGACATTGCAACATCTGTCATTCATTATGATTTTTGTAAGTTTTGTGGAAGGATTGGTCATAGTTTTTTTTTTTTTTTCCTTTACAAAAAGGGAAAATCCCTGCATTCTTTAAAACTCTCTGTGTGTTGGATAAATCAGTGTTTTGTAGAGTCTCCTTGCCTTTTTTCCAAATCATTGAATTCTGGATCTGTTTCTGCTTTTTTATGATGATGAAAAGTTAAGTGTTCCCCAGTGGCTTTCTTTCCTGAGCCCACCTGTCCAAGATCCCAAGTCAGAGGCATTGGAAGGGCCAGTTCACTCCTGCTTGGAAGGGAGGACACTTTTGACACTTGTGTATGTGTATGAGAAGCATTGTACTCAGCTGTGGGAGTTGGCTAAGAATAACAGAGGTGAAATGGTCATGGAGCTGCTGAGATCAGCTAATTAATCCACTAGGTTAAAAATGTAACCCAACTTTACCGCTCAGTAAAGAGCACCTTTCCCTCCAGAACCCTGTCTCATGACATGGCCTCCCATGCGACTGCCTCTGCAGCAGCCAGGCTGAATGGGCCAAGTTGAGGGTCACCAGTGGTGCTGTGCCAGCTAGAAGAGGGCAGAGTTCACATGAGAGAGCTCTTAAAGCTTGAGAAAGGGGTGTGTGTGTGTGTGTGTGTAAAGTATACTAAGCTCATGGAGGAAATTGCAATGAGCCTGGAGGAGCCTCAGTTTTCAGCTCAGTCCATCCTATCACAAGTGAATAGGCATTGTGCCATTGCAGAAGGGGAAGCTTCTAGCTTTGCCTTTGGTTATGAGAACCGTGCCCCTAGAAGCCCTTGAAAACTAGGGCAGCACATGCTTTCTTTTTTTTTTTGGTACTGGAGATTGAACTCGGGACCTTGCCCTTGTGAGGCAGGCAACAGAACCACTGAGCTAAATCCCCGGCCCAGCACATGCATTCTTAATTTGAGCAATGGAAGATTTGGTCCCCTTGTGTTAGGAGCATGATTTTTTTTTCCATACCTAAGGATTGAACCCAGGGCTTTCACACTAAGGTACTTCACACTAAGCCCTTTAAAAAAAATTTTTTTTTTTTTTTAAATTTGACTTAAGTTCTCACTAAATTGCCTGGCTGGGCTGGGCTGGTACTATAATCCTCCTGCCTCAGCCTCCCAGAGAGCTGGGATTGCAGCCCTGCACTGCCTTACCAGGTTCAGTGCATGATTTCTTTGAAACTCTGGCAGGCAGCCAAGAGATCTGACCCAGAACAGGCTGCCTTGGCTACCTTAATCTCTGTGGGAAGGTGTTATCACTGAACCTAACTAGTGGCGCCACCCCCAACCCCAACCCCCCTGCAGGTTTGAAATTCCTTCATTGATCTTGGTTCCCAGCCTGGTTGGGGGAACCCCTGGGGCTGAGTCTTACTATAGTACCCCAGGCCTTGCAGAGCTGCTGCTTTGGCTGGAGAGATCCTGGGGTGTTTCGTCCAGACAGCCAGACCAAGGCCGCCAGTCTCCTTGCTTGGAGTTTGTTCCTGACCTTGCTCAGAAGCTCTCGGATAAGTGAGCTTAAACAGCAGTCTGCTGCATACTTAGGTCACCAGCAGAGAACCCTGAGTCCTGTGCTTTTCCTTCCTGCTGGACCCCAGGTTGGTGGCACTGAACACCTTGTCCATCTCCAGCCCTGGCCCTTTCATCGGGACCCTGAGCCCCATTAGACAGGCTGTGCCCCTTTCATCAAGATCCCAGTTGATGCCTGCCAGAGGGAGGGCTGTTCTCTAAGCTTGCATCCCTTTTCCCAAATTTGGACCATGAAGTCTTTATTCAAGTGTGAACACTAGACAAACAGCTCCAAAGGTAAAGTCAGAGCCACTGGACGTGTGCCCAAGTGTTGTTATATAAAGGCTCTTTAGAACCTGTCCTCTCCTGGTGTGAAACTTAACAGATGTTTCCAAGGCTCACAGGTCCTTAAAGCCATTTGAGGCTTAACCAGGTGTAAAGGTGCAGGATTGATGGCAGGGGCTGGGGTGCCGCCCATAGGGAGGCTTTGGGTTTGGCCCCAGCACAAGCTCAGGTGGCCAGCAGCTGCTGCGGCCATTAGATATGGACTTTTTACTCCTTTGATGGAGAAGGTGAAGTTTGCAAGGAAATGTGGAGAAATTGTGAGGGTCCCAATTGTGAACTCACACCATGCTTTTTACACAAGCTACTGAACTTTGACAGTTTGATTGCAATTTAGAATTTAAAATATGAGTGTATATTTTCAGATATGCATGCAGTATTGAGGAATGAACCTAGAGCCTTGGCACTGAACTTCATCCCCAGCCCTCCTTTGATCTACAGTGGACTCCTGAAATTCGAGGGGGTTATTTCCTGGAGCACCCACCCATTGTGAAAATCCGTGAATCTCAGATTTGAGCAGAAGAATGCCTATTTTTATAGTTTAAACCCTAAATATGCTATGTCCCCCAGTTATGTAATTTAATAAAATACTGTATTAATTAATAAAGCCTTAGAAGGTGCAGGGCATTTTGGTGACATCTTAGCAATCTTGGGGCTTTAAGAACAAAACCTAGAACACTGGAGATAGCTACACACAGCCCAGCAAACTGTTACGATGAGAGAATGTTGGTACATCTGCTGAGATGGGTTACAGGCCAGGAGCCAGTCACCAGCAAGGAGAACTGAATAATGCTCTCGGATTGGCTACTTCCAAACTTCATACCAAAAAAACAATTGTGGAGGATATTTGTGGTTTCCGTGAAATTGCAGGGGTTTCCATGAACAATTATTAGTTAGGTTCTAAGGAAAAATCCACGAGGCCACCGACTTTGAACTGCAACTTTGTGGGAGTGTATTGTATTTTTTTATTTTGAGAAAGGGTCTTGCTAGGTTGTGCATGTGGGGCTTTGAACTTGCAGTCCTCCTGCCTCATCCCCACAGAGTGCTGAGATTACAGGCATGTGCTTTCACACCCATCTCTTTCTTTATATAGGTTTTTTAAGTTAAGCACAGTATAATACCCAATCAGGCCAGTTCAGCTAGGAGCATGGCAGAACGCTCCTGTCAGGGCCAAGCATCTCAGTGTGAGCCATGTGTGGGATTCTTCCCTGGACAACTTTTTCTTCCCTCCACCTAAGAGATTCCCTTGCAAACAAATGGGTAATCTGCCTTAATGGTCATAGGCCAATAAATGCAAGGGGGTACATTTATTCACGTCTTTTCCTTTTTCTAAATGATTGCTTTACTAATGAAGATTTTTTTTTTTTTTTGGAAAACCCTTCTGCCATTTGGCGGGGGTGGGTGTTGGCTGTGTGAAAGTGAAGTTGTGTGTAGCAGGAAAAGCTGCATTATTTCTTGGGATGGTTGGTTTTCACTTCCCCTTTTGTACAAGATCCACCTACATGTTCTTGGGTTGTTTCTCCAGATCAACATCAACAGATTTGGTCCTTAGAACCACAAGTTGGAAAACTCATCCTTTCCGCCTTCCTACAGCCACTCAGTGGTGGACTTTCCATGCCTGTCTCTGAGTGCTAAGAAGAGCACTCGCCCTGTGCGGGTGTGGCTGAGGCTGTTGTCCCAGTGCCTTGTAGATGCCCTTGCCCACATTGATTTTCTTTCTCATGGTACTTACTCTGGCCAGCATGGCTGGTCGTCTCAGGACATCCCTGTCCCTCCCTGGTGCGAGCTTGGGCTGCATGTCCTTGTGTCATTTTCTTATTAAGCCTCCTTCAGAAAGTGGCCTGGAACATCCAAAGCATACCACACTTCTCCACTTTTCTGGTGCTCTGTACATTCTAGGCTCACCTGCTTCCAGTTGAGAGAGTGTGTCTGGCCTTGAGCGCTGAGGAGCCTGGGCTGTCCACTTGGTTGGCTGTCACCTGTCATGGATGGGTCCCTCTGGGCACTGATGCTGCTGGCCTGGGCCTCAGTTGTGTTTTATCCACCCCAGCTGGTGATATCTTTCTTTTTCAGATGTGTTTTATACAAATGTGTGCTGGGAGGCTGGTGAGAGAGGCCCAAGGTCAGAGGCCCAGATCAGGGTGTTGACTCTGCTGGTTACAATCAGGACTGTCACTGTCATCCCTGGCTCAGCTCCTGATGGCCTCCACCATTCCTCCACCTCAGGTTCCCTTTTGGACACTCCATGTCCCACCATGGCAGCTCCATTTCCAGAATACAGACCATGCCTGTCTACCAGTTAGAGATGCTTTTGGTTCTGGGAAAAGCCGCCTCTCTCCCTGCTGCCAGCAAGTGCCTACCTGCTGAGCCAGGTGCAGGCGGGCAGGCGCTAGCGCCCTGGAGGTGTCCCTCCAGCTCTGTAGGTGGGGCGGCCCTTGGCAGATCACCAGGCTACCTGCCCCAACAGGTCAAGGAAAGCAAACAAGTGAGTTAGAAGGCCAGGCAGCAGCCTCCTCATCTGTATGGAGAAGGAATTCCTGAATCCCAGGCCTTTAACCAGAGTCCCTGAAACCGGGTAATGTGGGGTAAGCTCCCTGGTAGAAGGACTCCTTTGTTCTTCCCCAAGGAAGAGCCCTTGTGCCTCCCCTTTTCCAGCAGGGCTTAGGACTTGTGCCTCAGCTTCCAGATGCCTGCAACAGCATGGCCCCCTCCCCGGTGCATCCTCTCAAGGTTATGACATGGTTCTGCTTCCAGGGACCTCAGCCATGTCCCTCAGCTGTGAGGCTTCCTTTCTGTGCCAACCAAGGAACACCGAGTGCTGCTGGGGACGCCATGGGTGGGGACAGGAATGAGCCCCACAAGCGGTGCAGTATGCACAGGGCCGTTTGGCCCTGCAGCCTGCAACGAGCCCCACAAGGAGAAACCACAGGAGGGCTTGGCTGTGTTTATCTGAATGGCTTCCTTTCTACTAGTTATTGAACATTATCAGCCTCTGAACAGTCAGGTATCAATAGAAAGCGTGTTATTCCAGTGAGTTGCTAAATGCTAGCATTGTAAATGCTAGTGTGGAAGGTAGTATCTGGCAATGACTGGTTTCCAGTCTCCATTTGGCACAAGGCAGAGTTCTAGCCCAGGTGTGAGGCCTGACTCACTGTGAGTCTTATTTTCATATGTGCTTTGTACAGCCTGCTGCTTTGGGTTAAGTCATAGCCAGCATGTCCTAACCAACTGGAAAACACAGCTGTTACTTTCGATTCACCTCTGGACTGTGGTGTTCTCTTGAAGATGTCATTTGGTGGGTGGTGTATGTTCTGTCTTGGGAACCTCTGCATGTCCTTAACTACTGGAAATACCTCCCATTAACAGAAAATGTGTTTTATTGTTGTGTGCAATCTCATAGCTGCCCAGACATTTTAGCACATTCTGGCTTTCCCAGGGATAAATGTCCCATCCTTCAACATTTGCTGGGCCAGCCCTGCCGTCTTTAATCTAAGACTGCAGAGAATTCCCTGGCCCCTTTCTGGACAGGATGCCTGGCACAGGTAGGTGCCTAACTGGCATGGGCTTTCCTCGCCTGGAGCAGGCATCTGTTTGAACCCTGTCCATCATTAATGATTCTTTTTTGCTACGCAGACTTGGCTGTGCACAGCCCTGTCACAAGGCCCTGGTAGCTTTTCCTGGTGAGTGCTGGGCCTTTTGCTTCTGAATTTTCCTTCAGGACACTGCTTCTGGCTGGGCCTGTGGCGTTTCAGTGGTGGGTTAAGAGTCACTTGCTTACCTCACGCTCTGTGTCCCTAGGAGGCCCTCTGAGATAGGTTTTCCCAGTCTCCCCCAGTGAATGGTTGCATTTCTAAGTTACGAATTAGTTTTTTTCCTCATCCTTGCTGGTATGTAATTCCTTCTTTGTGTTGATTAATTGGAAAGAGCCCAGATCATCTTTAGCATAGTGTGTAGAACAATGCTGTCAATAGAAATATAATGTGAGCCACACATTTAACATTTTCCAGTAGCCACTTGGAAAAACTAGTGGCAATAATTTTAATAATTTTTAATCTAGTATGTCTCAAATACCACATAAACATTCAATCAATATAAAACCCACTACATTCTTTTTTCCCCCTAAGTCTTCAAAGTCCCTCCTCTGTAAGTAGCGGCTTTCAGGACCCAGTGCTTCCTAGACGTGTGGCTGTGGCTGCTGGACGGACGGGCCTGTGCTCCTCATGGCTGGTTCTCTCCTGCAGCCTGCTTCCCCTCTGACCATTCTTAGTCTGCACACATAAGGTTAAAGCAGGCATCTTTGGGAGCCCCCTGAACAAATCTGTTTTGAAGCAAGACCACACATATGTGAATAAAAGTGTTTTTCTCGAAGGGGGGAGATTTATTTTTCCATTCTTTGGGGCAGGGGCAGGTTGTATATTAGAAACTGGGCAGACCTTGAGCCAATCCATCGTAATTTCTTCATTTTCCTGTGAGAAGTTCAGGGGAAGAGATAGACACCTTGGTGAAAACTGGGACCTCCCACAGACTTATAATTCAAAGACTGCTTTTTTCCTTTATGGCTTCAGAGATTTGAGGTTGATGGGGGATTGTCCTAGACTGACTGGCAGTGTCCCAGATTTCTAAGGGCGAACTCACAGTTGGGGAGCCACATGCATCCCCCTTGTCTTCACTGCCACTGGCTGGGCAGGAGGGGCTTCATCCTGAGCCAGGCAGTGCAAGACGTCCCTGGCAGGGCTTGGCAGAGTCTCAGGGTCAGACTTCAGGTGTTGTGTGACGATGTGGAAATGGCTTTTGTCACGAGGACTTCTTTGTTTTTTCAGTGATGAGATAGTCAGTGGTGCCTGGGTTCACAAACTTAATTCTTTCCACGATTCTAGTTGCAGAATTCCTTCCAAGATTCTGGGGGCAACCAGAATTGTGGAAAGAATTACATTTGTGAACCGAGTATTTTGTAGCACTTCACTTGTAGTTGAGTTACTTAAATCCTATGGATTCCTTTCCTTTAATTCTCACTAAAATCATATTTTGAGAGTGTGAGCGCTCACCCCATTTCTTTTGAATAATACATGTATTTTCATTAGAAGGGAGGGAAGGTTTAAGTACGCCAGTCTGGATTTTATGCATGCAATAAATTAGTGGATTAGTGGTACATGGATGGTTCTTTCAAAGTGGGGACCCTCCTAAAGCCATACCTGTGTTACCGATGTAAACCTGTATGTTATTGACTGCTGGGGGGCCAGAGACTTGCATCTGCAGATCACTGATCCTTGACTGTTTAGAGAAACAGTGGTGTCTTTGAGTCCACTTAATTCTCTTTTTTTTTTTTTAAACATTTTCATATTTTATTGGTACATTTTAGGTATACAATATAATGACATTCATCATTGGAAATTTGCACCTTTACATAATCTCCCTTGGTTCTTATTTTTCCCCTTCCCCTGCCCTCCCTTCAACCCCTCCATCCTTCCCTATTTACAAAGATTTTGTTTCCATTTTTTCATTTTCTCACATTCCATTCCCTTCTTTCCTTTTTCCCCTACCCCTCCCAATTCCCCTTCCCCTTTGCCCCCTTTCTTCCTATTTCACACTATGCATTATACCTTTTAGTCCTTATTTACACTTTCAGTTTCTCACACTAGAGAAACTATTTGGTATTTACACATGTGTGACCTGTTTATTTCACTTAAGAGTATCGCCTCAATGTGCATCCATTTAGCTGTAGTCCACTTACTCTTGAGAGCTGTTACCTCAGACAGTGTCCCTTTCTTGGGTTTTGAAGGTTCATCTTTATTCACAAAAATGTGTCTCAGTCCAAGCAGCACTGACTTTAGACTGTCCTCATGCCACCATCACACATCATATGTAGCCTCTGAGTGCTAGCAAGGCTGCTTTGTATGCGTGGATGTCACAGAAGTTGCAGCACCCCGTCAGCCTTTTCTGCCCATCCTGTTCAATGTGTACAACTGTGTTTGTAATACTGTGCCTTGCTTGCTGTACCACAATGACAGGGGGAAGCAGAGAGAGACTATGATAATAAGAAAATCAGACTGGATAAAGAAGTCAAATCACAGCCCTCTTTGTCTTCATCCTCCCACAAAGAATCTTCTAGAACAAAGTGAGTATGGCCATTAGGCACAGCTTAGGGGGGTTCTGAGTCTTCTTGGGTCCTGACAGGACAGAGAAAGGTTCTTTTCTGCAGCAGAACTGATGATTGATGCGCCTGCTCTGACTCATTAGACCAGTGTGTTCAGTTTGTCTTGTGTCCCTGTCATCCTTGAGCACCCATAGGAACTGATAGTTGCTTTGGCAGCAAGTTTAGATTTTATCAGACAGCTTTTCATGAAGGAAAGTTTTCTAGACATTGAGAGTTTTTAAGAAAGGCACTCTTGTTGTCCCTTCTTTGCAGAATGGGAAACAGAGTCCCAGAGAGAAGAAACAGTGACCAGGGTCCGTGCTGTCCTCAGAGTGGGAGAAGCTTGGACAGCAAGCATGGTGTTACCAAAGGATGTCATAGGAAAGGATCTGTTGTCTACTTTTGATTTAGTCAGGAAATGTCTTCACATGTGGCTTGGCCTAAGCAAAGACATGGTTCTCCTGTGGCAGCTGCAGAGAGGGGTCAGTGTGGAGGTGCAGTCGGGTCACCTGCTTGACAGGCAAAGTCCAGGTCAGGACCAGTTGAGGTGGGAGAGAGCAGCAGACTCTGCAGGTGCAGTGAGAAACCCCAGCTGCATTATTATTATTAATGGATGGGGCTGGAGGTTTCACAGGTGTGCAAAAGTCCCTAAAATTTGGCCTTTCTGCAATACGGGGGCAAGAACTGTGACACTGCGCTCTTTCCTGAAGCCTGCATTTTGTCCTTTATAACTGAGAGGTTTGATTTCTGTTCTGCCTCAACTTTGTCTGATGTTTCACTCCAGGACTCCCAAGCCCTCCTCAGAGCCCTCAAAAAAGGAAATGCTTCCCCCTCCACCTGTGTCCTCCTCCTCCATGTCCTCGTCCTCCCAGAAGCCAGCCAAGTCTGCACATAAGAGGTCACGGCAGGAAGCAGACCTCTGTCAGGACCCTCCCCAAAGTGCCAGTGGTCCCAAGAGCAGCGATAAAGACCTCTCCGTTTTCAAGCACAGGAAAGTCCAGGGCAAGGGCTCTGGAAGCTCCTTGGAACACAGAGTAAGTGAGAAGCAGGAACCTGCGAGTGGGGGCCGTCCTGGTGCATCCGAGTGCCTGGCTTAGTGCCTGGCTGAGCAAGGTCCTGGTCACAGAGCTTCAGAGCCATTGGTCTGAGTTAACTGGCAATAATATGTTGGGTTTAAAGTTGTGATTCTTGGAGGGCAAATATAAGGTCATTTTACTGAGATAGTAGGGGTCAGTTTGTCTTAAAAATGATGATTCTGGGTGAAAAAATTAGAATAATAGATTGTTATACTAATTTTCAATGAGATGTTTTGCAGAAAGAAATTGTTACCCCAGAGAGTTCTTCTTTGCATATTTGATCTCAAATACTGTAATTATTTGCTATAATGGAAAAAATAACCACTTTCTCAAATCAAATATCCTCTCTTCCTGTTAATGCTCGCGAATCCGTGTCTGTGTGTGTGTGTCTAAGCAGAAATGTCATGAGTTGCTCGCTGTCTTGAGCATTCTCGTCTCAATGTTTTGAATCCCCAGAACAGCCAGAAACTGTGGGTTCCATTGTGTCTGTAGTGGGAAGGTCCGTGCCCAAGGTGAAGTGTGGTGTCTAGTTTACTCCTGTTCAGGCACTATTTGGGGCTACTTAAGAGAGATACTACTTTTAGGACAATGATCTTTAGGGTTAAAATGTAATCTGTGTATAATTTTTTTTAACCAGGGATCTGGAGATACTGCAAACCCTTTTCCAGTGCCTTCTTTGCCAAATGGTAACCCTAAACCAGGGAAGCCCCAAGTAAAGTTTGACAAGTAAGAGTCTGGATGCTTGCTGCTGCTGCTTTCTCCCCTGCCTGTCTCCTCCACCTCCCCCTCTCACTTCCTCTCTTCTTTCTCCCTCCTTTCCCCTACCCTCACCCTCTCGGTCGTCTTCAGCTGCCTTGCCCCTGTCTCCTCATTTCCGGTTCCTAGGGCACACCTTTCCATTTCTCTTTTTGCAGACAGCAAGCTGATTTTCACATGAAGGAGGCCAAAAAGTTGAAGTGCAAAGCAGAGTCAATGGTCAGTCTTGGCTTTTTATTCCTTTGGTAGAAAGTTTTCTGATTAAAAAAAAAATTATCGTCTATGATGTGCGGTGCTCTACATCATCAAATGTGTGGCTGCGGAGAATTGGGGTGGAGGGAGGAGGAGGAGGAGGCCTCTGTGAGTGGGACAGTCAGGCTCTGGGTGAGCAGCGGCTAAGGAGTTCTGGTGGAATCGTGTTCTTTGGTTCCACTGATTCAGTCTGATTGTGGACAGATTGATACAGAGACCCTAGTCAGTAGAAGTTGATCTGTCTGGTAGTGGTGTAGTAGATGAGTGCTTCTTATCTCACCAAATCAATTCTTTGGATGACAAAAACAAGTCCTGCTAATGAAAGTCAGTCAATTTGTGACCACGCTGAAAAGATTTATGAAGTGAGGAAGTCTGTTTGCATCCCAGAATTATCTAAAGCCCTGGGTGCCTGAATGAAAGTTAGCTGAGCCCATTAGATGACAGACAGTTCCAGATGCAGGTACTGATGGTACTGTTGGTAAACATACCTGGAGGTATGGATTCTGTTGACTTGTTGGCCTTTGGACTTTCTGGAAGGTGAAGGTTTGTTATTGCCTATAATTAAATATTCTTTTATATCACTGCTACGGTATGAGGCCATGTGTGCCTTTTGTCATATGTAAGCATCTGAAGCCCTGGGCTTTTATTTGTATAGTGTGCTCCCCAGACCTAAACCCCTGCAAACATTTACCCCTTTCTGGAAAGGTGTGTGTTGCCACAGGAGAGAGCAGGGCTGCCAGAGACCCAAACCAGCAGCTCCACAGTGGTCACAGGGACCGAGGCCTGGGGTCATCTATATCTGTTCCTGACCCTCCAAGAGGGATGTTCTAACACCCCAGAGCAACTCCCCATTCTTCAGGCAAAATATCCCTTGATTTTTTTCCCACACCAGATGTTCCTGGGGAGTTCAGGGTAGGTCCCTAGACCTGCCCCATGCCTAGGTCACCTGAGTCAGATCACAGCTGTGCTGAGCAGTGGTCCTCCTTCCCACTTTCTTAGATGGAGATGAACTGAGTGATTCTGGAGTTTGGGAAAAGAGTAAATGCTTAGCACTGTCAACCAGTTGTCTACAATTAACCTTGACATTGAACATTGTATGCCCTAGATTCCCTATTATTTGAATGATTAAGATGAGTACTCCAGGAAGTTGGTTTGGGTTTTACTCTATAGAGTGGCACATCTTTTCTCTCTACATGAGGTGACCGAGCATCCCAGTGTGCCAGAGCAGGTCTGCTTTTGTCTGTTGGAGTCCAGTGTAATAATACATCCCATTCTGCTCTGGAAGCCTGAAGTTTGGACAGTAATATGTAAGACCACCCTCATAATTGCATAATGCCTCAAAGATGTGTTTGACATTCCAAAAAGTTAAGTTGTGCATGACTGAGAATAGATGAGTGTATTTCATCTTTGTACTGTGCTCACTGTTGAGTGCAGGAATTTGGGCTCTACCATTTTAAACCAGTTTGGGAGATTTACAGGTCACCACAGGGATAGTACTTCCAGGCATTGCCAGCCTTCCTTGCAGAGTAGTTAAGGAAGTAGATGTTAACTAATTGCTCAATCACATTATAGTTCTTTGCTTCTGCCCCAAGTCCAATATTAATTTTGGAATATCCATCAAAGAAATGATTTTAACCCAGTGAATTTTGAGTATTAGCTTCCCATCAGCAAAGCAAACCAGTATAAGCAAACCCTATACTGCTAATGAACTGAGGCATTTAATTTTAATTTATTCTTTTTGACAGTAATACTCTGGGCCTACACTATCTAGGAAAAATATTTTTTAAAAATCATGTTATGTCTAAAATGTAAAATCCTAGAGCAATAATGAGTATTCTGGAATATAACGTATGCATATGCATGTGCATGTTGCCAGCCTAATTTGTTCCCCTTCCAGGCCAATAGGAAGACAGCATGCACCTAGGTAATAGCTGCCAGGTGTGCGGTATGAATAAGTAGCAGCCTGTAGCCATCTCCTCGATGTTGCATCAGCATATGTCTGTCTGGGGTCCCCACCATTGCTCTTTTCATCCTCTTTTAAACGGATCCCTTTGAGAGCACTGGTACTATTTACCAACTTGCAGTATTAATGTGTGGTGTTCAGGCCAGATTTGGAGAAAGAATGAGTGCCCCTCACACACTGATTGGTTGGAGTGACTTAGTTGTATTATGCTACTTAGTGAAAAGAGGATTAATGATAAAATGTTTATTGAGGTTTAGGTGGCCACCAATATCTGATTGCACTTTTCTGCAGTCCCTTTAAGGTACACTGAAATTTTGTCCTGGTTGTCAAAGGTCATGGCCTTGTATTCTAAACCAAGGCGCCAAAGGAGATTAATCTGTTGGGCTCTACAGTGCTTAAAAAGATGACTGTCAGATATTTTATGTAAGATGCTCAGAAACCATAATGAACGTTTTCTGCTCACAAGATAAACCTCAGTTCCTACAGAGAGACTTGTGTCTGCATTGCCCTAGATGTGTAGTATAATCTAGTTCTTGAGGAAGTTATGAAACAAGTAATTGCGTGCTGCTAACAGGGAGTTTGTGCACATGTATTTATTTCCTGGAGGTGTGAGAGAGTAGCCTTAATTCAGGACTGCTGTCTTCTTCCTAATGAGTTTTTTTTTTTGGTACCAGAGATCGAACTCCAGGTCCTTATGCTTGCAAGGCAGGTGGCGGAACCGCTGAGCTAAATCCCTGGCCCCTTCCTAATGAGTTTTTGCTAGCTCTTCAGTAGGTAGTTGCTGACGGGCACTTTTACCTATCACTTTCAGTTCATTCATCCTTACACTTCTCTGTCTTTTTTTTTTTTTTTTGGTACCGGGGGATCGAACTCGGGTCCTTGTACTTTTGTACCAGGCAGCGAAACCACTGAGCTAAATCCCCGGCCCCTCACACTTCTCTCTTAAGCACGACTGAGCTCAGACACTAAAGTCCCAGGAAGGATGTGGGTAAGAAACTATAAAGAACAGTCTGTCTTGGCCTAACAGTGACCGTGTTTTCCTGCAGACGGACAAGGTGGGGAAGGCCTTTAAGTACTTGGATGCCGTCCTGTCCCTTATTGAGTGTGGGATTGCGATGGAGTCGGAGGGCCCGGCAGCCAAGTCAGCATACTCTGTGTACTCGGAAGCTATGGATCTTGTTAAGTAAGTGCCAAGTTGCTGTGCTCTTCTCGTGCCTACTGTATTTTGCTTGCCTCTATTGCTTAATCCACTGGAACCTTAGTTTGGTACAGGGGAACCTTAAAAAGTACAGAGGTAGGTGCAACTGTGCAGTAGAGCATGTGCCTGGCATTCAGGAAGCTGGGGGCTTGACTCCCAGCACTGAAAAAAAAAATTTAAAAACTGTTGGCTCAAAAACAGTTTTTGTCCTAAACTAAAATTGTGCTCCAGCTGAAGTGCTAGCCCAGAGTAACAGGGTATCATCTTGCCAAGTACACTGAGCATCGTGGAACTCTAGTTCACCCTTTCGGCTGTTGTGCAGCTCCCCGATTGTCACAGGGGGCTCCTTGGGGATGCAGCTAGCTGTACCTGTGCCCATGGAGCCAGGATGCCTCAGGGTCTGCATTTCGCTGTCGCTCTCAAGTCTCCACACCTCAGGAACCACTGTGGGAGCTGCGTGAATTTGGGCCGCCCCGGTCCAGGTCTCTCCGTGCCTTGTTTAACCCATTGCTTTCTCATCTTGCTGCAGGTTCACAATGTCGCTAAAACCCTCCGATACCACAACACAAGAGAAAATATTTGCTGTTTTATGGTGTGTACCTTTTACTTAGTCTAACTTCACCTCAATTTGTTTTTGTTTCTTTTGATGTTTTAAGAAATTTTTGAAACTTGTTGTAACCTGAAATTTATGGTAAAAGCCAAGTCACTGCCTTGACAAATGTTGGATCCCACTGTTAATTGTGAAAATGGCATCTAGTGCTGGCTCACTGGTGACTTCTGAATGTTTCAGTCTTGCTGTTTAAATTGTGTTCCTGTGTGTTTGTGATTTGGGGCCAGTATTTACTTTTGGCACAGTCTGATCTGTGTAGAAAGTCTGGGGTGGCCTGGCACAGGCGGGTTGGCTGGCTGTGTCCCATGGCAAGCTTGTCCTGTTCGGGACAGGCCATGCCTCATGTGACTTCTGTGTATTCACAGCATGCGTTGCCAGTCCCTCTTGAACATGGCGATGTTTCGCTGTAAGAAAGACATAGCAATAAAGTATTCCCGCACTCTGAACGAACACTTCAGGAGCTCTTCCAAAGTAACCCAGGCACCTTCTCCATGCATTGCAAGGTAATCATGTCTAATTTAAATAATTTACAGAATGAAGTCATTTTTTATCTCTTGCTTTACAACTATTTGTGTATGTGGTAGGGGAGGACTTTGGCTTTTCAAAACTTAAATGCATTTGTGTGCTAATTTACTTCTTCAAAGTAAATCACTATCATTTTCTGCATTTTTGAAAAGGAGTTACAAGTCAAGGCTTAGGCTGAGTGACTAGCATAAAAGGTACAGTCATCCCCTCTTAGCCATTGTTGATGCGTTCCACACCCCTAGTGGACACCTGAACCTGCAGCTACTGTGGACCCCTCCATAGACTTCCTGTACAGACCTATAAAAGTTTAATTTCTTTGTTAGGCACAGTCTGAGGTTAACCACAAAAGACTGGCGATGTGGCTCGGTGCCAGAACACTTGCCTAGCATGCATGAAGGCCCTAGGGTCCATCCCTATCCCTGGGAGGAAAAACCCCAAACCAAACACACAATACCATAATAAAAGCTATGTAAAGGTTTCTTCTCTCATTCAAGACAAATACTAAAATTTTTCAGATAGAGGTTGACAGCAAGTAACTAAAACTGTGGAAAGTGAAAGCATGGCTGAGAGGGGGCTCCTGTAATCTCCAGGAGCATACAATCTGAAGTATAGACTCCAGGGTCTTGGGATCCCCTGAGAACAAAGAGCCCTGGAAGCAGAGCCAGCATCCCTTCTCCCTTCTTGTGCTACATCTGCTTGGCATTCAGTAAATGGGAACTTCCCAGAACTATGTGCCCTTCCCCATTCCCAGGACTCACACCGGGGCAGCACGAATGACACAGTCACACCCAGCAACAGTGTCTCCCTGCTTTGTGAACAAAACTGTTCACCTGTGGGGTAAGATGTGGAAAAACAGAATGCTTGTGCAGTGGTTTGTAGGATGGGAATAGAATGTTTTTCTCCACAGTCCTTCACTAACAATTTTTTAAATTTTTGGTCATATTCCTTGGGAATTTCCCAGTTCTGAGAGGAAATTCCCAACAATTTGAAAGAAGACTGCTCTGTATCCTCTCTCCAGCAAAGCAAGACCTGATGGGGAAGTAACATTCACCCTGAAAATGTCACCACTCCAGCTCCGAGCTACTCTAAGCTCTGAGACAGTCAGTCACATTATTGTATGCAATGCCTTCATCTGGTGCCCAGCAAGGCATGGTCTTTAGGCCACCCCTGCAGTTCCTAGATGTACCAGGAAACAACGTAGCAGAGAGGCCCTGCTCCTGAATCACTCTCCAGTCCTGGCAGGGTTGACTGACTGCCCCAGGACAGATGTTTCCTGCCAGGCTGCTGCTGCTGCCCCTTCCATCTTAGAACCACTTATTGTTTACATCTAAATGATTTCCCTCCACACTGAGATCCATAGTACCTTATGTGGGCAGGTACTCAGCCAGGGCAGAGGAAAGCTAATGTCCAGTTCCCGGCCTGTGCTACCACCTTTCCCCATCCCTTCCGGGTCTGCCCTGCTTTGGTTGATGAAACAAGTCACCAGGGACCTACAGGCTCTTAGCACCTACCAGTCCTGGGCTTAGGGCTAGCAGAGCACAGATTGTTAAGACCCGTGTCTGCCTTCTTGGTGCTGGGACCCAGGAAAAGGGAGATAAATGCACAAAAAGAGATTAAGTGGTGACAGAAAGGAAGCCGTGCTGTTCCACACTGTCCACACCAAGTGCCAGGTGCAGAGTGGGGCTCCGTGTCCTGTTGAGTGAGATGAAAGCAGTCTTCCCAGCATGCCTTAGAATTGGGCATGGGAAGAGCATGGGTTTCTGGAAAGGTGAGAAAGTGTCTCAAACATAGCTGAGCCCACCTGGTATCCCTGACTTGTAGGAGTGATGTAGCAGTGAGTGCCACTTGGATGAGGACACAGTGAGACTTTGTGACTTGGACTGCAGCTCCAGAGATAACAAGCTGATTCTTCTCTCCTTCTCACCCTGCCAGAAGCACAGGTGCACCATCCCCCCTCTCCCCAATGCCTTCTCCTGCCAGCTCTGTCGGGTCCCAGGCCAGTGCTGGCAATATGGGGAGCAGTGGGATGACGGCCACAGTCAGCACCCCTGTCTCCATTCAGAACATGACCTCCTCCTACATCACCATCACGTCCCATGTTCTTACCGCCTTTGATATTTGGGAGCAGGCAGAAGCCCTTGCAAGGAAGAACAAAGGTAAGGGCTCTGGCGTTGATCAGTGGGTTGTGGGCATAGGGTGGAAAGAGTGTTATTGGTTTGGATTTTATGTCCCATTCCTTAGAGAACAGGGACTGCGTAGCTGTTTGCTCTCTTCTCCATTCTGCTCAGAACCCAGTTGGAGTTCTTCCTTGAGCTCTGTGGCACGGGTCTGGATTCCTGTGGTTAGATCTCCACAAAACCAAATTAGAAGCAGCTTTAGCACCTTGCCCCTTCATAAGTCCTTTAGGTCTGAGTGGAACCACTAGCAAAAGGGCACAGCAAGAGAAGGTGGAGCCTCACTGGCTGTTCTTAGGCTCAGCACATCTGCGATAGGAAGTAGCATAATCCCAAGGCTGAGTTTGTTTGCTTGCAGCCTATGTTAAGAAAAATAGCTGCAGGGGCTGGGGATTTAGCTCAGTGGTTCTGCCACCTGCCTCCCAAGTGCAAGATCCCAAGTTCTGTCCCCGTTACAAAAAAAAAAAACTTGTCATGTTTGCCCTGGGGATTTAGCTCAGTGGTTCCGCCGCCTACCTCAAAAGCACAAGATTCCGAGTTCAATCCCCGGTGCCTCCCCAAAAAGCTGCAAATGGAAAAGATGGCTTGGTAAACATTCTTGCAGAGAAGAAGGCCCTTGGGGACATCCATGGTTTAAGAACAGCAGAGCAGGGCCGGGGATTTAGCTCAGTGGTTTCACCGCCTGCTGTGCAAGCGCAAGGATACAAGTTTGATCCCCGGTACCAAAAAAAAAAAAACGTTGACCAGAACAGCAGATCATGCAGTCAGGGGAACTGTTTAAGTTGGTGCCAGTCACCACTAAGTAAATGCTTACATATGTGAGTGCCAGATTAAGGCCATTACATTTTTCTTTCTGGCTCTAGGAAGAATACAGCCAGCTGGCTATAGCCTCTAAACTTCCCCACAGCCTCTTAGAGCTTTATCTTTCTCAGCAAACTAATAATGCTTGTAACATGGTGGGTTTTGTTGTGTTTTGTTGTCCATTCATCCATGTCTATAAAATATCAGGGACTGTGCTAGCCGGATTTTATGGATTCTACTCTGAAGCAAACCTGGTCCCTGCCCTTCTAGCCTTCTAGCCTAGTGGAGGAATATGGAGAATTATCAAGCAATCACAGTAGATTGTGTTGCTGGTGTGTTTTGGTTTTTTTTCAGTACTGGGGAGGGAGGGAGGGAGGGAGAGATTTTGTTTGATGTTTGGCTGTGATAAATGAAAGGTGGAATATTGGGGACATAGCTTCTAGAAACTTGAGTTTTTCTGCTTTTAATTTTTGTGTTCATGTATATTTACTTGGTTGGTTGGTTTGTTTTGCAGAATTCTTTGCTCAGATCAGCACAAAAACCTGCACCTTGGCCCTCAACAGCAGTTTGGTGGACCTGGTGCACTATGCAAGACAGGGTTTTCAGCGGCTAAAACAAGCAGCCAGAACACCTTAACAGATGCCCAAGTTGACTCAATGCCTTGGGAACTATTTTTGCACATTGGAAGCCTTGGAACCAGTCTGGACTTTTGTCTCAAAAGGAGCTCTATGAGATGATCTGGAAGCTGGTCCACTTACACTCTCATGGGTTGTGTAACCATCAGTTGGACAGTGTGGCTATGCAGAAGCAGGGATGGGGTCAGCAGAGAGATGATCTTACTTTTCTCAGCGGGGGACAGAAGTGCAGTGTTGCCTTCCAGGCATGCGAATGGTCTGAGATCATTTCCCTGGATTTTTGTTTTGTTGTGTTCTGAACCAGTGGGATGCAACTCTGAAAACAAATCCATATCATCTCGGTAGTCACACTAGGCCACTCCCAGAAGGAAATTTTTTTAAACAGTGATTTTTGGTGAAGGGTTTTGTGGTTGATTTCTCTTAAGTTTTAGGGGAGGATTTGTTTAGTAGATTCTGTTGGCCATCTGAAAACATAAATTGTGAAGGACTCCACTGTACCCTTTTCTTTGAGTAGGCAGTGGCTCTGATGTTACCAAGTACTGTCCTAATTTATAAAATCAAAGGAAACCCGATTGGCTAATGGACTGCACCCTCACCCCAGCTTGGAGTTCTCCAACTGAGCTGGAAGCCAGCTCCAGATTCTGTTCATCAGGGGGACTTGGCATCACTGTCCCATCCCTGCCTCTGGGAAAAGGAGTTGGTGATGAGGCAGTCACCCTGGACTATCTTCTGAATTTCCTATCTTGGGGAAGAAGGGAATCAACCTTTATACCTGACCAGATGGCTAACGTGCTTTTTAATTTTCGTTTAAGCAGCACTGGAATCCAAGGTGCTGGTTGGTGGTCTGCAGCTATGTGGTAACTTGTGTGTGACCAACTCTGAGTTTTGTCAGTGAACAAAGAAAAATGAAATCTACTTCTTAGGCTATATTTTTCTGCTACAAATTATTTTATATTTATAGCAAAATTAAACTTTCTGAGCCTTTGCTTGACTAGAGGAAGTTAACTCCCTGAGAGGAGGCAGAGATTTGGGGGACTGATTAGACTTTAGAAATCGTCACCACATGCCTTCACTCCAGAGTGTTCTCAGTCACTCAGATCTGGTGAGGCTGAAGAGGAACTGCGGCCTTCCCCTGAGCTCTTCCCACACCGTCTGCACTCGACCAGTTCCTTCACAATGACTAGAAGGAAAGGACACATTCAGGATTCCCACAGTCCCGTCACACAGGTTCTCATCCATGGAGATTTTGAAGGTTCATATTGGAAATATCCTTCTGAGTGCAGTGTTGTTTCAAAAGCCAACTTTTTTTTTTTTTAAACCCCTTTTAGAAAGTAGGATTTGCACATGTATTACACTTGAGGAGTTATCTCTATAATTAACTGGTTAATTTACTCCTCCTTCAACCTGTTCTGTGTTCTGCATATTTCCTTCTGAGCATGTCTCATAGTTTGGTATTTATTACTTGTGAAGAATGAAGATGTCTCCAGTTCCTGTGGTGAATGTAGAAGTCTCTTGTGCAGTGCCTGTGTAAAGGGCCAGGTAGAGGATAGGGGTGATGCTTGTTTCTGTTCCACATATAGCTGTCCATGTGGCATTGTCTGTTAGCCTCACTTCCCACCTGTTCTCTCACCCTGGTTGAGTTAAAGCCATAGATGTCTGAGCAGAAGACCTTGATGTGCAATTCTGACAAAGCAGCTTCTTCGTGGTTGCTGTAATGCAAACTTATGGTCTTTCTAAACTCTTAGTTTAAAATACCTTTTGACATTAATTTCTCAGCAGGTTGTGTGTGTGGTGGTGTGTGCGCATTTTGTGTGGCCGGGACACGGCACTAGAATGAGGCCTATGCAGTGTAGTTGCCATTCTTTTCCTTGCTCTGTTGGCTGTCCCCTCCCAGCTGGGGGTATCCCTCACTGAGCAAGCTGCCTGTCACTTGTACAGGGTGATGCTCTCTGCCGAGCATGTGCCTTCCCAGTGAGCCACCCCGTTCCCTTGACCCAAGACATTTCTCAGCAATTCTCAAAGAACAGACAGCTTTTTCTGTGGCCTTATTCTTTGTGCGATTTTTTTCTGAACTCTATATTAAATTTTATTTGTCCCTTGAACAACAAATTTGGATAAATCAATTTGTACTGCTTCAGTCACTCCGTATTTCTGATTCTGATTACAATACTCAATGTACCTAAAATGGAGTAGCTGGGGATCCCTCATGTCCACTGGCGTTTTTTGTTGTTACAGTTGTGTATAGAAATCTATATAGAAGGATATTTAAACCATTTACACTTTTTCACTGCATGGTTATAATTCCCAGTGGCAGAATTTATACTGAGGTAGAATATTTGAGAGAATTGCATTATAAAATTAAATCCAAATATGTGATGTCATCATAACAGTAATAGTACTCACTTCACATTGAGGCAAAGAGAAACATCTGAAGAATAAGTATAGGGCCGGAGATTTAGCTCAGTGGTGCCGTGCCTGCCATGCAAGCACAAGGTCCTAAGTTCGATCCCTGGTACCAAAAAATTTTTTTTACAAGAGTAAGTCTTATGTTTTCCATGTCAGGGTGTGTGTGTGTGTGTGTGTACATGTACACACAGTAAAAAATGAACACTTTTACTTTTAAAAGTGTCAAATGATTCTACCCTTCTGGAGATAATTAAAATGTGAATCAGTGAACTTAAAAGCTCTGCTAAACAACGAAAAACACTACTCAAAATATACCAAATTATAACGTGGTTAAGAGTGTGAAAACATAGGCCACCTCGTAACAAGGTGAAGAATGGGAGGGGCCAGCAAGCAGTTATCAGGAGTTTACCTACAGTAGGATAATTTGACTGTCTGATGTTATGATTGGGTCTCAATAGTGAATGGGAAAAGCACCTTTTTTTTTTTTTTTTTTTTAAAACCAAAGGACCTTTATTTTATAGATCTGTTTTGGCCAAAATGTGTAGCTATTTCCCCCAACAAACTGGACCACATTTACCGCTATTGTTCTGTGTCCTTTAATTCCAGATCTCAGGATGTTCAGAAGCTAACAAAAGCTGTTCCCTTTCTGGCTGAAACCTTGCCTTAACTGGTCCCTTACATATTAATGTTGGTAGGATCAGGAGCTTACTCTTATGTGTCCTGTGTAGTAACTTAAAAGCGAAAAGGAAACCACTGTGTCCTCCAAGCTGTTATCTTTGCTGTACAAGAGAGTAATAGCTGAGTCCATTGGAGTGTATGTTGTGCCTTTGTTGACCAAACTTAAGTTTGAAATAATGTTTATTTAGCCACAGCTTCAAGGGTTGTTACGAGTGTCTTACATCTTTTATCCTTCTGCTTTATAAAGTCTGAAGTATAATTGTGCATCTTAAGGTAATTGAGTTGGGCTATTTAAAAAATGTATTTCAAAAATTTCCGTGTCTCCTACCAGATTTCTTTTTCCTAATGATTTATAATCAGCAGTACAACAAAATGTTTGAAAAACTATCTGTTATACCTTTTACCACTAATAACCAGTATTTAAGTTTTGCAGGAATTCTCTAGTTGTCTTTGAATACCCAAGGGTAGTCTCTCGCTGAGTGGTGAGGTACATTGAAGCTGTGGGACAGTGCTGGACAGTACTTCCTCTTTTCTGTGTTTTTTTCTAGTGGGTCTGATCTTTTCTGGTTGGACCCATTTGGAAATAACGGATGTAAAGTATTTTCCTGTGCCTTTACTTTGTGTTTTTTTGTTGTGGGGAGGTAGAATGGCAGGGCAGCATGGTGTTGGGGATTTTTCTTTCAGCTCAGCAAGAGGTGGTTACACCATGTGATCCTCAGATATGCAGCTGTGCTGGTTTCTTGGTGACTTGAGAATTCATATCTATAAATTGTGAGCACTGGCCGTTTCTTTATTTCTTATTTATGATACATTGATGAGCACCATTCACCACTTTTCTTTAGGTGGTTGTAAATTTCTTGCTGTTCTGGGGGAATTGCACTATATTCTGCTCCCCTGTGCATTGGACACCAGGTACTGCATCCGGTAGAGCAGGGCCCACACCTCTCTACTCACAGGGTGCATCAGAGGACAAGATGGAAACCCTACAGCTCCTAGGGAGCCTGCACATCACTCACCTGGCCTGGGAGGACAAGGGAGGAAGGCCACTGGCAGATCGCAGGCTGGCCAGGCAGTGGCTGAGTTGATCCGAGGAAGACATGTTGCTTGGTGTAAAGTAGATGTTTAAGCAGTGCTCCACGCAGGCAGTATTCAGTTCGCCTTTGTTCAGGCCATGCCATGTGTTGCTGAGGAGACTGCACATCCTTCCCTCAGAAACCACGTGTACACTGTTGACCGTGGAGTGTGTGTGTGTGTGTGTGTGTGTGTGTGTGTGTGTGTGTGTATGCCTGTGGCCCAAATCTTTTCTCTCTGCTGAATGTGATCGTATTTTCGATGATACCTGCGCAGGGTTGCCTTTTTTATTTATTATCATTATATATTATATATTTTTTGCTTTCTTATACTTTAGAGGAAAGTCAAATCTTGGTATTACTGAAATTGTTTTAAAAAGGAGTAAATTGTCCAGTTGATAAATGAAAATCACTGGGATGTCTTTAATGAGCTTTCTTTAATGACTGTGGAACAGTGTGCTGGCTGTTGTCACAGTGATTTTGTACAGAGGCTGAGGAGGCAGCGGTGCTCTCAGTGGGAGGACGTGCAGCGTGAGCAAGGGGAGGCTGTATATTTACCTCCTTCAGCAGCACAACTGTGACTTGGGGCTTTTGAGAGTGCAGCTTAGCTGCCTTGTGTAGTCCTTTAAAAGAGACATATGTGGTCTGTGAGAGAATTATTTTTTAGAAGAAAAATTTGCAAAAGTTCTTTCCAAAGATAATGTGCCACAGATCTTTTTTTCTCTGTAATGAGGATTAAATGCTGTTTTTTAAAAAAATTGATTTGTTCATCTTCAAATTCTTTTTCACAAGAGAATCGAGCTGTTACAATAAAATTAATAAAAATTTACAGAAACCATTGGGGTCAAATCCATGCCTTTATTCATTTGCCTTGATAAATTCTTTGATTGCTGTGTGAAATTGCTGCCAATAGTCAATGAGTTTCATGTAGAATAATGTACTCTCATTCACAAGTGTATTTGTTGCTGAAATGGGGAAAGAAATGTCAGGAAGAGCTCACTTTTCTGCTTGGTTTCTCAAGGTCATAACTACACACAAGTTCCATCTAAGATCAGTGGTGCTTAGCCTCAAATGAACTGCAGTGTGGTCAGGACCAAGGTCACATGTTTTCAGTGTTTGCTGGGAAGAAGGGTTTGGGAGATGGCAGTGTTGCAGCAAATCTAAAAGCCAGCATTTCTTGCTTCGCCACCCCTAAAGAAATAATACCTCAGTAGCTTCATGAAATCAGAAAGGACTTAAGCCCAAAAATGTGACTTCCCAAATTTGAACCTTGGCTCCTGAGTCTCCCATTTGTAACCCACATTGATATGGTGGTCTACCCAGTAAGATCACAGGGGGCACAACAGATGATATGGGGTGCTCGGCACGGTGCCTGGCATAACATACTCAGAAACTGGTGGATGATTTTATTCTCTCCTTTACTGCACCAGTGTCCCAGCCTCTGCCTGAACACCGATAAAGAACTCCCTTCCCATCTGGTATTCATCCACTTTTCCTCTTGAATGAAAGAATAAACATGAATCTGCCCTTGGCAAGCCCAAGAGAGTCCACAAGTTGGCCCTAACTGGACAGGGTGGGCAGTGTGTGTGGAAGGAGTTTGTTCCCATTGAGAGAACGTGCAGGGAAGAGCACTCACTGGGATAGGCTGGGTCACAGGTCGGTCATCGGCTCTCTCTGGGTCTTGTCTGATAACTCAGGTCGGTAGTTGTCCAGGTTGTACCGGTTTATTTTACCAACCTCCTTGTTGGATGCTGAGATTGTTTTTTTTTTCCCAGATACTGGGGATCGAACTCAGGATGTTGCGCTTTGTCAAGACAGGCAGTGGTGCCACTGAGCTACATTCCTGGCCTGGCCCCCTCTGAGATTGTTTCTAATTTGGAGATATTATGAAAATAGGAAGAATGTTACCATAAGAATTCCTGGAAAAGTATTTGAGCAAATTTCAAACTTTCCTTGGAAATAATTTCTAGAAGCGGTTATAAGGTGAAAAGATAAAATTTCTACATACTTGTTTTTGGCCCACTTTTATTTTTTATTTTTTTGTACCAGGGATCAAACTCTGGACCCTGCACTTGTGAGGCAGGCAACGGAACCACTGAGCTAAATCCCCAGCCCTCACTTGTTTTTTGAGACAAGGTCTTGACATGTAATCCAGGTTGGCCTGGAACTTAACTGTGTAACCCAGGCTGGCCTCAGACTCAACTGTGATCCTCCTGCCTCAGCCTCCTAAATGCTGGGATTACAAGCATGCACCACCACACCCAGGTCCTCATACTTTATTTTGGAAAATTTCAAACATACAGAAAATCTGAACAAATAGTACAGTGATCACATACAAGTTTTGACTAAAAAGTCTGGTGTTTGAAATAATTTTATTACACTATAAACACACTGCCATGAATCCCCTTCAAAATAACCTAGCTTCTGTCATCCCATTGTTCTGGCCTCCTTGAGACAGTTCTGGAAGTCTTTTGGGTGTGTCTTTAGTTGCACTGTTGTGGCTGCCTTTGTCCTTTCGTGATCATTTTTACTTCAGGGAAAAAACCTCAAGTTGCAAGGTGCCAGGTAAGGTGTGTATATATTTCTCCCCTTAAAAATCTCAGCATGCATCATCTGTCTAGGTAAAGTGGTAACCACGATACCATTTTAGCATCTGAGAATATTCCTCAATGGCAAATACTTAGTAACATTCAAATTACTGTATTTTCCCGTCTCATAGCTTCTTTTTTGAACATGGATTCAACCAAGTTTCATGCATCACGTTGTGTCATTATGTCTATTAAGCAAGATCCAGACCTTCCCTTGCCCTCCTTTTAATAGAAGGCCCAATCCTGCACTTGTTTTCTCCAAGTGTCAGTCACCTCCTATAAACTGGAAGTTAGAGGCTTGGCTATATTTGATAAGGACCCTTCATGGGGACAGTGTGCTGCCTAGTGGATCCATGCAGATAGGGAACATGGTCTTTTACTATCAGCAGTGCTATCTTTGAGTCTGGTAAAGCTGTGATAACCAGGTCCCTTTTATAAATGCAGGCTTTTCTGCTCCTGCAACTTGTCGCTTTTTTTTTTTTGGTACTAGGGATCGAACTTGGGTCCTTGTCTTTCGAAGCAGGTGGCGGAACCACTGAGCTAAATCCCTGACTTGTCACTTATTTTTTTAGCTTGCACTTGAGGATCCTTGCCTGAATCACTTACTTCCTTGGGAGATGAGAGATGAGAAGATATTTTGCAGGCTTTTACTGTCATATTGCCAGAGAAAAGTTTTCATGCTTTGCAGAGAATCTATTTCCCTACTACTTCACCATTCCTGGTATTATGGTTGGAAAGTGAGAAAGGGAAAACTCATGAAATTTGATTTACGTTTCTTTTAATTCCATGGTACTGAGTATCTTTCCCTCACACGTCATTCCCAGTGCATGGGCTGTATGACCAGTAGTCCAGATGCAGTTCCAGAGAACCCATCTCTGGAGATGAGGGAAAGTTGTTTTTGCCTAAATCGTAGGGGATGAGTTCACCATGAGGGAGGGCTCTGTTAATGCAGGAGCAGAGAGAAGCTGAACAGTAAAAAGGAACAGGTGATCTATACAAGGTAGAAGCAGCTTTTTATTTTGGATTTATATACTCAAATGTGCATCTTTTATTAGATTGTTATTTGCACATTAACTTTTGCTTTTCAGTTTTTATCATGGTATTTGAGTTTGTCAAGTAAGCAGACTTTGTCTACTGGGTCCCTGGGGTTCCTGCTTTCAGTCTTGATGAGGTAAGGCGACTTTGCAGCCCAGTGTCAGGCAGACTCTGCCACTGAATACTGGCAGCAGCTCTGTGCAGTAAGTGGTGTCTCCTCTGTGTCCTTCTCAGTCTTATATTAGCAAGAACTTAGGCACTTTTAGAGCCTGCATCACTTGCATAGACCTTTATTCACTCCTTGTTAAGGTTGCTGGGAATGTGTATTGTCACCATCCAGGGGACTTTTTAAAAAAACATCTAGGGGGCTGGGGATGTAGCTTAGTGGTGCCGCGCTTGCCTGGCAAGTGCAAGGTCCTGAGTTCAATCCCCAGTACCGAAAAGAAATTTTAAAAAAATAAAAAATCATTTAGGAGGTCCTTAGAATCCTCAAATCCATTCCAAGAAGCTCTGAAGCTACACAGATCTTTACCAAAATAGAATCGGAGGTTCATCTGCTGTTACTGTGGTTGCGATTGGGTAATTATACTGTCTGGTCTGTCTTGTCTTAGGAACAGGACTCTTTCAGCATTGTGGTTTCCCAATAGACCACACTCAGCTGCAAGTAAGACTTAAATGAGACGCCAAGGCTTAGATAATAGGAGCCTTTGCCCTTCTAACAGACTGCAGGGCGGGCCTTGAAATACTTCCCAAACAGACAGACTTACTTTAACTTTCAAAGACCATGCTCTGCATACGTGCTTTAAATCACCTTTTTCTGATATGGGCCCAATCCTAACATCTCCTTTACCTACTTCATATGTGCGGGGAAGAAACAATTTTAGGTTTACATACCTTCACCGCTAAATATGCCTGTAAATTACCCTCTGTCCAATAGTACGAGAAACGAAGACCAGGAGCATGTACTCATGCTAGTGAATGTGGAAAATCAAATATGCTCAACTGAATAGATTACAGAAAATGCCTTTAGCTGTCTTCCTACTTCTCCATATTTGAACTGTAAAGAATCTGCAGCTATGACTTGGGGGCCTTGGACTGCAACTAAGGTCTGCACAAGAATCTAAGGTTCCCAGAATAATGTTGTACAGAAGGAATCTGGTGCACGCATCTTTGCTTTCTTAGATTTTATAGGATAAATCCCTAAAGCAACATCTGCCTCAAAGTGTAAGCCAAATTTAAAATTTTTGATGTTAGCAAGCTACCTCCAACTGTGGATGAACTTACATTGTTGCTACCTGTGGCCACAATGTGAAAAGGAATCTTACACTGCTTCAATTTGCATTTTTCTGATGACAAATGAAGGTGACCATTTTGTTACAGATGTATTGGCATTTTGCGTGCTAATAAACCCAATGTCTTATGCAAGCCAGGCAAACACTATAACACTAAGCTACAGCTCAGCCCCTGGCCACTCATTTCTGACTCTGTGGAATGCCTGTTCCTGTACTTAGTTCATTTCCTATGACATTATCTTTCATAGCATTGTGAATACGAAGAAGCCTAGACCAAGGTGACTGGCTGCCATCCACTGTATATGGTTCTTCCTGTGTTAGCTCTGTTCCTTGCACCTCAAAGACATCACCTATAAGGTGCTTGCAAGAGTTTCCATCTCTACCTTTCTTCCCAATGTACTGTGGGAAGCAATAATTATGCCCTAAGACAGACATTCATACCTGTTACTGACCCCGGGTCCTGACAGGAAGCTCCATTAATCTTTAAAATGTACTACTTGTCCAGCCGGGCAAACGACATTCTGATAAAATGGGACCAGTTCAATATTGGCAACTTTGAAACCCACTGGGTATAAATCAATTTCACAATAGTTGTCTGTGCTCCACAGAGCTAAGTCTAAAATCCATTGCCAAATGTCATTCCCGAGCTTTACTTTAATCCTATTAACCACTTTTTGCTTATTTTGAATAAAAGTAAAAAGGAAGCCCACTTTCTTGTCCCTGTGGGATTTACTCATATCCACTGAACTTTGAGTGTTGCCTTTGTGTACACAGACATGCTTCAGAACGTGTGGGCATAAATGACAGATCAGGGTGCCCAGTGTCTAGATGGCAGTGTCTTCTCTAATCAGGTACCAAGTTAACTTCAGATTGGGTGTTTGCCCATGCATGTAGCTGCTGTCTTGACTTCCTGCCATTCCTCTCATAACATAGGTGTCACTATTCAAAAGCTAACTGGCTCTGGGTTATTTCCAGCTGGATGGCCTGGCCTAAGCTGATTTATCTGTTAGGACAGCCCTCCTCCTGTGCCTCTGTATTTGCTGTTAATTCCTTACAGCATAACCCTAACCTACAGAGTACAAGTGTGAATAGTAAAGGAGTAAGGATTATGTTCTCTCCAGTTTATATTTTTAGAGCCACACTTCCAATCATTTTCATGCTTTATTAAGAGGATGAAATTTCAGCCCAAGACAAGCCATTTATTCAGTTTTTGATATAACAATTAGGCACAGGATGTTATACCACAGAAACTACACAGCCTGATACATTTTATTAGTACATGTTTGTAGAATGTAAAGATCACATTCCTCATGGGGAGTGATACATGTACATAACACGTCCTAATTTTTTGTTGTTTGTTCCCCTTCACATCACCTCCCTCATGCTTCCCTCCATCTCCTGGTCCCCTTCCCATTTGCAGAAGATATCACTACTATTAGCTTTTATTTTGCTCTTTTTTTTATATATAAGGGAAACTATGTAATATTTAAACTTATGTGTCTGGCTCATTCTACTTAACATTATGTTCTCAAGATCCATTTCCCTACAAACACAACTCCTTTATGGCAGAGTTGTGCTCCACTGTGTATAAATGCCACTTTTTCTTCATTCATCTGTTGATGGACATACAGGCTGCTTCCAAGATTTAGCTATTGTGAATCTGTGCTGCTATAAACATGACTGTGTGTATCAGTGTAACATGATCTCTTTAACTCTTTTGGGAAGATACCTAGGAATGGAGTGGAAGGGAATGGAATTTCTTGTTTTAGTTTTTTGAGAAATCATACTGATTTCCACAAGGATTGTACTAGTTTACATTCCTACCGACAATGAAGGCTTCCTTTTCCTCTGCAGCCTCACCAGCATGTTATTATTTGATTTCTTGATGACAGCCATTCTTTCTTGAACAATGGCCAGAGATTTTTTTCATGTATTTACTGGCCATTCGTATTTCTTCTGAGAAGTGTTTATTCATTTCAGTTGCCTATTTTTTGACTGGGTCTTTTATTTAGGGAGGTCTAATTTTTTTATGTTCTTTATATATTCTAGATATGGGTTCTCTGAGAAATAGCTGGAAATTTTTTTTTCAAATTCTGTAGGTTGTCTCTTCACTGTTTTCTTTGCTGTACAGAAGCTTTTTAATTTGATATGATCCCATTTATTGACTTTTGGTATTATGTTTTGTATAATTGGGGTTCTGTTCAGAAAATCCTTGCCTAAGTCTATGTCTTCCAAGAGCTTTACCTATTTTATCTTTTCAGCAGATTGTTTCTGTCTTAATATTTAAATCTTTGAAGCTGAGCATGGTAGTGCACAGCTGTCATCCCAGCACTGGGGAGGCTGGGAGGCTGAGGCAAGTTTGAGGGCAACATGGGCCACATAGCGAGTCTGAGGCCAGCCTGAATTACAGAGCAAGACTCTGAGACACCAAAAATATATATATATATATATGTTTAAATCTTTCATCCATTTTTAATTTAGTACATGGTGAGAGAGATGGCCTAGATTTTTTGTTTGTTTTGGTTTTTTTAGATGGACTAGATTTAATCTTCTGTATATAGATAGCCTCTAACAAATGGTGCTGGGAAAACTGGCTATCTTTCCTCCAGCGTAAGTTTTTGGCTCCTTCATCAAAGATCAGGTAGCTGGATGTGCTTGGAGTTGTTTCTGCATCTTCTTCTGTCCCATTGATCCCTATGTCTTTTTTTCTAATACCATGCTGTTTTTATCCCTGCAGCTTTATAGTACAACTTAAAGATCAGAATTATGATTCTTCCTGCCTTGCTCTTGTTCCCCAGGATTGCTTTTGCTATTCTAGGTCTCATCTGATTCCATACAAACAGAAAATACTGTTTCTCTAGTTTGTGAAGAATGCTATTAGTATTTTGGTTATATTAGGCTGCCTATCCTGGAATAAAAGAAACCCTTTTCTGATACCCTCTTTGATCTCTTTTTATAGAGTAATGTAGCTTTCATTGTAGCCATCTTTTACTTCCTTGGTTAATCCCAAGGTATTTAATTTTTCTTGATGCTACTGTGAACAGAATTGTTTCCCTGCTTTCTTCTTGCTGAGTTTATTATTTGTGTGCAAGGACGCTAATGACTTGTGTTAACTTTGTTCCTAAGCTACTGAATTTGGTTATCCTAAGTGTCTTTTGGTGAAATTTGTGGGTCTTCTGTGTAGAGGATCATGTCATCTGTAAATAATGATAATGTGACATCTTCCTGTCCTACACACATCCCTTTTCTTTCTTTTGCCTGATTGTTCTGGCTAATGTTTCTAGAACACTATTGGTGAGAGCAGACATCTTTGTCATGTTCCTGATTTTAGAAGGAAAGCTTTCAATTTCTCCCCATTTAATATGTTGGCCATTGGTTTGTCATAAATGGTTTCTATCACATTTAGATAAGATCCTTGTGTACCTATTGTTTTCAGAGTTTTTATCATAAATGGATGGACTTTGTCAAAGGCATTTTCAGTGTCAATTAAAATGATAATGTGATTTTTGCCCTTGCTTATGTTTATGTGTTACACATTGATTTGTGTGTGTTGAACTGTCCCTGCATCTCTGGGATGAATCCTACTAAGTCGTCTAGGTCATGATGTATGATCTTTTTTTCTTTTGGGTACTGGGGATCAAACTCAAGACCTTGTGCTTTCGAGGCAGGTCCGGTGCCACTGAGCTAAATCCTCAGCCCATGTATGATCTTTTTGATGGTTTGCTGCATCTGTTTGACAGTATCTTGTTGAGGCTTTTTTATCAATGTTTGTATGGTTCCCTGTTTTCGTTGGGTCCTTTTCTGGTTTTGCAATCATGATGATGCTAGCTTTTAGGAATGACTCTAGAAGTACTCTTTCCCTTTCATTAAGTATTGGTGTTAGATCTTACCTGAAGTTCTTGTAGAATTCAGCATTGAATCCATCAGAACCTAGGATTTTCTTAGCTGGTAGTTTTTTGTTGTTTTGTTATTACCTCTTCATTTTCATTGCCTGATATTAGTTATTCAAGGATTTTATGTCTTCTTGGTTCAGCTTTGGTAGTTCATATATACTGTATATCCCTGCAATTCAGTAGCAACCAGAATTATGGAAAAAATTAAGTTTGTGAACCAAACTATCACTGTATCTAGGAATCTATCCATGTTTTCTGAATTCTCCATTTTACTAGAGTACATGTTCTCAGAGTAGTTACTAATAATCTGGATTTCAGCAGAATTCACTGTAATTTTGCCTGCTTCCTTTCTCACTGCATGGATATATATGGCGGGGGGGGGGGGTGGACAGGATAGTAGTTTGTCTATTTTATTCTTTCAAAGAACCAGTTCAATTCATCGATTCTTTGTATTGTCTTCTCTCAATTTTATTAATTTCTGTTCAGATCTTTATAATTTCTTTCTTTGTACTAGCTTTTGAATTTGGACTGTTGTTTTTCTAGGTCCTTGAAATGCATCGAGTTATTTATTTGTTCTCATTATGTTTTTCTGATGTGGGTATTCACAACTAGAAACTTCCCCCCTCTTAGGACTGTTTTCATTGTGTTCTGTAGGTTCTGGCATGCTGTACTTGCATTACCATTTGATTCTAGAAACTAATTTCTTCCATGACCCATTTATTATTCAAGAGGACACTTTAATTTCCATGTATTTGCATACTTTCTGTGGTTTCTTGTGCCACTGATCTCTAGTTTCATTCCACTATGATCTGGTAATATGCATGGGATAATTATACTGCTTTCGTATTTAAGCATGCTTTATGGGCTAGCATATGGTCTATTTTGGAGAAAGTCTCATGCTGCTAAGAATATGTATTCTGTTGTTGGGTAGAACACTGTAGATATCTACTGTTTATTTATTCAAAGGTTTGGTTCAACTCCTAATTCTTTGTTGACTTTTTTGTCTAGTTGATATATTTGTGACAGTGGGGCATTGAGGTCCCCCATTATAACTGTGTTGGTGTTTGTCTTCCAATCTTTGACTTTTAATCTGTGCATTTCTTTTTTGTTTTGATTAAATGTTTCTTGTAAACTGCATATTGTTGGATTTTGTTTCTTGATCCATTCTGCCAATCTACCTTTTGATTGGGGAATTGAAACCACTCACGTTGAGAGTTATTATTGAAAGGTACTAGCTTATTCCTGTCATTGCATTATTTTCCTGTTGCTGATTCCCAACTCCTTTCTGCTTAACTGTTCACCCAGCCTGGTGTATTCATTCTATTAGATTTTTTGGCATTGTTGTCTTCTCTGTCTTTTTCTAGGATATTTTATAGTGCTGGTTTGGTGGTCATGAATCTCTTAAGGTGTTTTTTGTCCTAGAAACACCTATTTCTCCATCAATTTTGAAAGATAGTTTTGCAGGATATGTAAGGCTAGGTTGGAAGTTATCTTGAAACACTCTAAGGTCTCTTGACTTTTAACGTTTGTATTGAGAAGTCTGCTGTAATTTTAAGGGTTTACCTTTATAAGTGATTCATTGCTTTTCTCTAACAGCTTTTAAGATTTTGTCTGTGTGATGGACTTCTGGGATTTTGACTGTGATGTGATATGGAAAGATTCTCTTTTGATCATGGCTATTTGAGGTTTTATATGCCTTTTCTGTATGTTTAACTGTTCACCAATATTTGGAAAGTTTTCTGTTATTTCTGTAGAGAGATTTTTTATGCCTTTGTGCTGTCTGATTTTTCACTAATTCTAATGAATCTTAGTCTTCTTTGTGTCATCTAGCAGCTGTTGAATCCATTTTTCATGGTCTCTTGTTTTTAAGGTATCTCTGAGTAATTAGTCTTTGAAAGCATCCTTATCTTCTAATTCTGATATTTTGTCCTCATATTGGTCACTTCTGGTGTGCAGACTTTCAATGTAATTTTTAATGTCCTAGATTTCTGTTTAGAATCTTTTCATGAACTTTTATTTTTTTGCTAAACTGGTCCTTCATGTTTTGTATCATTTTATTAGCTCAGCTTTTTGTTAAGTGTCTTATTCTAAGCTCTGTTTTATTGCCTCCATTATGTTATATTTTCTGTGAGCCCACCAAGCATGTCACTGACCTGCTTTTTAATGTCCTGTTATCCTTTCATATAACTCAGCTGTGTGGCTTTTGCTTTCCTCCAGTGATTCACTGATCGGCTTGGGGGGAGTTGGGAAGTATTCTGTTGCCTTGTCTTCTCATGTTTTTTGATTGTTTTGTGCTTAGGTATGCAATCACTTATAGTAGAAAGATGTTGTGTTAGTATGGAGATCTCTTTAGTCTGCTTTTCAGTGAGGCACTCAGGGCATGGCTAACTATAGTCCTTTGTTTCTGTCCAAGATCCAATCACCTCTGTTAATATAGGAGGAAGGGGGGATGGGGTAAATTGGCCCAGCATCCAATTCTCTGGGAACAGACTGCAGTAATATTAATGTCACTAAGGTTATTTGGGTATTGGCACACAGAGAAAATCAATTAACAGCAGTAACTAGGTGACCCTAGCAATAACAAGAAAATCAACAGTAATATCAAAGACAAAGTGGATACTGACATACCATAAGAACCAATAACGTACCACCCTTAACCTGAGAAAATAAGTCTACAATTATAGTATGGACCCTAAGACAAACCAGCGAGTATTTCCTAAATGTGCTAACTACACCTCCACTAATGAAATAATTCAATAGTAGTAACACAGTTAACTATCTAAAGATTAATAAAGCTTAATGGTTACACTATTGACAGTATGGGGGTTGGGAATGGGAGAAGGCAAAAGGAAAATTTTGAAAGGTTAATCAGTGGGGGATGAGGAGGATAATAAAGTGCGACAAAGTATCCTCTTATAGAGTAAAAAGATAATTATAAAATCAGATAAAGGTAACAAAAAACTAGTAAGAAAAAGATTTTAAAAAGAGCACAATTTTAAAAATTAAAAGGAAAATGGGGGTTGGGGGAGAATGACTAAAAACCAAGAAAAGTTTTCTGTATATTTTGCATGAGGACACAATTTTGGAGCCCAGCAGTCTTGGTCTTCTCCACCTAGGCTTATGGCCTGAGGGTTTGTGAGGTGTGCCTCTTATTGCAGAGGCCTGTGTACCCTAGGCTGTGGCAATATCCATGCCAAGGGTATCCTCCTCCCACTGGTGGATAGGGAAGGCAGGCAGATCTGTGTAGGTTCAGGTACTTAATGCCAGCAGGCAGTTTCAGATCCAGCTGTGTGAGTACAGCTCAAACCAGCTAGGGCTTCTCACCACAGTGGGGTAGGGCCAGGTCCTTGGTGGCCTGAGTTTAAACTTCTCAGGGACTCTGTAGCCTGCTCCCTGTCCACGCCTGTCTCCCACTCACCCAATTACTATGGGAGGGTAACACTGGGAGCCCTCAAGTGAAACTGTTCTGAGTCCTAGACCTAAATACTTTAATCAACCCCTGCCCCAAATGGCACCTGATCAAGCTCACTGGAGCACCCACACTTGACTCCTGCTCCAGCTGCTGCCTGCTGTGTAAGGAGTCCCCTCAAAGCAAAACTCTGCATTGTTTTCGCACCTCACAAAGGCTGTGGGCTCCACTACTGTTTCTCTCTGGATCTCCCAGCCCTGGCTGCTTACGGCTTCTGGGAATCAGATTCCCCTCCCTGTGAGAGCTGAGGAGGGAGTTCCAATTATTTCCTTCTTTTTTCTGCATTGTGGCCCATCTTTTCAACATCTTTGTAGCTTTTCATTTTTCCTGTCAGTTCCTTCCTGATTCCTGGTGATCTGCTTCTGTTTTTCTTTGCCAAGTTGTTATTTTTCCAGTGTCTGGATTGGAAAGGCTGAATTTTGCTACTGATCACCACTCACCATTTTCTTTTTCTGGAAATGTGGGTTTTACCAGCTGTTTTAATGTCAGCTGCAGTCAGTATTCTGTTAACATTTAACTATTCTGGATTACACTGCAAATTAGTAAAACAGGTTCATAAAGGTGGATTGTGAATAGACATTCAAGGATTGATAAATTGGAGCTTGAAAAGGGAATCCCTGAGACTCCACAGAGACTGGAAACTGGTCTAAGGACCAGCACCGTTGGCATTTTCCTACTCGATGTTGCTCTGTAGACTACTCTCCAGATTTTCTGTACTCAACAGCCTCAGTTAAGAAAGACCCTAAGTTTTAAAGGACAATCGGGAAATGGTAAGTAAAACAGGCAAAACTAGAAATTTCCCCGGCATTCTCTAAGGTTTCGAGCAGAGGAACGGAAGAATACCTTAGGTCTGAAGCTGGTGAGAATAAATATCTTGGTCCCTGCACCACAGTGTCCACGAGAAACTACCAACCTGAAACCAAAATGAAAAAGCATGGCACTGCGTAAGCATCCTGAACTTTCTGCAATTTACTTGAATACATGAACAAAAAAGGAAAGAACTGAAATATATCCATGGTCTATAAAATGAAAATTTCAGTAAAGCAACTATTTCCTTGTTAAATACAGCATGTTAAAATCTAAAGAAATTACAGAATTTACTTAAAAAGACTAGTGTTATTAAAATAATTGCTGGGGCTTTCTACATTTGTCATGATGGTTCAAAACAAATTTACAATGATTCTTTTAAATTACCTTTGGAACTAAATGAGCAAACATACATCCTTACTTTATGATCATCTTTCTGGGAAGTTAAACAATACTCTTCATATAAATAACTCATCAACCTGCCTCCAAAACTGACTGAAAGTCCTTAGCAGTGTGGGTGCAGTGGTCTGCTGCTATAATCCTAGCTACCTATGAGGCTGAGGCTGGAGGATCCCTTAAGCAGAGGAGGTCAAGTTCAAGGCCAGCCCAGACAAAATACTGAGATCCTTTTAATAAAATTCCTCCCGAGCATGACACAAGCCGCCTATAAACCTAGCTACTCAGGTGCCTGAGGCAGAAGGACCACAAGTTCATGGCCAGCCCGGTCAATTTAGACCCTGTCTCAAACTAAAAAAAGGCTAGGGATGTAGCTCAGTGGTACAGCACCCCTAGATTCCATCCCCAGTACATCTCCCCAGGGGCAGAGCCAGTCCGTATTAAATAATTCCAATACTTACCTAAGTTATTCTGTTTCACTGCAATAACATTTTAAAGATTCTAATAGCATGCTTAAAATTTTAATCCCAGAACATTTCGATTTTCCTCCCACCTTCTATCCAGTGCTTATCCTTGTAGCTGAATAAACTCCTTCCCATCCCAATCTTTATAGTCTTTTATCTATTCCAAATAACAAGTGGACTGGACTGTATCAGTGATTGGAATCACTGTGCCACAATATCACGCCAGTGGATGACACGGTCTTTCTCCTTACCTCCATGTGACTAAAGCAGTAACTATGGGCAGGCCCATCATCAGGCACTCTACTATTCTCTGTGTGTGTGTGTGTGTGTATGTATACATATGTATCACATCTGTAGATGATTTCATAGACATATGCCAGGATAGTAAAATGCTGTTAGGTATTTGGAAATCTGTGACAAAAGCTTAGAGAAATTTCATGTATATACTTTCCACTTTCTAAAAAATAAATGGCATCACCTGTCATTTCTTTTTTTTTTTTTTGGCACCAGGGATCAAACTCTGGACCTTGTGCTTGGAAGGCAGGTGGCGGAACCACTGAGCTAAATCCCCAGCTCCTGTCACTTCTTTTAAAGCAGAAACTTATAGGGTTTTACATTAATCATTACATGTCTGGTTCTTCTAATTTCCTGAAGCCAATCTTTATTTATCAAATGCACATTCTGTAAGTAAGTGAAATCCTCCACAGGCTCCTTCCTTTGCTCAACTTCACTGCTTTTTTACATGCACAGCACTCTTTCCAAAAGTGCCCGGGGACAGCTGAGACCCATTCTCCTAAAATTTTACAACACTCCACAGACATATTTACAAAGTGCTACCCCAAAATACCAAGAAGCTGTAAGATACTGCATTGGAGTGCAATTCATTACATTCACTGCACTAGTAAAAAATATTTATTCTTCTGCCTCTGGTTAGGAAGGACGTGGTGGGTTTGAGTCAATAGAGCCATCTCTGGCCTTTTCCCTCCCTTGCTCACAGGCCACAGCCATTCTACAGGTCCAAACCAAAAGACCTCAGTGCATAAGTGGATGGAGTCTGAGCACAGATACTCAAGTTTTGATTGCAATGCACCTCCTGAGATTAAGTAAAAGCTACAACAAACCAGCCACCTCCTGAGGGGTATTAATAGTGGTAATGAAATAAACATTTTCAAACTGGACTCATGTTGTGCTTGATGTGCTAAATGCAAGCAAAACATGAAATGAATGTAAATTTTAACAAGCCCGTCTTCAACTCTAGGCTTCTCATTAGTGCCCCTTTCACAAGTGTAATGCGTAGAATTGTCCACGAGAGGGCAACCATTTCCCTTAGCAAAAAGATACTGCTTGAAAGTACTGTATACATAGATTTAACCACACTGACATCTCACACCAGTAGAATGGATATAATTTTTTAAAAAGACAATGCCAAATGTTGGAGGGAATGAAGAGAAACTGGAAAATATTTTTCTGGTGGAAATATAATACAGTATAACCACTTTGTATAATAATTTGGCAGTTTCCTTAAAAAGTTAAAGCCAAATTACCATAAAAGCCAGCAATTCCTCTTGCATGAACCAAGATAACTGAAAACATGTTCACATTAAGAATGTTTATGAGGGCCCAGGGATTTAGCTCAGTGGTTCCGCCACCTGCCTTGCAAGCACAAGGTCCTGAGTTTGATCCCTGGTACCAAAAAAAATTTTTTTAAAAAGAATGTTCATGAATACTATTAGTATCACACACAATAACTACAAAATGGCACCAATCCAAATGACCATAACTAGCAAAAAAAATAAACATATCAACACATAAGTAAATTATTAGTTAAGACAAAACTCTTTTCCTTTGGCTTCTGTTAGTGATGAAAGATAAACAACATACTTTTAAGTGCTTGCCAGGCTCTCAGAAAAGCCATCTCCGAGTGTCCATATTTGAGCTGGTACCCAAACCAGAGTGGGAAGCCAACAAGAAAGCCAAGGTTACTCTAAGGGCAAAGGCCTTGGCCAACACTACTACTAGAAAACAAAGCTCTGGACTCCTGCAAGAGAGTGAACTATCAGTCTTGTTCCCTGGCCTCAGAAGCAAATGCAAAATTCTTCTGACTGAGGACATTCCCAATTAGAACCTCTATATTAAGTATATGTCTATGCAACAAAAATACCAAACACAAGAATGACATGTACTTAGTTCAGCAGAGACAGACAGATTTAGACTCTCAAAGACTTTAGATACTGGAATTATTGACTATAGGATATAAATATAACTATGTGTGAAATATCCAAAGAAAAAGAAACCAAGAAAAATTCATTAAAAATGACCAAGCACATATAAGAGAATAAAATAGGACTTTTGGAAATTATGAACATGATAACTGAAATAGAAAATTCATTGTACCAAGCTAAAGGTAAAATTAGTAAACCATAAAACAGTTTAAAATATCAAGATAAAATAGAATATTCAGAATCCTTGGCTGAAATTTTCAGGAAAAGATATATCAGAAATAGAATCTCAATGTATACTAGTAGAACAAATACACAGAATGCGGTATTTAGGCATAAGTACTGAAACTACATGTTAGAACAGAGAGAAGAAAAAGAGATTCTACAGGAAGGAAAGAATTAGCAGGTGGCTTGATACGCTTCTGCTAGCTTGAACCACGAGTAGAACATACATGATTGTCCCATGGGGCAGCTTGTACCACTGTTGGTACAAGGGTATAGTCATGCATGGGACAATTACTGTTCAAGTTCCCTGGCAGCAAGACATATGAATTATGGCCCTGGTGTTGTTTTTTTCAGTACCAGGGCTCGAACTCAGGACCTTGCACTTGCGAGGAAGGTGCAGTGCCACTGAGCTAAATCCCCACCCCTTTATGGCCCTGTTGTGAACATAATAAAGAATAGAACAAAATTTCTTAAGACAGAAAAAGACATTTAGAAATACTAACTTTTGCATATATATATAATATATATACCAAAGTGAAAGGATAAGCCAGAAAGAAACAAGGTATGTGCACAAACAACAAAGGACAAGATGATTAGCATCCTGAATGCTGTCAACAAGCCCTAAGTAAATAAGGGAAAAATAAACAAATGCCAAGAAGTAACCCTCAGGGTGCTGGGGATGCAGTTCAGTGGTGGTGCACTTGCCTTGCATGCTCAAGGTTCTGAGATCAAGTCCCACCACTCCCCCCACCAAAATGTATTTCACAGGAGAAATAGGAATGACTAAACATGAAAATACGTTCAACAATCAGGAAAATGCAAAATAAAGTCATACTATCATTTAACACCTACTATATTGGCAAGAATTAGGCCTTACAATACCAACTGAATGAGAAGTCATATTGTGAATTGGCAATGCCATTATGGAAAACAACTCCACCTTATCTTATAAAACTCATAAAGCTGATCAAGCATATACCTTAAAAAAAAAAACTTTGCTTTCAGGTATACATTTTGAAGAAAACTCGTGGATACACATAAGAAATCATATATGAAATTCACTTCATCATTGTAAAGACAAAATGAAAAAACACCCAACAATAAAAACTGTAATAATGAGACAAGGCAATTATGTCTCTGAACTTGTAACTATAAAATGCAGAATTAAAGATCAAAAGCTACTGGTATTTAAATAATGACAGTTAATACTCCCCACTTCTATTACTGAAATTTAAGAAATTCTTGGGTTTGGGTGTATTAAGACTTAGATCTAGAATGTCCCCCAAGTCTCATGTGTTTAGAGGTGGGGCTGTGGGAAGATGACTGGATCCTGGGCACTAGGGGTATGGCTTGATATGTACTATATTCTAGTCCAGTGATAGTGAACCTTTTAGAGCTTTCAATAACAGCCCGCTGCCACATGCCATAGGTTCGCCACCACTGTATCTAGTCTCTAGCTCTTCCCCTCTCTGCTTCCTGGCTGTCATGGATTGAGTAGCATTCCTCCATCAGGACCTTCCACCATGCTGTTTCTACTTTGGAGACAACTGACAAATGGACTGAATCCCCTAACCTCCCCTCCTTTGAGTTGTGGGTATCAAGTATTTTGTCCCAGCAATGGGAAAGCTAATATAAGGTGTAGCTTAGTGGCAGAGTATGTACTCAGAATGGGTTCAATCCCCAGCACCAAAAAGAAAAAAGTGAAACTGTTCCACTCCCCCAGTAGATTTAGATACAAACTGGTAAGAACATTAGGTACAACTCCAAGAGATTCTGGACAACCTTGTGGGGCCCATAAGAAACTGTGCCTGGAATGGCACAAGTATTTACACTGTACCAAGGTCATCATCTTACCACATCAAGCTGAAAACGTCACCACTGTTTGGACAGCTGGACATGGTGTCGGGGGTGATTTTGCTGTTTCTACACTCTGCGGTAGCAGGTTGGTTCAGTAACGTGCAACCTTAAAAAAACAACAAAACCCAGAAGTTTTACATTCAGACAAGGTTTCTCCTGAAAAAGGCTTCTATACACTTCTTTCACTTATGTGCTCAGGATGATTTTTTTAAATCTTTCCCTGTAATTGTTAACTTTTTTTTTTTTGGTACCAGGGATCGAACTCTGGACCTTGTCCTTGCAAGGCAAGCAGCAGAACCACTGAGCTAAATCCCCGGCCTGTAATTGTTAACTTTTAAAAACATTTTGCCATGGAGGAAATTTCATCTACTGAAACAGCCACAAAATATTTTCAGCCTCGTCTGAAGAAAGCACACAGATCCATAATCAATTTGAGACTCTGGTCAAAATCAATGTGAGACCAGGATGAGGCTAATTCTCATGAGTAACTTTACAATGGTTATTCTCAAAGATAAATTTTAGCCAAGCTTTTAGTAACGGCAATGCTGCTTTAGGAGAAAAACCACAGCCTCACAAGATTACTACTTTGAAGGGCAACACTCATCTTCATCTGAATATGGAACATCATTTCTAGACAGTACAAATTCAAAATTAATGAAGTCACAATTGCTTAAAGAGTAATGCAACTACCTCCATCAGTTGCCTTTAAACTGTAATTTCTGTAAATGTAACAAAAAACTTTATTTTCAGCTAAACATAAATATCTTTGTTTCTTTTTTGGCTTTTTGAGACAGGGTCTTGCTTTTAGTGCAGGCTGGCCTTGAACTCACTATGTAGCCCAGGCCAGCCTTGAACTCACAGCGACCCCCCTGCCTATGCCTCCTGAGTGCTGGGATTACAGACGTGCGCCACCACACCTGGCATAAATATCCTTTATATAAGGAAAAAAAACGTTACAAGCAACATACTAAACCAAATTTGTATTTGAGGGATAGAACAATTACATAGTTTTGATAGACTTCTATAACAGCAATCAAGTAATAAGAAGCAAAGCTACAGAGACCTTACAGATAGTTCCTGTTAGATATGTATATATATACCTTGAGATATATCTATATCTATATCTATATATGGATCCCAATTATCTGAAATTTGTATTTCGGAGTATATATGACTATTTATTATTTTGATGTACTGGAGTATTATGACACTAGTTTATAAATAGTTTTAAAAAAATAGAGAGAAATTTTATCATCACTTCTGATTCCACATAAAGAGGAAAAGAACATATCCAAGGTTAGCCCAATAATAATTTTTTAAAATCTTGTTTGAGAAACCATAAAAACATTCTTAACAGATAAAATATGATTTAGATTCCAATGTATTTTCTCTTACAGGAAAAAAAAACAAAGAAAATTCTCCAGTTTACCATTTTAAAAAGTACTTTATACAATATCAACAATCTCTTATCTAGGCATTTGACAGCATACAAAGTTCATCTGGGAATTGAGCATAATAGTTCTTAGAGGCAGTACAAAGTTATTGCAAATGTTTTAAATATGACCAATTAGTAGGGTCCAGGGATTCAGCTCAGTGGTGTTGCCGCCTGCCTCGCAAGTGCAAGGTCCCAAGTTTGATCCCCAGTAC
>NW_004624872.1:3675243-3686999 GCF_000247695.1 Heterocephalus glaber
GTTATACAGGAATATAGTGAAATATTTTAAAGAAGCAGTGCAATACAGTAAAGTGGTAGCTTCAATGACTAAATGAGAGAATTACACAAAAGAATGTAGAAATACTTCTTGCAGAAAATAAGATACAAGGCCAGGTGCAGTGGCCCAGAGGCTGAGGCAAGAGGATTACCTGAACCTGGGAGTTCGAGGATTGCCTGGGCAACATGGCAAGACCCTGGCTCAAAAAAATTTTTTTTAAAGAGAGGATATAAATTTATACATTTCCACCATTTCTTTTCCATTTATCATTTCAGTATTTTGGTTCTATCTTACATCACGTTTTGGGTAGGGGCTGTTAACATTAGAGGTCAAAGTGACACTGCACTGTTGTGAATCACCTTTGACCAGCTCACAGCTTCATTCCCAGGACTATCGTCATCTTTCAACTGCATCTACTTTCAGCCTGATTCTCACTTCCTATCTGCAAAAATGTGTTTCTGTCCAACAGAGACTGCATACTAGCTCTGCTATTTATCTTTTCCTACTGCTGTCCATACATAATGTCAAGGACAGCCAAGTGTTCCCTTTATTTTGCTGTACATATGGATATCTCGTATTTTGTGGATGGCTAGGGTACCAGTGTAGTACGTTAGATGACTATATCATAAAAGTCAGAAAGAGAAATGTAACACACCCATTTACACACACAACAGGCAGATAGAAGTGAGGGGGAAAAACATTTTAAGTGATCACAGGAAACAATAAGATCCTCACCCCTGAAAATAAACATAACACATACTAGTAACGATAGACCTACTATAATACAAGGACTTCATCAGACATGGAAAGAGACAGCGAAAGCCAGGTTTTGCAACTTATTTTCCATATTTAACCAGCTATAGCTAATCCAGCCAATGCTTTTGGGAGTAACTTAAACATGATCAGTTACACTAGCGAACCCTGCTACATCATAACCAGCAATGACTTGGGAATTTGCCCACAGGTCAAGAGTAGAAAAAAACAGCATAATTAAGAACTTTGAAATTTGCTTCATGAAATGCATTTGCCAGCTTAAGCCCTCTTGAATTTTTTTCCTCTTTTTGGTTCTCTATGCCTGATAGCTGGCTTTTGGAATGTGGCATTGTGCCCTCCTGCACTGACAAGTTCAGTCCCCATTTAATCAGTCAGTGAACCTCAGGAATGGATGAATTGGGGCGTCTTTCTCTGGCTGGCTTCCTTGTGCATGAGATAACTGACCAGCAGTAAACTACAACAGATTCTATGGTACGAAGGAAGGAAAATTTTGGAAAGCCTGGAAGAGGGATGCCAAACTGAATAGCAAATATAAAATAAGAAACTTTAACGTTCTTAAAAAATATTTATAAAAGTACATAAAAATAATGAATAGGTCATTTTATAATGCTAGTTAAAACAATGAAGGGCTGTAATATCAGTTGGTTTATCAATACCATGGGCTTCAAATTACTTTGTAGAAGTATTTTCAATTAAACTGCAATAAATACTCTGGAGGGTATTAAACATAATGAGAAAAAAGAACAATTTCCATCTTCCTCTGTCTTTACCAACACGTTTCATTAGTTAATGATGGAGTTGAACTAATCAGTAAACTAGTCAATAAAGAGTTTTGATAAAAATGCATTCACTTTCTGATAACAAATAAATGTAGATCTGTACAGTTAGAAAAACCAGGATGGTGGAAAATAACAAAATAAGAAGGTAATAAATCCTGGATTCAAAAATCAAATAAGTCAAAGACAAAGGGTAAAGAAAGATAGGTTCAGATTTCCCTCGGTAGGGCAACATGTAATTGGCACCCTCTCAGTCTCTGAGCTGGGCACTGGGATGACAGCCGCTCTAAAGCCTTCTCTAGCATTTCCTCTGGTTCATTTTTTGCATGAGATAGGAAAAATAAAACAAAAACAAAACGGTAGATTTGTTCAGACATAATTAGCACAGCCAAGTCTTTTGGTGTCCTAGCAATTCCAACTGAAATCAAGGCCTGTACCAGCTTCCAAGAATGCAGCCAACTGGCACTCAGACAAAACAGTACTTCTGTAGATACCCAAGAAAGTGAAATCAACACCTAGAAAAAAAGCAAGACATAACTTCAGCAGCACCAAGTAGAAATTATTTTAAAAAATATAATTGTGCTGTATACCTACAATGTACCAATAAAAGAATTTAATACAAAAAAAAAAAGAAATTATTTTCAAGAGGAGTAGGTCTCTTGTGTGTCAACACATAGGTTCTAATCTCTGCTCTGGAAGAATCCAGTACCCAAGCCAATAGGCAAAGGAAAAGTAAAACTCAACAAATTTCATTTGGATTAATACAAATAAACAGAGAATTCAAGGTTTTGGCACTACTTTAAACATTTTTTCCAGCGTAGGTATGGTTTCAAGTTAAACTGTCTTTCTACCCCACTCCATTATTTACTAAAGCAGAAAGTACCAAATTTAACAGTATGACTAAAAATTCTTCAGCTATCATTCAAAAAGTTGTACTTAGCCACAATACTACAGTTAACATTTAAATAAGTCTCTGGTTGTTGTTAAAATTCAAAGGGGGTCGTATCAAAATCCTGGCTGCCTTTCTTGCCCATCAGATGTGACAGAGTCCCTGGTGGCTGGCACTCCAGTCACATGCAGTCAACCACATTGTTGGACCCATGGCCTACGTCTCGAATCTGGCTCGTTAGACAGGCACACACGGCGACGCCTGCTCCAGCTCTGCAGTGAGACACAGAGCCCACAAGCTCCCACCTGGAAAGACAGAGGACAAAGCATTTGCTTAAAACCAAATATCATGTACTCAAAATTAATACCAGTCACAGATAAAGACCCCCTAGGATGGAACTGGTTTTGAAAGACTGCAAGCTTCCAAAGGGTGATAAAGCACAGTATTCCTAAATTTGTATTAATTACAACTCCAGGAAAGTATCCCTTGTTTTGCTTTTCGTAGTTTCACTTACCTGTAGTCAGCCTTAGCCCAAAAATATTAAATGGAAAATCCCAGAAATAAACAATTTATAAGTTTTAAATTGCATTCTGTTCTGAGTAGGGTGATGAAATCTCTGTGCTGCCTGGGACACGAACCTGCCCTTTGTCTAGCATATACAGGCTGGCGACAATGCTACCTCATTAATTCCTTGGTGACCATCTCAGCTACCACACTGGCTGTGGTGCTACTGCATTGATGTGTTCAAGTAACCCTTACTTTACTTAATAATGGTCCCAAAGTGCAAAGATAGTGATGCTGGCAGTTTCATTATAGTATACAGTACTGTTATAATTGCTCTATTACTAGTTGGGTCATTTAATCTCTTTCTGTGCCTAATTTATGAGTTAAGCTTTATTGTGGTATCTATGAAGCCTGGTGCTATCTGTGCATTCAGGCATCCAGTGGGGGTGGTCTGGAACACACCCTGTCCCGTGAAGGGAGGGCTGCTCTTCTCTCTCACTCTCTAGTAATCTGCTACTGGAATGTACCAATGAAGCATAGAAATAAAGTGCCAATCACCTATTCAGCATGGGATCAAAGGCTTCTACTGTGTTTAAGTATGCGTTGCCATTGTGACCTCCAACTGCGAAGATTTTGCCCATCACAGTGGCGATCCCCACCCCGCCCCTGGGAGTGGTGAGTGCGGCCACATAATCCCACTTGTTGCTTCGAGGGTCATACCGCTCAACTGAACTCAGAGGGGAGTTGTCATCAAAACCACCTAGAGAAAGAAATTTTAAAATAGCGTAACACTGCATAAAAATGAACCACAAAATCTCCATTCAGTAGCTTCTAAACTCAATCTTTTAAAACCATTACAGAATGGTTTAGAGAAAATTAGAAGAAAACAAAAGGTTCATCACAAAACCATTCTACTGTTATCACCACCTATTATATCTTTTCTACAATTTAACTTAAGATAATTTAATTGGTATTTTACCTCAATGCTAGGATTAAAAATCTTACAGTGGGGGGCCAGGGATTTGGTTCAGTGGTTTCGCGGCCTGCTGTGCAAGCGCAAGGACCCGAATTCGATCCCTGGTACCAAAAAAAGAAAAATCTTTCAGTGGGAAAATGTGAAGTCTCTATATCTAAGCAGATACTTTAGAAAAAAGGAAAAAAAGCAGTCATTCATACAATTTGTCCTTAGCCTCCCAGGAACAAATAGGACTGTTTTTTTTCTCCATGTGTTACGTTTTTGTTTTTGTTTTTTTGGTACCGGAGATTGAACTCGGGTCCTTGTGCTTGTGCAACAGGCGGTGAAACCACTGAGCTAAATCCCTGGCCCTCCATGTGTTACATTTTTAAACAGTAAGGTTTAAGAAGGGAATATAAATTAAGTTTTCCAGTTCTTCCCCTAACACTGTTATTACTAGCATAACTAGAGATGGGAGGCTCTGATGGAAATTTTATGTAGTTTTGCCAAAATCTCATCTTTTCCCCATGTATTCTTTTGTGTAGCACATTCTAACAATGCATTTAATATATTCCTGAGGGCTAAATGTAGGCTCTCATTCTAGTAGTGCCCTCCCTTTTCAGGCTTCTTCCATGTCTAAATGAATAATGGCTGTCTCTGGTGACTCAGCCTACTCTCCTGAGAAAATGAAGTGCTGATATTATGATCAGTTTCTTAAACAGGGAGCAGTAAAACAAACAAATGTGAAACTTCTCTTATGGGTTTAATTTTATTTAATCAACTGAACTGAAATAAAGTTTATCAATTTTATATGCTTAATCTGACGAATTTTGACAAATGTATACTGTAGTATCACCTCAACTATGTTTTGTTTTTTGTTTTGGTTTGTGAGACAAGATCTTGCTATTTATAGTCTATGCCAGGCTTCAACTTGCTATGTTGCCCAGACTGGCCTTGAGCTCATGATCCTCCTACTTTCGCCTGCTGAGGGCTGGTATTACAGGCATGCGCCACCACGCCCAGCTCACCACACTATGACATGAAACATTTTTTAAATATAATAAAGAATGTAGTTATTGTTCATGTTAGTATAGAAGATTAAGTTTTCAGTAGCTTTTCTCCTCCTAGTGCTGGGGATTGAACCAGTTAAATTTTTTTTTTTGGTACTGGGGATCGAACTCAGGACCCTGTGCTTACAAGTCACCTGGCAGCAGAACCACTGAGCTAAATAAATCCCCGACCCCAAGCCAGTTAATTTTTTTTTTTTTTTTTTGGTGCTGGGGATAGAACTCGGGTCCTAGCGCTTGCGCAGCAGGCGGCAAAACCACTGAGCTAAATCCCCGGCCCATGCCAGTTAATTTTTATAGCCTTTCTCACTGATGTCATATCACTTTTCTAGATGACGTGTATAAATTTATAATAATAAAGAATTCCAGATCCAGGTGTGTTGGCGCACACCTGTAATACCAGCACTTGGGAAGCTGCGCCAGGTGGATTGCTGAGTTCGAAGCTAGCTTGGAGTACATAGTGAGTTCAAGGCCAGCTTGAACTGCATACCAAGACCCTGTTTAAAAAAAAAAAAAAATTCAAGGCAGGGCCAGAGAGGACATCTCCAACATGTACTAGACCACATACCCATGGGTTCAATCCCTAGCAAAAAACAAAACAAAACTGAATTTAAGACAGAGGAAGAAATAAAACAGAGTATCATCAGACTGTCAGACATGTGTATGCCCTTCATATTTTTCTTATTCAAATAAGTTGTGCTGGTTTTAAACAGGATTTGAATAGCCAAGAAGGTTTTTCAATGTTCAACCTGAGTTGTTATTTTTTATGTCTGTTACTAATCACAAAACTGTGACTCATTTGTTGGTTAACTACAAAGTGCTAAACACAGTTTAAAATGCTTAACATAGCAAAAAAAAAAAAAAAAAGATGCTTAACATATTTTGTCTTTAATTCTTAAAATAATTTCAAAAGGCTGGGGATGGTGACACACACCCATGTCCCAACACTTGGGAGGCTGAGGTAAGAAGACTACCGAGAGTTGAAGGCCAGCACAACTGCAGAGCTGAGTTCAAGGCCGGCCTGAACTACATAGTAAGACCTTGTCTCAAAAAAACAAAACAAAGCAAAAAAACCCTAAAAGACAGGCATTCTTATTCCCATCTCATAATTATTTGAAGCTTTGCTACTGGAATTATGGTGAGTGGACCCGAAAGAGCATGCTCTCCTCTGGGACCTGTTAAAAACAGAGTCTGGACCCCTCCTTGGCAGGATATTTCCAGGTCATTCACATGTATATGAGAATTGGAGAAAGCACTGCTTAAAGTTCCTTCCAACTCAGCATGTCACTAAGTCTAAAAGCAATATGAAAACTGGCATAGCCTTTATTCATATAAAAGAGCTACTAGCTCACGTAAAGTTTTTGAGGTGGTTAGGCCTAACTGTATCAACTTGATTGGGTTGGGAGCTGAGGCATTAGTACAGCACACTTCTAGATTTGTATGGCTGGGTCATGATATAGAACCTTGGGTTCTATATCTGGTCCTTGGCCCTTTCCTCTCTGGTGCCATTCCCTCCGTGACCTAAGCAGCTTTGTTCCACCAGGGCCTTCTACCAAGTTTCTGCATTAGAGCCTGCAGAACATGTACTGAATCCCCTGAAACTGAGCCGAACTAAACTGTTCCTCCTCTAAGTTGTGAGTGTTAGATACTGTACTCCAGCAAGGATAAAGCTAACAGTTTTCAACACAATTTTCTTTGGAATGAAGTGGGAAAAAATCAGTTTTAGACCTTTTGAGAGCTATTTCAGCAAAAACATTCAGTTTACCTTAACAAATACATGTTTCATTTAAATGCAATCTTGTGCATTAGACATATTTGCTATTCTTAGAAAAACACTGAGGCAGGATTTAAATATGGGACAAAGAGTTGACAAAAAAAAAGCATGAATGTTAACTTCAAGAATTCAAAAGTACCAACTGGGCACAATGGTGCACATCTGTAATCCCAGCAGCTCAGGAGGCTGACACAGGAGGATCACAAGTTTGAAGCCAGACTGGGAACCTTAGTGAGAGCCTGCCTTAATATTTTTAAAAAGGGCTACAACTGTAGGTCAATGCTTCCTGGGTTCTGAGTACTGAGAATGGAAAAAGAGAAAAAAAAATATTTCAAAAGCATTATCTCAGGACTGATTGCACTAAAGGTTAAATGTAATACACTAATACAGTTTTTGGTGTTGTGCTGTTCTATACTTGTCAGTGTAGATCCTGATATATTAAACTAAACACTGTCCACTCACCAACAACATATAAGCAGCCATGAAGCTCACTGACTCCATTGCCAGCTCGTCGTTGACCCATTTCTTTAACTTCTATCCACTTATCCAGATGTGGATCATATCTCTCCACACTAGACAAAGAAGCCACTCCATCATTGCCACCTACTGCATAAACATGGCTCTGAATGAAGAAAAGCAAAGCACACAGCATTAGAATCTGAACTGCTCCATACATGGTGCTAACGATACACCTGGTCAGTGGAGCAGCAGCAGCTAGATGCGCAAGCAGTGAGATGAGCAACACTTGACAGCAGACGTGGGCAGGCTGGCTAGTCACTCACCACGAGAGCCACAGAGCCAACGCCTCCACGGGGAGTGTTCATCGGGGCCACCACACTCCACTGGTCAGATTCGATGTCATATCTCTCGACGTCATTGAAGCAAGTGTTGTCATCCAACCCTCCAATGGCATAGATTGGGCCCCCCAAGGAGGCCAAGGCAATTCCTCGCCTGCAAAAGCAATAAAACACAGTTTACCATTGGGGTCTGCTCCCAGGAGGCAAGTAGCAAAGAAAATTATGCAAATGCAAGTCATTCATCACATTAACCTTCAGAGTGTAGTCTGTTTGCATTATTCTTAGATTCACTAAAGTGTCTGAACATAGATTCCAGGGTTGCCAAACTGTGCGACTCGAAGTAAACCAAATTCCTTAAAGTTGTACAGTGCACAGCCTACACTGGCTACTTTAAAATGAGATCAAATAATGAAGTAAAACCCAACAAAATAGTATGAAGAAGTCCAAAAGAATGAGTAAGTTGGAAATTTCGAGGTTAATGGGTTGACAGGAAATGGATTTGCTGTGAGGTTAAAAGCCAATCTTATTTCTGAATCCATGTACCTGGGGAATCTCTTTTTGTTACAGATTTCAATACACCACCATACAAGCACATTCATTCACTTTTATACTACAAGCTTCCCATCACCCTTTATTTTTTAAGCACATTAATTTTCTTTGAAAAGAGATTTAGCCTTTATCTAAACCTCATTTATTATAATCACTATCAGAAAAAAATTTCTCAGTTCCTTATAGAACACACTGTAGCAATACAAAATTGAACTAGTCGGTATTTCTTTTTTATTGGTACTGGGAATTGAACTAGTTACATCCCCGGCCCTGAACTATTCCAAAACTATTCTCTAATAGAGAATAATAATGGACACCAAGTAGTGTACTTTAACCTCAACTCCTCTGCTGCTTTTTCTGAGATACAGCTGCTGTTAATGGGTTAATAAAGGTAATGTACTTAGAACGATGTCTGGCCCATATTTAGTGCTATGTATTATTATAAGTTCAGTATTTCTTATCCAAAATGTTTGAGAGTAGAAGCACAGTGAGGGGCCGGGGATTTAGCTCAGTGGTTCCACCGCCTGCCTCACAAGCACAAGGACCCAAGTTTGATCCCTGGTACCAAAAATAAATAAATAAATAAATAAAATAAATAGAACCACAGTGGTGCATGCCTGTAACCCCAGCACTTTGAGACAGGAGGACCACAAGTTCCAGCCCAGCCTGGGAACTTAGTGAGACTGTCTCAAAATAAAAGGGCTGGGATGTAGCTCAGTGCTGAGGGCCCAGGTTCAATCTCCAATACTGCCAAAAGAAAAAAAAAAAGGCAGCATATTAGATTTTGGATGTTTTTGGGTTTTGGAACATCTACGTAGACTTTATCAGTTGAGCATCCCCAATTCAAAATTCAAAAATCCTCTAATTCTGAAATTTCTGAATTGCTAAAGATGTTTCAGGTTTTAGAACATATTCAATTTCAGATTTTCAGAATCTGTCCTGGAGAAAGTGGCAATTCCAGAGACTCCCACTCTGTTCACCAGAGTATCCTAAGAAGGGATTAGTCAGGAAGATGTCTCCACTCATTTTCAGTCTCCTTAGCCTCTTTCCTCTGGAGTGGAAAGCTATAACCTAGAAAATACCATGGTAGGACCAAGGATTTAGCTCAGAGGCACAGCGCCCTGCCGCACAAGTGCAAGATCCTGAGTTCGATCCTTGGTACTGAAAAACAAAAGAAAAGAAAAGACTGTGGTTATAAAACTCCTGGCTCTGTATGAACATGTGTGTTCTGCTCTACAGCAGAATGGTGTTAAATGGGAGAGCAATACAGTAAGGGTGCCTACCAATTCTCCCTCTGCCCCAGACCACAGAAGCTGTTGCCATCACTGGCTACTTTATACACTTCAAAACTCCTCAGGTTCAGTGGCAGTGTTGCCTAGCATGCATGAGGCTTTGGGCTCAATTCCCAGTACTGGAAAAAAAAAAAAACCCAACGAAAAACAAGAAAATTCTCTTGGTTTTCATGAGGTCACACGTTTGGTTTCCCGCCCACATTTATAGCAGGTGTGTTCCATTTCTTTCTCAGTGGCTTCCATCCTCCAGCACTAACTTACAAAGCTCCCTAAGGCTCTGGGCTAAGGCCTCTCGGCTCTATATGCTCTTCTCCCTAAGCAAGCTCCTTCTTTCTGTAATTTGTAACAATTCCAATACACATTTTCAGACATATACACACATTCTACCTCAAATCTGTCTTGCTGTAATCTGAAATGAAACCCACTGCCACTGGCTGAATTTTCAAACGTCCCCTGCATGACCCAACTGCTGGTGTTACCTACCCCACAACTATGCTACACTATATAGCAGAAGGAAGATTACCAGGTGGGCCTAATCTAACCCTCTACGAGTGCTTTCATCAGCCTGTAGTTAGGAACACAAAAAACAAGGTGCCTTCAGCATGCTGATGCTTGTTTGAAGACAAAGGGGAAATGGGCAAAGGACCTGACAGTGCCCTCCTTCCAGCCAACAGGCTATAAAAATGGGAGACTCAGCCCTGCACCACAAGGATCTCAATTCCATCAATGAAGTGAATAACTTGTAACTCAGTAGTTCCGCCACCCGCATCACAAGCACAAGGTCCTGAGTTCGGTCCCCGGTACCAAAAAAAAACAAAACAAAACTGGTCATCTGGTTGCTTAAACCGGAAAGTAAAGAGCCATCCTTGCCGCTATATTATTCCTCCCAAATCGGTTGTACACCTCTGAACGATCTCTCAAATATATCCTTCTTCCTCTGTGTCAATTTCTGCCACTACAGACCAAACTTCCATTACTTTTTTTCTGGTACCAGGGATTGAACTCAGGACCTTGCACTGCGAAGCAGGCGTGGTGCCGCTGAGCTAAATCCCCAGCCCCATCTTCTTGACTAAACAATGATTTTTTGGTCTGTCACACTGTCTTCACTTTTGTCATCCTCAAATATCTCTTCCATTTTGTATGCAGAGGGTCTCCAAACACAGAAATCTGATCCTATTTCCTTTCTAATTAAAATACAAACATACATATATATATATATAAAAATATGCATACCCTCTGCAAAAACCCACCAGAAAAAAGGGTGGCTGTTTTGAAGGCTGTCACCCTTGGGCTACTCTTTGCACTTCATTTCCTGACACTCCCCCCTGGGGAGTGGACTGGCTTTTCCACGTTCTCTACTCTCTTTCTCCTCCAGGTTTTTGAAGGCCAAATTACTGGAGCTGTATTATATTTATACAACTGTACAGCTATTGTAAATGCCTGGGATTTTAAAAGATTAAAGAAATTCAATTGCGGGACCCCGTACCAAGGTCACGTCGCGTGGAACACACCAAATCAGCCTGCTGCAGACAGGCAGGTCTGCGGATGCTGAACCAAGGTCTCGAGCTGCGCGGAACACGCCGAATTGGCAGCAATCCACTGGACAACCTCCCCTGCCCCCCCCCACCCCCGCTCCTCTGGCTTCTTCTTTGTAGAGCCACCTGGTTCCACGCTACAAACACCCAGAGGACACCGGACCACCAGACCACTGTACTGGGTAAGTTGGAGTCATCTTCACCTCCCCTCAGGACTGGGACTATCTTCAGGGGAGGGGCAACTGGAACCTGCAATACAACTCTGCACAGTTCAATCCTATGGGAGGACAAGGAGCTCAACTTGGGATTTGCAGCCAGAAATCTGCCTGAATCTCAAGGGTCTGAGACTAGCTTGCTGAGACTCATTGACTTATATCTGCAACCCACGTTGTCTATTGTGACAGCAGAGACATACCCTGAAAGAGGCCCTTCATTTTCACTGTTATTTTTTATTCCCAAAATTAGTATTATTAGTTTTTTTTTCTCTTTTCTTTTCTTTTGCTCCTCTTATCTTTAATTTTTTTTCCTACTCTTTGCATATTTGTTTTTCTTTTTTTTCTTTTCTTCTTTCTCTTTCCTTTCTCTCTCTCTCTCTTACATTCACTCTCTTGCTCTCCCACATTGTTCATCTTCCCTTTTTGGTCCTCATTCGGAGTTCTTCTTTATTTTCCTATTATTCTCTTTTTCCTTCTCACCTGTGTCCTCTGGCCACACTACTAACCTTCCCCTATCCTTCTTCCCATCTGTCTCTCCCTCCCCAACCCCTTCTAACTCCCCATCCCAAAGGGTAAAGTGTTATATTGAAGAGTTTATTTACTATATGTTG
>NW_004624872.1:3696297-3721497 GCF_000247695.1 Heterocephalus glaber
AAGGATTAAAAATGTACTCTGGGAGCCCCCCCTCATTTAAAAAATTTATTTATTTAAATTTTTTTTTGGTACTGGGGATCAAACTCGGGACCTTGTGCTTGCGAGGCAGGTGGCGGCACCACTGAGCTAAATCCCCGACCCTTCCCCACCTCATTTTAATATACGCATTAAAATTTAAACTCTTTGTAGTTACCATGTAGTATAAAGCAAGCCTTGTTAAAGTCTTAAAATGTTATTTGTAGATAGTGAGAGACAACAGTATTTTTTAGGACTAGCTTTTTTCTCCAGGAGTCTTTCACATGAGAAGAAAAAAGGCAAAAAATATTTTTAGCAGAGCTCTCTTTTAATTTGTATGTAATCTTTCATACATGAACAACATCTAGTGAAAAAACAACTTTGTTACTTAAGAACAGAAAACTGGCAGGCAAGGTACTCTCTTGTAGTACTGTTAAAAATTGCTTTCTGTTGTGGGGATATTTAATCAGTGAGGATCAAACTGAGGGCATCCCACCACTGAGCTACATGCCAGCCCTAAAAACTTCTTAGTTTGATGACAAATCATTTTTAACTCCTATAGAATGCTGCTTAAATTTGCAAACCATGCAAGCCACAATGCAGGAGCTTAAGGTTTGTTAGTTTTGGCTTGTTTCTTTTAACAGAACTGCAGTTGATAGTCTATCCAGTGACATCAATTATTATACTCAGCCTTTCAAATCTCTAAATTTGAAAAGGGAAAGCAACAGGTAATTTAATCTCTCATTTAGAAGAAAATGCATATGAGAGGTTTCTAACATACAATTCCAATCAGTGGGTGGAATTACAGTATATTCCATTGCTGTTTGTTACAGTAAATTAGAAACAAACATTTATTCCTTCCCACTAAAACAATGTATACCCCTTAAAATGCCCAGTTTCTCCTTCACATCCTCTCATCTCTGGATCCAAACCCTTCAGCTATCTGTATGAGACGTGGTTTTCAGGTGTCTTGCTAACCTGGCCTTCCTTACTTCCATGCACTGCATGTCACCACTCTAGAGCATGTATCTATCAATGTTTGTGCATTCCCCATATACCTTATTTTCAACTTACAAACATGTATTACTGTTTTAACATATTAGGTGAATGATAAAATATCCACCCAAAACAAATTTGCTAAAATGTATAGAGTCTAATCTTTTATTCCCACATCCCAACTCATGTCACCCATCCCACATGAGTCTACAGATGCAGAGGCAGAGAGACCAGCTGGAAGAACATCATGACTACAATCTCCCTTGTTCTAAAAGCTCAGGTGCTTTTCTCCATGTGAAACATAATGACAAATCTGATTTCTCATCATGCTATACTGGTATACTTGATTTAAAAAAAAAATCTACAGGGCCGGGGATTTAGCTCAATGGTTTTGCCGCCTGCTGCGCAAGTGCAAGGACCCAAGTTTGAACCCCGGTACCAAAAAAAAAAAATCTACAGTAGGTTTTAGCATATTACTCTAATTTTGATGTTTCTTAGGTTTGCCTACAGTACATTTGGCCTACTTTTTCATTGCTGTTTTATGGTATCCTAGGCAAGCCCTCTACTTCTGAGGTATGCCCCCAGCAGAGTCTGTTTTCTGAATCCCGACTTGGTTCATGTTATTAGTTATCCTGTCACCTTTAAATTTGATATTCTAGTCATTAGTAAAAATATTGGACAGGTTAGAGTGCTAAATCACATAACTAAAAATCTTCTCCCCTTTAGGTTGATCTATTTACCAAAACTATTTCAATTTACTGTAGATGAGAATTTGATATATTAATGTTCATGTTCAAGTAATTAAAGAAAACAGAAATTAAGGGATGTTTTCATAACATGATAAAATGTATGTGCCTTAGTCCTAAAGTTAGTATCTTATTTAACAGAGAAACACTAAAGACATTCCACTAAGACCAGAAACAAACACCTACAGCTTCTTCAATTAATTCACACTGTATTAAGTTATCAGGTAATATGATTAGACAAAAAAAAGCAATCAGAAGCAGAGGAAGGTGTGGGAAAGCTGGCAGAGCTTGAAACTGTCTACAGATTAATTAGCATCACTGTAACTCTAATGCTAACTTCAATTGTATACAATGGCTGTGGGAGAGGTCACCATCACAGGAATCTGGGTGAAGGGCATATGTGGTGCACCCTCTACCATGGCACAGTGACAGGGGTCAGGGCCAGCAAAGTCTTTGCAGTAGGGGCCGTCCTGTGCACTGTGGCATCCTCAGCAGCATCTTTACCTCTGTCCCTGCTGCTAGATGCCAGCTACAGCCTGTGTACCCTCAAGCTATGACAATCAAAGATGTCTCCAGATCCCACTCAGTATTCCACAGAGGACAAAATCATCCCCCGTTGGAAAACACTGGGACCTAGGAACTCAACTATTTTGGTGAAACATTTTAAAAATGTAGAACTCTCTTAAACAACAAGTTTCTAAAACAGCAATGCTTAAGTGCAACTAAAAGTAATGACCATTATGTGATTCCATTCCTAAAAAATATAAAAAGTTGTAGCAAACCTTTACTTTGGGTACTTTAACAAATGCTGGAGAAGGTAAAGTTTCTAAAATTAGAAAACAATTTCAGAACAAGAGCTTTTGATTTTATGCAGCTTTATTTTCTAGCATCAGTTCAGAAGAAGAGTCTGTGCGGATCTACCTCTTTGTGTTCATCGAGGCCTTCATCATCCATTTATTGGTGAGAGGATCAAACATCTCCATGCTGCCCAAGTGCTCATTGCCGTCGTGTCCCCCCACTGCATACACTTTACCTGCAAATGGACAAGCATTTTAGTTTGATTCCAACCAACACTGATGTTATTTATACATAAACACATAACTAGGATGCCATAATAAATTAATCTTCAACAACTGCCATTCTGTTCAAAAGTATGATCAACGTCACTCCATCAGTCAAATGAAAACCAATGTTAAGCTTTTTTTTTTGGTACCGGGGATCAAACTTGGGACCTTGGGCTTGAGAGGCAGGTGGAGGAACCACTGAGCTAAATCCCTGGCCGATATTAAGCTTTCATAATCACTACTCAAATATTTTACTGATAGACTAAAAAGTATTTTACAATTTGTCAGTTTTCTTAGAAGAAATTCTTAAAGTTCAAATATTTAAAAAGAACACCATGATCACATAACATGATTTTAGGCAACAGTAGACCCACCTTCCACAGAGATTACACCCACATGTCGTCTCCGGCTGTTCATTTCTGGTCCAAAGAACCAGCTGTTTTTGTTGATGGAATAGCATTCAATACTACGAAAAGGGTCCCCAGATCCACCTCGCCCCCCTACACAGAACAGTACACCTAGAGAGAAAGGCACAAGATCCAAATCAACATGACAGCTTCCAATCTTTTAAAATTAGTGTGGAAAATATTTAGGGAGTCAGAATTTTGAGTAATAGTACAAAAAAGATAAGCTACCAGGTATTTGATGTGGCATTACTGAAAATCTAAGCTAACCCCCTCATAGGCTCTATCAGCTTTCTCGGCTTGCTGACATCCCATTATAGTAAGATTTATAACCTCACTCACTCTGTAAAACTGCTCGTGCTTAGGTCATAACAAAACCTTTTAATCAACACCATTTATTTTACATTTTCCAGTACTGGGAACTGAACACATGCCTTCACAGTGAACTATATCCCCAGGCCTTTTTATTTTGAGACAGGGTCTACTGAGGTGCTAACTTGCCAGCACTGGGTCCTCCCACCTAGGCCTCCAGAGTCCTGGGATTATTGGCCTGTGTCATTATGCCTTGGTTAATTTATTTTTGTTGTTTGGTTTTCTGACACAAGGTCTAATTATGTAGCCACGTAAGGCCTCAAAATCTGCATCAATCCTCCTGCCTCAGTCTCCCAAGTGCTGGAATTAGAGGTGGATTAGCAATACACTCAGCTTTCTTTCTCATTGAACCCAAATGTAACATTTGAGATGTTGATCAAACTGTATTTTTAGAAATTCCTCACTTTCTTGATATCTATAACATCAAAGTCTTCTTTTGGCTGCAAACATTTCTTCTGTTTTCTGTGTTCCATCCTTGGCCCATTTCACACATAATGTATTACACTAACACCACAGGTAAAGGTTATCCCTTTGTTTTCAATCCCATCTACACAACACTATCTTCCAATCTGTATTTCTATTTCTAAGCTATGTTTCTGCTTGATGTCCCACAGGCAGCTGAGTCAAGATGCCTCTGCTACCCACTCTGCCTCCCCAGGCTCTCCTTTCCCTTCAGGGTGCTACCCCTGTTCCCCACCACCACCACCAATCCCAGTCCTAAGCTGTCACCCAAGCAGAGCACTGCAAACCCTGTCCTCTCCATTCAGAAGCCACTGTTCTCCAACTGTCAACAGAATAATATAAGTAAAGGCTCTCTCTCAACAGCTTTCCATTCATTAAAAATTTTGGGGAATGTCACTGAATTGTACACTTTAAAATGGTCACAATGATAACTTTTGTGGTATACATTTTTACCACAGTTTAAAGAAAAACCAACTTTTTATCTGAAACTTTTAGAATCATCTGAAGGACATAAAACACAGATAGCTGGGCCTCGTTCCCAGAGTCTGATTTAGCAGCTTTGGGGCGGGGCCAAGCGTGAGCGCTGATGCTGCTGGCTCAAGAGCCCACTGGCTCACGCTCACACTTGGAGAAGCCTCCACTGCCCTTCAGGGTGAGACCACAGCTCATGGAAGCCTTCGGCTGTGACCTCAGCTCCGCCTCTGCTCTCCATGGTCCTGCAGTGTGCACATAGCACTCAGCCTGGAGCTCCTACAGCGCTTCCGCTTCTGGTGACCATCATTCACCGTGACACAGTACTGGGATATTCTATTATGCTGATCACTGTCACCAGAGTTTGTTTGGTTAAGACTGTGTACTGAGTGTCTATGCTCTAACATGGTCTAGTACGGTGCCTGGCGTGCACTAGGCATTCCATAAACACGAAATGAACTGAACATTTTTCCCTGACAAGTCCAAGAGGACACCTACTTTTTTTTTTCTGCTTTACGGAAGTCTAGAAAATACAGAAAATTTCTACAGCACAGGATGGCACACAGAAAGAATATGGGATGAAGGAAGGTTTTTTTTTTTAGCATTAATTTTTAAATCCTTATTAGCACGTTTGCAGTACATGCTTACATTCTTTGTATGGAGTTGGTACATGTACTGAATGACACAGTTCATTTTGTATGAACCCAAGTTCTTTGTCTCCCAAAATCGAAGAATAAATTTGAGGACAAAAGAAGTTTAGGAGAGTGTTTATTAGAAATAAGAAGAAAAGTACTTGGTGGATCCCCACCCAGAGGGGAAGACATCTAACATATATTCTCCAACTAGGCCTTCTACAAACAGGCAGAGCACAGGAAGCTCGTTTAAAGGAAATGAGTTCCAAAGACTGGGAAGAGAAACCCATTACCCTGCATTCTAAGGTGTTCTGGAGTCCAGGTTCAGAGGTAAGGAGGAGCGGTAAAGCTGTTAGCAAGCCCTGGAAGAGTCTTCTTACTGTGGAAGAGTCCTTTCCTCTATTCTTATCGCAGCCTTTCATCCTTTGCTATGTTTCCCTTTGCAACCCTAAGCTTGGCTTAGCTTCCTGAGAAACTCTTAACCTGGCTGGGCTATTTTTCTTGACCCTATTGTAGGCCCCTCTCACTACCTAACTCATAATAACTAAACTAAATACTATAATACATCTTAAGCCAGGTGTGGTGGTGCCTGCCTGTAATCCCAGCACTCAGGAGGCAGAGGCAGGAGGATGGCTGCAAGTTCACATCCAGCCTGGGCTTTGTAAGTTCAAGGCCAGTCTGAACTATATAGTGAGACCCTTCTCAAAAAAAAACCCAACCCTACGGCTGGGGATTTAGCTCAGTGGTTCCAGTGCCTGCCATCCAAGCGCAAGGACCTGAGTTCGATCTCCGGTACCAAAAAAAACCTCAACCCCCCCAATAACACAACTTAATTCCTTTTTTCACCTCTCCTTCCCCCTCTCTCTTCATCTCTTGTCCCCTTCCCCTTTGAGAAAGATCTCCTTATGTACTATTATCTTTTATTTTGTTATTTAGAATTTGGTTTTTTCATATAAGAGAGACCTATGTGATACTTAAGCTTATGAGTCTTGCTTACTTCACTTAACATTATGGTCTCAAGATGTATCCATTTTCCTACAAATGACTCAAGTTTATCCTTCTTTATGGCAAAGTAATACTCCATGGTGTGTAAATAACAAATTTTCTTTATCTATTTATCTGTTGATGGGCACTGAGCAGCTTCCAAGATTTAGCTATTATGAATTGGGCTGCTATAAACATGAGTATGCTGTATCACTGTAATATGATGTCTTTAACTCCTTTGGGAAGGTATGTAGAAGGAGAATAGTGGAGTCAAATGGAATTTCTAGTTTTAGGTTTTTGAGGAATCTCCACACTGATTTCCATGGTGGTTGTACTAGCTCACATTCCCACCAACAATAAGGTTTCTTTTTTTCCTGTAGCCTCTCCAGCATTTATTATCTGATTTCTTGGTAACAGCCATTCTTTCTGGAATAAGATAGATTCTCAATGTTATTTTAATTCCCATTTCTGCAAAGGCCAGTGACGCTGAGCACTTCTTCATGTATTTATTGGATATTTGTACTTCTTTTGTAAAGTGTCTTTTCATTTCACTTGCTCATTTTTTGACTGGGTATTTTAATTTAGGGGCTCTAGTTGTCTTGAGTTATGTATATTCTAGATATTAGTCTTCTGTCTGGGGAATAGTGGGCAAAATTATTTTCTCATTCTGTAGGTTGTCTTTTCATTCTGTTGGTTGTTTCATTTCCTGCACAGAAGCTTTTTAATTTGGTAGGATTCCATTTGTTGATTCTTGGTACTATTTCCTATATAACCAGGGTTCTGTTCAGAAAGTCCTTGCCTACACCTTCAAGAATTTTACTTATTTTATCTTTCAGCATGCTAAGCGTTTCTATTTTAGTATTTGGTTCTTTGATCCATTTTGATTTTAGATTAGTGTGTGGTGAGACACATGGGTCCAGACTCAATCTTCTGCAGGAACAACTATTTAATATTCAAAATTAACACTGAAGCTAACTTTCTCTGTAAAACCTTTTCTGACCCTTCCAAGGTAAAAACAACCACTCTTTTCTTCATGTACTCCTCTATATAATACTTTGATTACAGTGCATCAAAGCACCTATAATACTTTATTCAAATGGCTGTTTCCTTAGACAAGACTGCAAGGTTTCCCAAAATAGGAGTGGCTGTATTCTATTTGTGTTTGCATTTCTAGTGCCTCACCCAAAAGTTTAATGTTTGCTGAATAATTGCACAAATGAACGACTGTACTTGTACAATCTTTTTTAACTAATTCAATATTTTAAGTCAGAGTGTCCTGGAATGGGCCTAAAATAGTCAGTTAAATACAAAGAAAATAGTACACATGCTAAGTTAACAGCTAATTCAAAACATACAACTAGTCGAGCTTAAAAATGCAAGGGTAAACACAAGGGTAAGAGTTAAAATAAGAGAAGAGACAAGGATTTTCCTCCCAAGAAGAAGATATACTAAGTGAGTTGACAGCTCCTCCCTAACCTCTCAGCTGGACTTGGAAAAACTTAGAAATGCAGAGTAGAGGGTTTCCTTTCCTTTGAACTTGGCTTTCTTTGAACTAGCTAAATGATTTCCTTTAGACCTTAAACCCACAAAGCCACCTGTTTAAAACAACTCTGCTTTTGTATACAAGGCCAAAACAAGGAGGACACGTTGGCAATTCCGCTTCCGGATCCCCTGATGGTGGGCATCCAGCAGGAGCTTTAGTCTTCTTATTTCCAATAAACATTCTAACTTCCTTTTTGTCTGTGGTTTTCTTCTTCAATACAGGGAGACAAAGAGCTCAGGTTTGTACAAAATTAACTGTTTCAAGAGCAATTTAAAGTTAGAAGAGATTTTAAAGATAATGTAGTCAAATTGTTTATAAACAAATTGAGGCCGTGAGAAATTAAGAAATTTGTCTTGAATTACAGATATTTAATGGCACTGGTGGAATTATAATCCTAAAACGTAACCTCATTTTTGATTATATTTTAAGTGGAAACTAGCACAGTATTTTAGCCACCAGTCTCTTAGGAACACAGCATAAAAGAAAAAAAAAAACAAAATAAAACATGAGTAAAAATATCGGGATGCAAATCCTTTCCCTGCTATTTCTCTGTGTAGTTTCAGCATATTTTTAACTTCTCTTAATTCTCAAACTTCTTATCCATAAAGTGGAGTGATATCTTCTATCTCCTAATGAAGGTCAAGTCCTTCTTTAATCTACTACATAAAGTTCTTGTAATCACGTGAGATTATATATGTATCTAGCATATTCTCGCATACAATTTAGGTTACTAAGGTGCTGGATTCAAATATGAATTTCGAGAGTGCTTACCTCACTTTTATGAAGCCATAGGCTCAATCCCCAACACTAAAACAAACTGGATTTGAAGAATTTTATCTTCAGCTTTTCCTTATACTACCCAGAGAAAATCTCATTTGCCCTTTTTATTCTTCCCTTGCTATCACAGATCTCATTATGAAATAACTCTATGAAGGAGCAGCAATCAGAGAACGTCTCTACTCCAAGTTCCCCTTCCTGAACTGTAAGACTTACATCATCATTTCATGCCTCAAATGTGTTTTTCTGTATAAATACAAAAAATGTAAATAAACATGAACCATTCTCCTGAGAAAGTAGAAAATCTAAAAATTTGGCAAATTAGCCAAAATTTAAAAATTATGGCTCCATGTCTCCTAAAATGCTAGACCTTAGATTCTAAGAGTCTGATATGGCCCATTATAGAAACTGTAGATATGTTTAGTGCCTTTTTTTGATTTGGTAAAATGAAAAATCAAACATTTAAACATGTAATATGTGTCAAGCTCCACTCTAGCACTAAGGATATGAACCTATGTAAGACACTTACCTGTCTTTGAAGAACTCAGATTCAAACAAAGTGCTCCAAAGGCACTAGCAAAGGAGTTAATTCTACCTAGAAGACTCAAGGAAGAGCTCTAAGGAGGACAGATATCAGCAGGCTCTTTAGACAGCATAGGACTTATCTGTTAAGGCTTTTCAAAAATTGGTTTACTGGTAAAACTATCTACATCATATATAGTAAGAATTATGAACATATAAATTTGCCAATTGTTTTTTAATCAGATACAAATTATCTTACAACTAAGTTTAGACATAAATAAACGACCCTGAAATACATCAAAGATCCTTCCAGGAGAACTGATAAAAGTTGAGTCATTACCAGCAGTGTGCTTCCTTGGGGTAGTCCGGATGGAGTACTCAAAGTCAGGTACAGCTCTGTTACTCAGATGAAGGTGGTAATTTCTTGCTTCATCCAATAAATCTCTACATTTCAGATTTTGCTTGACAATTTGTTCTTTTGCCACTACACCCATAAGAAAATCAACTGGCAATAATGGCAGACGAACCTAAGATCATGAATAGTAGCAATGTCAAATATAAATAGTAATGGAATAGTTTGCTCTTCATTATCACAGCAGTACGTTCTTTTAAAAAGTCATCTAGGGGGCCAGGGATTTAGTTCAGTGGTGCTGCTGCCTGCCTCACAAGTGCAAGGTCCTGAGTTCGATCCCTGGTACCAAAGGAAAAAAAAAGAGAAAAAGAAAAAAAAAAAGTAATCTAGGGTGGGGGTGTAACTCAGTGGCAGAGCATGTGCCTAGCATGTGCAAGCCCTGGATTCCATGCCCAGCACTCACTGCAAAAACAAAACAAAAATACTGGTATATGCACTTACAAAATATCAGTCTAATTATAATCATACTTTGAAAAGGGTTACTTCTCTACCTATAAATATCTAAAATGAGACCACTAGTAATTAATTATAAACAAATTTGTTCTGAATTAAAACATTTTTATAATGCTTTGAGAAATTATTAAAAACTGGCATAACTATCAAGTTCCAAGTTTTAACAAAGTACTTAATTTTTAAAAAATAAGTAAATAGGATTAATCATCTTTTAAGTAGTATAATTTCCTCAAAATAAATGACATGAGGGAGGGAAAAGGAGGGAAGGGACGGGGAGTAGAGAGGGGAAGTAGGGGGAAAGAAAATAAAGGAAAAAACAAGACACAGACCCTAAAGGGCCTATTTGTCAGCTCCTTGTCCAAGTAAATCACTAACAATTAAAAATAATAATAATAAATACATTCAAGGTTAAAGCCAAACTGGTTAGGGAATAACAAACTCAGAAAGTGATGCCTGATGTCTTATGGTTCTTTCCAGAATAAGTCTATATCCATTATAACTATATTTTCATGAGCAAGGTAATTCATTAAACTTTAGAAATTTCTTTTTTTTTTTTTTTGGTACCAGGGATCGAACTCGAGTCCTTGTGCTTGCAAGGCAAGCAAAGGAACCACTGAGCTAAATCCCTGGCCCCTATACTTTAGAAATTTCATTATGAAAGTTATAAATTATATTACTTTAGATTAATTTTATTACCATAAATACAATATTCATTACTACAATCTCAAGGAAATATTTTAAACCTTCAGGTTAAAAATGTGACATATGCAGACTATCTTTCAACAGTATAGGAAAAGAACAGGGAAGAGAGTTACAGCTGTTTTCATCATCATACACATCAACCGTTTCTCTCCATCAAATAAAGTGCACTTTCTGTAATAAATGAAACATGCTGAGTTGCTTTCGTGTCCTTTCACATCCATGTAGCATCTCCCTGCAGCCCTACCTGTGCCAGGGTTTCGTCCAGCCACTTGGAATGATGCTGGGGGTTGGCAAGAAGCCACTTGATGGCAGCACTGTAGACCTGCTTTTCATTCTCAATGTGCAGATCACTGGAGGACAGGAGCTTGTGCAGGTGCTGGGGTGACACACTCACGAAGTCCTCACACTCCACAACCTCGGTGAAGTGTTCACAGGCATACTGGTCGGCCATGTCCATGAGGTCTATCCGGTTGTGGCTTTCTGCAAAGGCCCTCACTGCTAGGCAGTTGGAGGGATGGAAATGCAGCTTCATGTACTCACAGCAAGCTCTGGCCACCAGTTCAACCTGCAGAATGCAGGCTGCGTATAAGAGAGGTTGGACATTGTCCACAGTCAATGTGAGCCGTGAAGAGTAGACAAATTTCACCAGATCCTCTATTGCATTGCCATCAAAATCTCTAATCTCAATCAATGTTTGCTTGGCTTCCGCCATTTCAGAGAGAAACATGGCTCTAAAGTAGGGAATAACACAAGCCAATGCCAGCTTGTGACAAGAGATGAGCTTTGAACCAACCTGTTCAAAACAACCAAGAACCGAATTTTAATAAAAAATCAGCTTCAGATCAGCACAGAGCTTATACTGCAGAAGGGACAAAACCTCCAGATAATTTAGAGTACTGCTTTAATAATGCAATCCTTTGGTCACTTACTTTCAATCTTGGCCAGTTTCTTTCTTTTCTTTTTAACCTAGCAAGTCTAGTTTATTCCTCTAAACAATATTTTTCTTTGGAAAACAAGCCCTGTGAAGTTTCTGCCATCAAGTTGTTTCAGTTTAACACACTTATTTCTAGAAGCCTAATACATGCAGAATTGAAACTATAGGGGAAAAGTTTTAAAGAAAGATGATAGATACAAGATGAAAACTCAAGCTATTTTAACAAATATTCCTTTAAACATCAAGATATTGCAACATTTCAAAGACAAAAGATTTGGTCTAGTAAGGAATCCGGCTTGATAACTAAACATTTCAGATCTCACAAAGTTAACAGTAAGTTATATGTTTTACCACAAACAGCTCAACCTATTAAAATAAACCAAGGTGAAAAAGCATTGCTAGCTCTGCTTTAGTCTGTCCAGTTTCTCAGACTCCGGCAGTTTTCATCTTCCAATTGGCCACTTATCTATATCTACAATGTTTATACAATGAACTATGACTTTTCAATGTTATCTCATTTTTCAGGAGCATTTTGTGAATTAATGGAAATAATGGCACACATCATTTTGCATTTATTATACGCCAGGCATTTTTTAAGTGTCTCTCATATACCAAATTAGCCCAGCACCTCTATGAACAGATACTACTACTAGTCACAATTTACCAATCAGAAAATTGAAACACTGGGCCGGAATTTGGCTCAGTGGCATAGCGCCTGCCTGGAAAGTGCAAGGTCCTGAGTTCAATCCCCGTACCAAAAAAAAAAAAAGAAAGAAACACAAAGTAAATAATATTTAGTTATATTTATTAGGAGCTCCGCTGAGGTTTTTCTGTTTAAATTATATTGAGATGATATATTTCACATAAAAGCAGTAAAAGTAAAACACTGAAATTTTACCACCTTAATTGTTCAATCATTAGATTGTGTCCAACTATGTGCCACTACTAACACACAGTAGTGAACTGTGTAACTGAATCTTATTCCACATTCTTTATTATTTTCCATAGACAAACTTCTATAAATAAAAATACTATCTCAAAGGTAGGTTCAATATGGCCATGTGGTGCCAAAGTGTCCATTTCTGTGCTACTTTCTGCATTTGTGCCATACTCTAGGCGTTAACTTGTTAAGAAACTGTTGCCAATTTGATGAATGAAAATATTATCTTACTGCTGATCTTTCTTTTACTAAAATTAAATCATTAATACATTTAAGCTATTGTATTTCTCCTATGTACTATGGATTATTTCTTAGTTATTTGTAAGAATATATACATGTAGAGTTTTATGCATTTGTTATATATATATTTCAAGCTCATTTTCTTTTTAATACTTTGCTTGTAAATATTCTCTTTCTATAGATTTTTATACAATCAAATCAGTCTTATGATCTCTCCCTTAGGTATTATGTCATTGTATGAAATGGAAATTTTAGTATTATGTATTTATTTCATGTATTTCTTCTATTACTTTTATGCCCCTGTCCCCTTCTTCATGGTGCTAGAGACTGAACCCAAGGTCCCCTGAATGCTAGGCAAGTGGTCCACCACAGCTACATTCCCAGCCTCTTCTTTTTAATACAGTTGTTATCCAGTCTTCCTAGCACACTGTCATAAATAATCAATTAAGAAGTAATAATTATAGCACTTTTAACAATTTTCCAATTAGTGTTTTGATTATAATAACAAGCTTATGTGTCAGTATTTGACAATTTTAGAATAAGATCTAAAGAGGCTTGAGGAACATTATAATGTACAAAGGATTTTGCTTATAAATGTCTCTCACCCAAGAATAAATATCACTTATTTCAACAAGTATAAAACGATTGTTCCTTTTCTATTTAATTTTTAAACACAATTCACTAGGTAGGAATTAGATTCTACTGAGACTAAGTTGTAACACAGACTACAACATAAAGCTTGACATGTTTTCAAGTTCACTTCAGCCCCACAATGGGATCTAAAATCTGATACTGGGAAATTTTAAATCACCTAGAATATTCTAAAAATTATCTGAACATGACCTCAATGGAAATCATTCTGAAGGAAAATATTAGTAAATCTCTTATGACAAATCTATTCAATTACATAACTTGCCAAAACTCTATTACACAATAGTACTATACAACAGGGCTCTGCAATTTCCAGAGAACCATTATTTTAACACTGACTTCACACCCAAATTATACAAATCAATGAATGGCCAGCAAGTTATTTTCACGTTGACTTGCACAGTATTTTGTCCCACTACAACTCTAATTTCTTGATTCAAATAAATTGGAATGTGGCTATTACTTCTCAGACGGACACAAAGATTTCCATGTACCCTTTTAGAATATCCATCTTTAAGAATATGTGAGCCACATATATGAAATATGAACATCCCAAAACTTGACTTTTTAATGTACCAATTCTTCCTTGATGTTACATAATTTCATTACCTTCTTTAAAATTTTATTTCTACATTTTTTTCCTTTGGTATGTAAAAATAATTATTAATTACCAAGGACATTTCATCAGAAAAGAATCAAAGTCTACAGACAAAAAATACACAAACTTGGTGTTTAAAACTGGATGAAGAACCGGGGATTTAGCTCAGTGCTTTCACCACCTGCTGTGCAAGTGCAAGGACCCAAGTTTGATCCCTGGTACCAAAAAGAAAGAAAGAAAGAAAGAGAGAGAGAGAGGAAGGAAGAAGGAAGAAAGAAAGAAAGAAAGAAAAATACACAAGCTACAAAATATTACACATAACTGTGATTTAAGTCACAAATATTACATTACATGTATGTGTTCTTCATATTAATGAATTTTCTAATTTACATTTTTCTTCTTAGAACAGTGAACATAAAAGTAAGATACTAAGGGAAAGCCATCCCTTAAACTTGAGTAGTAAAATATGGAGAATATCAACTTTAATAGAATGATTCCACTTTTTTAAAAAAAAGCTCAAAATACAAACTGTTAACCAAAACCTTGAGTAATGTTTCATATCCTGGCCACCATAGATCAAAACACAACAAAACCAAGGCTTTTGGGTCAGTCATGTGCTTCGCTTTCACCAGATGATGTTGTGGGGAGAAAAGAGGCACAGAGCAAAGTCCTTCAGTCCAAGCAGAAAAATTATATAACTGACTCAGTGGAGATCTATTTAAAAACAGTAAGTGATCTGCTGAGTATGGTAAAAATGAACTAAAAATGACACAAAGAGAATACAAATTAACAAAAATCATTAACATTCCATTAACTATCAATTCTGACTTACAGGACGAACCTGTCTATTCACCAACTGTAAAGGTGACTTCCTTTTCTAAGGCTGTTTATTCCTGACTTACATACATGCTCAACATGTGAAATCCAGAAAGCACAGGGAAAGCACAAAGAAACCACACCAACACCACAATGACTGTCAATCTGTTGGTGTGTTTGCTTCCAAATTTTTTGTACGGATTCTAAAAAGTAACTCAGGTATTCCTTTTTCTTTTTTGGTACCGGGAATCAAACTCAGGCCCTCGAGCTTGCCACAAGCAGGCACTGCACCACTAAGCTACATACCCAGCCCCAGATATTCCTTAATATGTAATCTTTTATCAACTTTCTGAAACCTTCTGTATTCTCCTGCTTATTGATTTCATGTATGCTATTCTCTATAGCATAATATTCTCTATAGCATCCTGATGTTATTTTTTATTTTCCAGATTATTTTTAATTTTTCCATATTTTAAATACAAACATCTTAGAGAAAAGTGATTTTTGGCATTTCAGAATATTTCCTTGAGGTAAAATCTGAAAAGCAAAATTAATGAGCAAAAAAAATAAGCTTTTTACAGCTGAGCACATATAACACAAGACTGCCTGCCAAAAACACTGAACCAATTTACACATCTACAAACAATGTTTGGGAATACTCACTTCATCAAAATTTCAAAAGCAATAAATATATGTTTTAAATAATCAACATGCTGACAAGTGAACAATTTTAATTGGTTTAATTTTATTTCTTAGCTATCTAGTACTTTTCAGAAGTGTGGTCATTCTGTGAACTATTTTTTTGTGCACTAGTTATTTTAACATCAGTTACTTCATTTCTAAGTAATAATTTTATACTCTAACAAAGATTGTTAAAATCATGTATGGACATAATAAAAATTTTTAAATTAAAGCAAACAAAAACTAAGTATATCAGGTTGAAATGTTCTAGTTATTCTACTTAAGAGCAACTCATGCCAAGAGTGTAAGGACTACACTGAAATAAAAGTGCAGAAAAACAGTCTAACAGAAATAAAGACAAAAGAAACTTCTACCCAAATCTCCTTTCATAAAGGAGGTTTGTACATTATATACCAATTTCTCACTTTAATCTCTTATAAATTTGCTCTTTTAACTCAGTTGGGCACTTTTAAAAAATAATCCACTAATTTTAATTACTTGGGCCCAAAAAAGTGTGTTTTACTGCCCAGGCCTAAAACAGAAGAAGGGTTAGACAGATGTACTTTATTAGACTCAAGATAATATCTTGATTTGTACTGAATTACCATAACCACAGATAGCTGCCGTTCTACAATCTTCACTAACCTTATACTCCATCCATTTAAAATCCTACATATGGGCCTGGGATTTAGCTCAGTGGTTTCCCTGCCTGCTGCGCAAGCACAAGGACCCGAGTTCCATCCCCGGTATCAAAAAAAATAAAAAAAATAAAATCCTACATAATAGAAAAAAACAATTTAGAGAGCATTTGGGTGACCAAATAAACAAGGATCTAGGAATATATATATACATATATACATATTTATTTATTATTATATATTATAGTATATATATTATAATATGTATATTTACATATTTATTTGTTTATATACTACCTTCTAAGCAACATGAAAAAGATCATAATACTGAACAGGCAAAAGTAAAGGTGATCATCATTTAACATAGAATGTCAAAGAATTCTTAACATATAAATACAAGATTACTTTCTCCATTATCATGTTCATTTTGTTAGATTATTCCTGTACTAAGGTCTCAAAGTCCCTCTGAATTCACGTTAAAACTTAATTTCATGCTGGTGACAGAAGAGGTGGGGCTGCTGGGGAAGTGATGACATCATGAGAGCTCTGGACTCAGAAATGGGCAATATCACATCACAGGGCTGAAGGTAACAGATGAGGCCCTTTCCATCCATCTGTCTGCCACCTCCAAGGACAGGGTCTTTCCTGCTGGAGGATGTGGCAGGAAGGTGCCACCTCAGAGGCAGGGCAGCCCTCACTAGACACCAAATCTGCCAGTGCTTTGATCTTGAGCTTCCCAGGCTATTCAACCATGAGAAATAAGTCTATGGTATTGTTATGACGGCACAAATACACCAAGACTGCCTCTGTTCCCCTAGGAGTTAACTGTTACAATGGAATAATTTGACCATTTCTACCTCTTGGAAAGTACACTCCCATAATGCAGTTCACAAATTTTGTTTTCCTACAATCATTAGAGCGCTTATTCTTATCTGATTAGGTGGAAGTTTTGACAGTAAATAATTGTGCGTAGGGGCAGTGCCCCCTATTCATCTCACTACCTTCTTCAAGTAAAATTAACCATGATCTTTATAAGGAGAATGACATTTCCTCAAATTACCTAGCATGCGAGTAAAGCACCTTTGTGAATGCTTTTTCACTGACCTTATAATATGTAACCTAAGCAATGAGTGCTATGCAAAACCCTTTCGGGACAAGGCCCCCCACCCTTTCTTCCAAAAAACTGGTGTCTTAAATCTTCCCCCGGGATTGGGGTATAGCTCAGTGGTAGACAGTGTGCTTACCATAGGAGTTCAAGCTCCAGTGCACAAACAATAAAAAGTTTAAAGCAGAAGCTTTCCATATATAATTTTAGCACAGCCACTGAATATGTAATTTTAAAATATTTTCCCTCTCCAGCATGACAGCGCACCTAGGTAAACCCAGCTACTCAGGTGGCTAAGGCAGGAGAATGACTTTAGCCCAGAACTCAAAGCCCAGCCTGGGCAACAAAGTAAGATCCTGTCTCAAAAAGAAAAAAAAATTTTTTTTTGACCAATGAGAATAATATCTAACAAGTTTTCCATCTCTCTGGAATGACTTAAAGGTAATATATTATCTCCTACATAAAGTCTTTCCAATAACCTTTCAGACATAATAGACCTTTTCCTATGCTTCTGTACAAATACCACAAAACTGACACATCACTAAATTGTGTTAATGGGCCTACCTACCTCTGAAAGGGGCTTACCTCTGGCTAACCTTCAAATTCTCTCAAGGCATATATAGTATGCACATTTATACATGCTCTTCACTTCCTAGGTGACCTTACTAAATATTTCCTAAGTGAGCTTGCTATTTCTAAAATAGGTGTTAACTTCAGAATTTTAAAATGGGCTAATGGCCTTATATGTGAAAACTATAGCAAATTTTATGATAATTGTGTTTCTAAAGTATTTGTCCTAAAAACAATAATAATCAAAGGAAACATACTAGTAAAAGAAAGATGAGTTTACATTAAGAAATAATGTTCAAGGTAATATGAATCTAAAAAGTACTGAACAGACCATTACAAATTATCTACATTCCTATTTGGTTTAGTTCTTCTGTAATACTTGAATTCTGAAAGTGGAAGAAATGTTCAATTAGAATTAAGAAACAAAGCCAATAACAGTCCTGCTAAAAGACTGAATTGTAATTCCTTCTTATTAAACAGGAACAGAATAGAGCACAGCAGAGTTATCTGATACTCTTGGAGTAATTACCAGTATATATAACAATCATATAGCTGATATTATGTAATATGTGCCAAGCAGTTCTAAGGGCTTTACATGTAAGAATTCATTTATACCTCACAAAAAAATTATCCATCATCCTAATTTTACAGTTCAGGAAATAAAAAAACAACAACAGTAAATCCTTAGTGGACTGTTTCTTGTTCCCAAATGACTTCTGCTACTGCTTCAAATATACTACAGTTAATCTCCACTGCAGATTCTCAAGTTTTTCATTTTAACCTATTGATGACATTGTCCAACTTCCCCTAAAATAGTTACACCCATATCTTTCACTTAAGAAAGTTTACATACTTTTTAAGAGTATTCTGAAATCCAATTAAAAAATCTGTAAAATTAACAATATTCTATCTAAATATTTTCCATATATAATCATTGGTATGTTGACCTAGTAATACTTTAAATTCAAATAACCTATTTTATATTTTTTTTTGTTTTTGCCAAAGACAGTATAGGTTACTGAATTTCATACTAAGATTGAAAAGTAGTGGGCCAGAGAGTTCAGTGGTTCTGCCACCTGCCTCACAAGTAAAAGGACCCGAGTTCGATCCCCAGTATGAAAAAAACAAAACAAAACAGAAAAGTAGAACAATGGCATTAGATTAAACATAATACACTACATGGATCAGAGAGCTTAAATGTTCACTAAAATACATACTGGGCTAAATTTCATTTGGAGCTAATAGAAACATAATGGTTTCCATCTCAATACTTTGGGGCCTAGAAATACTTAGGAACACCATAAATTTCAGGAAGAAGAATATAGATAGTTATCCACAATTGAACACTACATTCCTGGACATTCTAGGCCTGAAATTCAAGCCCTGTGTCTTCAGTTTATTGATTATTATTGAAAGTCCTCTGGGGTTGGGGATTTAGCTCAGTGGTTTCGCCATCTGCCTCCCAAGCGTAAGGTCCTGAGTTCGATCCCTGGTACCAAAAAAAAAGGAAAGTCCTCTGATCTGATTCTCCAATTATACCCTCAATTCATTACTAAGACACCGTGAGCTCTAAGAACTTGTGTCATCAGAAGCAGACCACAAAATTGAAAAGATCCCAAAGTGGGAAATCACATGTGGAGAATGATGCATGGACATACATGAATCACCAAACAAAAGTGAGTATCGTGTAGAGATGAGACTAAGAAAGCGCTTTAATGTGTGGGAAACCTTTAGAACACAGGCTGTCCACACTGCTCTATCCCCTTTCCAATGTTATTAAGACTGTTTAGCAAGGCAACATAATCCTGGAGACCAGAAAAAGCTCACTGAAGACTTTTCACTCAAGTCTAAATAGACTACAGATACTCTTTGGGACGACCCACATGTGTAACAACTGTGTGGTAATGACCCAGGTGCACCATTCAGACTTAGAATCTGTCTTTTTTTTTGTACAGGTCTGTAAATCTTGTTTATAGAGTCTCAATGTCTTTTTTTGCACAGTATACCTTGCTTATACAGTACTGTAATTTTTGCTGATTGTATTGGATAGTACCGTGGTTTTATGTTCTGTTATATATTATAATACTGCATGTAAGAGTTATGCAATAAAAGCAAAATCATCAAACTGGAATTTCCTTTGGCCATTTGTTTGTTCTGAATATTGTAGTATACATGCTATACATAATTCCTCATTTAGGGACCAATTCATATATCAACCTAGTCACAGGAACAGAGCATGAAATGAGGAATATCTGTATTTCATGATCAGACATAGATTTTTAAAAATCTCACTCAACAGATGATAAGTGAAGGTTAAACTACCAGAATAGTGATGTTCAGTAAAACAAAATTCTTGACTTTTAACCAAGTAAAAAATTAAGATTCTTTAATTCACAAGTTGAAAGATTACATGGTGAACATTAATTTATTAACAGTTTGTTGCTCTAGGGTCCCAGAACTCTCAGAAATTAAATGAAATAGGAGTTAATGAATAGCAACATCAAATTAGCACATTATTTCATGTTAATCTTTCTTCATTAACCCTCCCTTTTGTTCTTTCCATTTCAATAAAATGAGACTGAGATTAAAATTATTCTAACCTTAATGAGTATGTATAGCACCAAAATGTTGACATGTGTGATTACATAAACCCTTGTTGCTTCACAACCCACTGAGGGGGCTCAGGAAAGTACAAAAGGCGGTCTCACCTTTAGTGTGACATCACAGAGTTCTCCATTTTCATAAAATCGAAGAAGAGAGCTGTGGAAATCTTTCCAGGCTTCATTTGCTTCAAAGATAAAGGAGTCTTCTCTGTCACAGTCACTCACTGAAGATCTGTTCTTTATTGGCGGGTGCTGCTGCTTTTTCCCCTTTGGGAAGTGATTCCGAGCTGGTTTCCCAGTCACTGATTCTGAAGCCATTTGTAAAACTCTTCTTTTAATTTAGCTATCTTCTCAAACACCCCATTTATTCTTTGTTAAAAGGTGAGAAGACAAGGTAGCAGCCACTAATTTTCAGTTTTCAAAATACAATCAACCGCCACTGTACAATTTGCTGAAACTGAAAAGCACACATAAAGACAAACCAAAAGAAAAACTTATCATTAGTAACTATACTTTACTAATACTATTAATGTAAAATAACCGTATCAAGCATTATTGGAAAAATAACTCATTTTTATGCTCAACATCACATAATTCACTTCATCCAGCGACTTCACATCAGCAAAAGAATTTCTTTAAAGTTCATTCTGAGAACAATTCAAAAGCATGTGGCCCAGCCAGCATGGCGGCTGGTACATGCCTCTACTTCCTGCACTCCAGAGACTGAGCCACAAGATTTCTTGAGTTTGAGGTGAGCCTGGGCAACTTAAAGAGTGACCATCTCAAAAAGCACATGAGTTTGAAATATGGAGTACCCTGTCTTCAGAAAGAGAGACTATGAACTTCAAATTTTAAGTTTTCAAACTTTACTCAGTGATGCAAAGGAAAAACTTAAAGGGTTATTCTGAAGGAATTAGGTTTGTGTGAGATTCTGAAGTCAGAGCATGGTTCCACCATTTACCAGTCACGTGACCCTGGGGCAAATGGCAACCACCTAAACCTCAATTATCTCTACTGTGAGATGGAGACACCACTTACAGAAGTATTCTAAGAATCAGTGATAATCTACAACCAGGCATAGGAGGAGCTATGGCAGTGTAATATGAAGACCTCATTTCATTTGCATGTTTACATAAAATTTATTAGTATTTACATATAAAATCAAACATGTCATTATCAAAGCAATTTGATAAATATCCACACCATCAGTAATTCTATGCTGTAATTATACTTTGGTCATATAAACAAGATTTAAGGTAAAGCAGCTATTCCACAACTTTGGCTGTTTGATCTTTTTAGAAGGCTTTACTAGCTCTCACTTTCTTCATCTATAAACAATGATATCTGTCCACCTACAGAACTATCCTGAGAATTACATGAAATATAGTAGTATTTATTTATTCCTAAGCATTTATAAGTGTTTAGGAAACTGTGAACCACGTTGCAAATACTAGTGCTTTTGAAGTAGGAAATTGTGCATATTATGCAGTTTTAGAAATTTAAGTTTTAGTCCCCTTGCTTTTCTTATTGTTAATTTCAAAATTTTCAGATTTTCTTTTTTGGTACTAGGAATCGAACTCGGGACCTTGAGCTTGCGAGGCAGGCACCAGAACCACTGAGCTAAATCCCTGGCCTCAAAATTTTCAGATTTTGACAGGAGCCAAAAAGATCTCTATAAGATTATAGCATAGGCAGACACATGGGAAGGAGAACTGAGCCGCCATGTGAGAACACAGTTAGCTAACCCTTCACCTTCAGCTTGTGAGGGCCAAGCATGGTGCCCAATTAACCCATGCCCAGGCTTCTGATTCAGGAACTGTGAAGTGATAAATGTGTCACTGGAAGTTACTAGTTGTGAAAAACTGGTACACACAACAGAAACAGATCGCAGACACTGCTACAGCTTGGTCCCCATGCTGCCCCAAGGCCCATTTATTAAGGCTGCATGGCCAGCCCACCACGCTACTGCGGGTGCAGGAACCTTTCAGAGGGGATTGCTAGGAGGCTGTAGATCAGAAGCAGAGGCTCCCTGGAGGGGGCAGTGGGACCCTCTGCCGTGCAGGCCCAGAGGCACCGGGGCTAAGCTGTTCTGGCTGAAACCTCTGAGCCATGAGCCAAAGTAATCTTTTGCCCTCACTAGCTGATCATCTCAAATACTTCATTATAGTGACAGGAGGCTGACGAACAGACATCTGCTTTCAGGTCTAAAATTTTAACTGAAGGAAGCATTTACAGATATTGTAATAGGCATCAACCACCATAACAACTCTTTTAAATTCATATTTCTGCTTCAAAATCAACAAAGAATAAATAAGTAGAACAAATAGGAAAAAAACCACAAAAAACCAGCACAGCTGAGGATCAAAATCTTTTTCCTATAAAGGGTCAAAGAGTAAACTCTCTTAGCTTTGTGACCCATACAGTTTCCATTGCAGCTATTCAACACTGCCACTGTAGCATAAAAACAGCCATAAACAAGAATAAATGATGAGCACAGCTGTGTTCCAATAAAATTGTATTTTTAAAAATAAAACATTTGGTGGGTACGTTAGTCCCTGAGTCACAGTGGGCTGACTCCTGAGCAAGCTGGCTGATTTAAACCCAACTCTATCAATAATCATGTTAACTATAAATGGGCCAAACATCCTCAATTAAAGGCAGAGATTCAGACTACTATTCAGCAATAAAAAGGAACAAGTTACTGATAGATGTAACAACTTGGAGGGAAGCAAAAATGGAAGATGGGGCTATACCAAACTGTAAAACTTCTTCACAGCAAAAGAAAAAACAGAGTGAAAAGGCAAACAAGAGAATGAGAGAAAATAAGATTTGCAAATCATATATCTGATAAAGGATTGATGTCCGGGAACGTTCAGAATTCCTACAACTTGGGGCTGGAGTGTGGCTCAGTGGCAGAGCATTTGTCTAGCATGTCCAAGGGCCTTGGGTTTGATCCCCAACACAACAAAAAAAAGAAAAGAAAGGAAAAAAAGTCTTACACATCAATAATAAAAAGCAAACTGACTAAAATATGGGCAGAGAACTTGAACAGACATTTCTCTAAAAAGGATATATGAATGGCTAACAAGTATATGGAATCATGGTAAACTTCACTAATCATGAGGGAGATGAAGATAAAAACAATGAGATATCCTACCTATGGGAAAGGAAGGAAGGGAGGGAGGGAGGAAAAGAGAGAGCAAGAGTACATGTGAGTGTGCACACACAAGGATGGGAATACTTGGAAACCCTTCACATTGTCAATAAGAAAGTAAAATAGTGTAGCTGCAATGGAAACTATATGAATATTCCTCAAAATTTAGAAGCAGAGTTACAATAAGATCCAGAAATCCACTTCTGGATAGATGTCCAAAAGAATTAAAAATAGAACCTCAAAGAGATACTATTTGCCTACCCACATTCAACACATTATCCACAATACACAAGAGGTGGAAGCAGCGTAAATGTCCACTGACTATGAGCAAAGAAAATGTAGTTTATATATAATGGAATATTATTCACTCCTCCCAAAGAAAGTCTTGTCATGCTAAAGCATGAATAAACCCCGAGGACATTATACAAAGTCAAACAAGCCAGACACAAAGAGACAAAGATTACTTGATTCCACTTACTGAGCCACCTAAAACACTCAAACTCAGAAAGCAACTTGATGGTTGTCAAGTGCTGGTGATGTGGGAAAGAGGAGTTGTTCAAAGGGTAGAGTTTCAATTTGCAAAACAGAAAAGCTCCAGAGATCTGTTGCAATGTGCACGTAATTAACGTGACTGTACTGAACACTTGAAAATGGTTAGGATGTGGATGCACGTGCACTTGGGAGTAGCTCAGCAGTAGAGCACGTACTTAGCATATATAAAGCCCTGGGTTTCATCCTCACCACCCTCCAAAAAAGTTACAATGTTAAAATTTGTTTTTTACCACATCAAAAAAAAAAAAGACACTACCAGGCTGGGAATACAGCTCAGTGATGGAGAAAGTGCCTTGCATGCCTGAGGACCAGGGTTTGATCACCAGCACCTCAAAGAAAACAAAACTAAACTAAACTAAAGATACTACATACAATAAAAGGGTCAATTTATCAAAAGATGTAATTTTATCCACCAATGTACCTGATATCAGAGGTGCAAATGACACACAAAAAAATATGACAAAGCTAAAAGAAAAAAGACCATTCCACAATTACAATTAAGAGGTTTTAACATTCCTTTTTGGTTATAAAAGCAGTTGACAGAGAGTTAGCAATGATATAAAAGAACAGAACATGATTAAATAGCGGCATTACAGAACACTCCCTGCCCAGCAACAGCGGGGAGTGCACAGAGCGCCACCGAGCAGATAAACCGAATTTAAGCCAATAAACAACGCTTCACAATTAGAAGACATTATACAATGCAAAGCATGGTCTCCAACCATAAAAGAATTAAACCAGAAGTAATAAAAGATAACAGCCAAGCACAGTAGAATGTGCCTATAGCCCTGGAAAAATAAGCAGGACCTGTCAATTATAAAATCCCAGGACAGTGCCAAATAAGTCCCAGGACCACATATGTAGAACTTCTCGAGGGATCTCACAAGATGTAGACTACAAATAAGGACACGAATGCCAGGAGGAGCCCACTATTGTGACTCTTCACAGTAGCCTACACTGTCTCCTAGACACAGGGTATACTTTTATTTTTGCTTTTTTGTCCTTTTCTCTCTTATTTGCCCCAAGTTTGCTTGCAGATGTGAGACCTGAGTGACTCCATTTTAAAATTTTGGCCCCATTTTAGAGTAAAGGTGGCCTGGACATAAATTCTAGTTCCAAGAAAAACCACAAGATGCACTTTGGCCACCTGCCTGTGATAATGT
>NW_004624872.1:3721597-3828276 GCF_000247695.1 Heterocephalus glaber
ACAGCTAATCAGTAGTTACCCCAATACCCCAGTATCCCAGATGTTCTTTTCGATGACTTGAGCAGCCGTTTGCAGTTCAGCGCGCAAGGCCCAAACAATTAGGTTTAAACTTTCAAAGCTTGCTAAATGCTAGCCAATTGTGTGATTTGCGTGTGATTTGAAACCCCGCACCTTTTTGAAACCCCGCGCCTTGCTGTAACCTCTATAAAAACCCCTGGTGTTTTAGAGTCAGGGCTCTCAATCCTGACCCGCTGCATCGGTGTCAGATGAGAGTCCCTACTCGAGCTTGAATAAACGACCCTCATGTGTTTGCATCGGAATCGGCTCCTTGGTGGTCTTTGGGGACCTCGCGATCTGGGCACAACAGCAGAGCCAGTTTTTCTCTCAACCCTTCACCCCTCACTTTTCCAATAAACTCTTGGCACTGTTCTTAGCCTGTCTCATCCAATTCTTTGTTCAAGGAAAGAAGGACCTGGAATAAGTTTAATTGGTAAGTCATTTCTAAAGGAACTACTCAACAACTCTAGCAGTCAGTGGTGGCAAACCTATGGCACAAGTGCAGCAGAGGGCTGTTTGCATCACTGAAAGCTGTAAAAGGTTTGCCATCACCACTAGCTACTCAGGAAACTGAGGTGAAAAGATGTGAGTTCAGGATCAGCCTGGGCAATGTGGTGATACCCTGTCACAACAAAACAAAACTACTAATTCTGAAAATCAAATACACTTTTAAATAAACCACGGAGCAAAGAGGAAATCTGATAAGAAATTAGAAAATGTGGGTGTGTGGGGGGAGTGCTGGAGATCAAACCTAGAGCCTCGAGTCTGCTAGGCAAGCCCCTTATCATTGAGTAGATCCCAGCCCAGAAAACATTCTAACCGAACAAAAGAAAAACAAAATATGTCTAAATTTATGGGATACAGCTGAAGTAGTGTTTTAGGGGAAATTTAGAAAAGTAAATGGTCACATTTGCAAAGAAAAGAGTCTGAAGTCAATAGTCCAGGCTTTTATTTTAAGAAACAAGAGGAAAAAAATGAAATAAACCCAAAGGAAACATAAGGAGATAAAGAGCACAAACCAGTAAGATTGAAAATAGAGCATTTCCAGGAAGATGGCAGAGTGATAAGCAGCAGAGAAAGAGCCTCTCTGAGACTTGGTATCCTTAACACTGGAAAAAGCAGCATAATGAGGACAAGGAGAAGGGAAATGGGTCCCCAGGACCAGGAAGGACCTGGGGCGAGAACTGAAGCCCACAGGGAGAGTGAAGAGAGAGACTTCACGGAAGAGGAGGGAGGTAGCAAGTAGCACTCTCTCCAGAGCCCAGACACGCAGTGAGGGAACGGAGGGTTGAACCTACACACACACAGTGACTACTGGCAACCCCAAGGCCTCCACAATGAAACGTACCAGTAGAATGAAGCAATGGATGCACCAGACTGCAGTGGCTGGTGAGTTATTCAGTATCAGACCTCACCCAGGAGAGGGCGATTGGCTGGCAGCCATCTTGGAGAAGGCCCAACGGAGCCTGGAACTCAAGAAGCCGAGTTCAGGTTGGCAGGAGGCACAAGAATTGTGTTGTACGCTCAAGGAATCTGATTTGAGCCTCATGGCCATATCAGGAAAACAGAGCAGGCTCAAATAAACAACCTAATATTGAACCTCAAGCTTCTAGAAAAAGAAGAGCAAGTCAAGCCCAAAGGCATATGAGGGAGGAAATTATAAAAATCACAGCAGAAATTAATGCAATGGAGACTAAGAAAATACAAAGAATTAATGAATTGAAGAAGTGGTTTAAAAGATTACGTAAAACTGAGAAACCCTTAGCCAAGCTTATCAAAAAATGGAAAGAAAAGACTCAAATCCATGCAATCAGGAATGAAAAGGGTGAAATCAAAACAGACCCCGCAGAAATCCAGAAGATCATCAATATCTACTTTGAGAACCTGTATTCTTTTTTTTTTTGTACCAGGGATGGAACTTAGGTCCTTCAGCTTGTGGGCAAGGCAGCAGAACCACTGAGCTAAATCCCTGGGCCTAGAACCTGTATTCCAATAAGATAGAAAATACAGAATAAACAGACAAATTCATAGATACATATGAATTACCAAAACTGAATCAAGAAGATATAAAAATTCTAAATAAATCAATATCAGCTAAAGGAATTGAAGATGTAATTAAAAACCTATCAACAAAGAAAAGCCCAGGACCTGATGGATTCACTGCTGCATTCTACAAGAAATTTAGAGACAACCTAATGCCGCTACTTCTTTAAATGCTTTAATGAAATTGAAAGGGAAGCAATACTCCCAAATTCATTCCTGGAAGCAAGCATTACTCTGATTCCAAAACCAGAGAAGTATTCAACCAAAAAAGAGAATTAGACGCCAATCTCCTTAATGAATATAGACGCAAAAATTCTCAATAAGAGGATTCTCAAACAGAATGCAGCAAATCATCAAGAAGGTTATACACCATGACCAAGATGGATTCATCCCAGGGATGCAAGGATGGTTCAACATATGCACATCAATAAATGTAACACAGTGTATTAACAGAGCCAAGGACAAAAACCATATGATCCTCTCACTGGATGCAGAAAAAGCATTTGACAAGGTCCAATACTCATTCGTGATAAAAAAAAAAAAACTCTACATAAAACTGGTGTAGATGGTCTTTATCTCAATCTGATAAAAGCCATCCATGACAAACCAACAGCCAATATCACACTAAACGGACAAAAACTGAAAACTTTCATTCTAAAGGAACAAGACAAAGATGTCCACTGTCACCACTCTTGTTCAATATAGTTCTGGAAACACTAGCCAGAGCAGTTAGACAAGAGAAAGTAAAAAAAAGGAATAATGATAGGAAAGGAAGAAGTTAAATTATCATTATTTGTGGATGACATGATACTCTACATAGAAGACCCCAAAAACTCCACCAAAAGACTTCTAGATTGATAGCCAAATTCTGTCGTGTAGCTAGATATAAAGTCAACAATCAAAATTCAATAACCTTCCTGAACACAAATAACAAACTCACCGAGAGAAATTAGAGAAACAACCCCTTTCACAATAGCATCCCCCAAAAATGAAATATGTAGGAACCATGAGGCCGGGGATTTAGCTCAGTGGTTCTGCCGCCTGCCTAGCAAGCGCAAGGTCCTGAGTTTCATCCCTGGTACCAACAAGAAAACAAAAAAAAAAGCAAAAAAATCAACAAATGGGACCTAATTAAAAAGCTTTTGCACAGCAAGAGAAACCACCAACTGAGTAAAGAGACAACCCATAGCATGGAAAAATTTTTTTACCAGCTATTCATCAGACAAATGCCTATTATCTAGAATATATAAAGAACTAAAAAACAAAAATCAGACCCCCAAATTTAAAGACCCAATCCAAAAAGGGCATCTGAAATGAACAAACTCTTTTCAGATGAAGAAGTAGAAACAACAAATAAATATATGAAAAAATGTTCAACATCGCTGGTCATTCATGAAATGCACATTTAAACAACGCTGAGATTCCATTTCACTCCAGAAAGAATGCCTGCTATCAAGAAATCAATCAGCCTAGGATCTAGCTCAGTGGTTCCGCCGCTTGCCTAGCAAGTGCAAGGACCCTGGTACAAAAAAAACAAAAAACAAACAAACAAAAAAACCCAGTAACAAATGCTGGAGGGGCTGTGGGGGAAAAAGAACCCTTCTCCACTGTTGGTGGGAATGTAGACTGATGCAACCACTGTGGAAATCAGTATGGAGATACCTCAAAGAACTAGGACTAAAGGTACCATTTGACCCAGCTATTCCCCTTCTTGGTATCTTCCTGAAAGAATTAAAAGCATCATACCACAGTGATATACGCACATTCATGTCTATAGTGGCCCATTTAGTAATAGCTAAATCTTGAAAACAGCCCAAATCCCCATCGATTGAGGAATGGATGAAGATGTGGGGTTTTTTTTTATACAACAGAGTACTATTCTGCCATAAAGAAGAATGAGCTTCAGACATTTATAGCTAAATGGATGGACCTTGAGACCATACCCTTAAGTGAAATAAATCAGACACACGTGTTTAGAAACAGCATTGTTTCTCTGGTATGAGAAACTGAAAGTGGAAATAAGGACTAAAGTATATAACAGATTTTGGGAAATTGGGAAGAAAATGTTCAAATGGGAAGAGGAACAAAGGAGGAGGGAGAGAGGAAGGAAGGTACAAGGAAAAAAAGTGAAAATAGAAGGAAAAAATGGAAACAAAGCTTTTATACATAGGGAAGAGAGGGGACTTTAGGGGAGAAAGGGATGGGAAAAAAGGGACAGAATGTTATCGTGCACATGTGCAAATTCCCTATGATGAGTGTTATCATTATGTATGCCTAAAATGTACCAATAAATGTTTTGCTATATTTTTAAAAAGAGAAAATACAAAACAAAACCGAGAGCTGCTTTTTTTTTTAAGAAAGATCAGTATAACATCTAGCAAAAAAAAAAAAGGGGGGGCCGGGGATTTAGCTCAGTGGTTTCGCTGCCTGCCTCCAAAGCAGAAGGACCAGAGTTTGATCCCTGGTACCAAAAAAAAAAAAGATAACCTGGCCTCTGTCTAGAATCAGGGATTATAAATATGTTCTTTAACATAAGAACAGCTACAGTAATAATCAGGTTAACTCCGGTGAGTTTTGGTAGTTTCTGAGTTTTGGGGACTTACTAAAACCTGGATGAACCTTGATGACCTTATACTTATACAAGTGAAATAACCCAGACACAAAAAGAGAAAAACTCCCTGAATCCACCTACATAAGATATCTGAATATTACCATACTGCTAATTTATACTACCTAATGGTAGGAGATACATGAATATTATTATACTGCTATTCATACTACTAAATGGTGGGGGATATCCGAAAGTTACTACACTGAAAATTTATATTAAATTAAATCATACTTAGCAAAACAATCTCCAAGCCCAGATTGTTCCACTAGCAAATTCTATCAAACTTTAACAGAAAAAATAAAACCACTCCATACAATCTTTTTCAGAAAACAGAAGACGGAACACTTTCCAAATTACCAGTATTCTACAAAAACCAAAGATGGTACAAAAAGTAAAACTGTACATCAGCGCCCCCTATGAATACAGACATAAAAGTCCCCACAAAATACCAGCAAACAAAGGAGAAATGCAGGATGGTGGGAGAGGTCCCTTCTCCACAAGGACCAACAACAAGCACAATACATGCTGTATTTTAAGATAGATAGCTGTGGGGAACACTGGGAATAGTGAGAGATATAGAATCTTGGGAGATTCAAAGACCTGGGCACCAGCACGGGAAGGGAAACAGGATACCCCATACCTGCCAGCTGCTGCCACAGGGAGGGGGCTCTCTCTGCAAGTAAGGATACAGAGAGGCCCAGGACACTTGTCAGTGCAGACACAGCTGGCAGTGCAGCTAGAGGAAAGGGTCACAGTCTCCACAGGCCACAGGAGAGCATCACGGTTCCCATAGGCTACGGGAGAGCATCACAGTCTGAAAGAGGCTCACAGCTACTTAGGTAAGGAACCTGAGACCTGCACAATTGCCTTGCTTTGGAAAAGGACCTCCTTGGATCTCCTTCTCTTGGAAAAGGTGTTCTGCAGACAACCAGGGCGCTGTAGCCAGGAGCCCTGGTGAGAAATGAACAGTGTCCGAGTCTGGGTTGCTCCAGGGGCCAGAAACCCTACACATTTCCATTTCTGGGACCTACGGACTTTGCACTACACAGACAGGGTAAACCTACCCTGTTGCAGTGTAGCCCTAGCCCCACTGGGTACCCGCACTATAAGACAGGGTGCTGCAACACAGAAGGAATACAGGGCATAGCCCTCAAGATCCAGGAGGTCAGCAAGCTGTCTGACCTCTGAATCCAAGGCAATGGCCCACTGTGCATGGACTCATGGCAGTGCCAGGACAGACACAGTTCTTACCGCTACATCCTGAACAATGCTCAGGCCCTGCTACAGAGAGAGTGGGGAGGGAACAGGTTCCTGCCACTGCCTTGCCCAAGGGGATTGTAAAAGGGCCTTCCTAGCTCTGTGACTCTGGCTGTCCCCTGCCCACAGGCACCCGCCACAGCTAAGGAGTAGGGGATTCAAGCCCAGCTGCAGTCATCACACCACCTCCAGGTCACACAGCCAAAAAGCTGTAAGAACTCTGCCCAGTACCAGAAACAGTCTCACTCTCAGGGATGCACTGTAACCAGCACAGAGGAGTGCCATGGTTGAGGGTGCCACTTCACCTATATGGTCCCCGCCACCAACTTCTGCCACTCTTGTCTGGCCAGAGCACTGCTGTCAGGATAGTCTCCACTCATGCCTCTTCCCACACAGCCTGGACCTGCAGCATGACTGACGTAGGACAAGTGCTTCAGACTCCTCAGTGGTGCCAGCATCAGTGGTACCTAGGAGACCCACAACTCAACAGGGACAGCACTCCCTTCACAGAAGCAGCTACACCATGAGCATGCCACAGTCCACCTGGCAAAACTGCTAGAGTACCCCATGGGTCTCTCCAACACTGCACCCAAACTCACCAACCACAGCCAAAGCAGCAATAGGGAGACAACATAGCAGTGCCTAGCCTGGGAATGAAGCCAGCCCTGCACAACAAACCCATGTCCCCAGACGCATCTTCAAGAGAAAGGTGCCTAAGGGGGAGGCCATCCATAAAGGTAGTACCTGATCCCCCAGTTATGCACATCTCAACATAAGAAGACAAGAAACACATAAATAAGATAATGTGACAGCTCTGAACAAATATAGTAACTAGCAACAGATCACAAAGAAAATGACATGAACAAAGGGCCTAGTAAGGAATTTAGAAGAATGAGAGACAGAACAGCAAAGGAAGAGGAGGTGGGAGCAAATTGCAACCTTTCTGGGACCTGGAGCCTAGATAAATGGAAAACAGCTACTCAGCAAAGAGAAAAAGAAGTACTCTGAGAATCAAGAAAAAGCCAAGAGGAATGGTAAAAATCACAGAAAAACAGAAGGCGATGCAGAAAACAAGCAAAGCAGTCTGGATTGCCAACCCTGACATCTGGGGCAGGGGATAGGGGACCCTACCCACAAGCACAAGGTAAGCCAGAGATAGCAAAAGACAAGCTTCCATTCCAGCATAGCCCCAGGAAAAGTCCATACTATTATAAGCTGCAAATCCAGTCAGTACGGGGTTTTACTCTGAAAGTGCCTCCTCTCATTTATAGGTTGCCTTGGAGAAGAAAGCCACCGCAGCACACAACAGATCTTGAAATGGGCTATCAGAACATCAGAACCATTGGGGGAAGGTGGGAAGTGCTACTACTTGAGACTGAGCTACTGTGGTTTGTTTTCTCACCTCTGAATGGTGCTACTGCTCAAGCCCTCAGAAGATGACCCTCACATAAAAGTGGAAGAGATATTCATCCCAAGAGATGTACAAATCTCAATACAGAAACACAAGAAGTATGAAAAAACAGAGGGACATAACTTCCCCAAATGTCTATAACTCATCAGTAGCTAAACGAAAAGATATCAAAGTGAATGAAATCCCAAAGAACTCCAAAGACTGATTTTTAAAATGATCAATGACTTTAAAGAAGGTGCAAATAAACATCTGTATGAACATGAAGGGGCAATTCTGAAGAAGAACCAAGCAGAAATCTTGCAAATGAAAAGCACAAGAAATTAAATAAAAGACTCCACGAAAAACCTGCCAAGAGACAGGGCCAACCAGGACATAGAATTTCAGGACTTGAAGACAAAGTTGATAAATTATCAACCTTAGTTGATAATTACTCAAACAATAATAAAGAAAAAAATAAGAAATTATGAACAAAACATGGAAGAACTATGGGATACAGTTAAAAGACCAAACTTAGAAATTTTTGGTGTAGAAAAGAGTACCAACGTCCAAACTAATGCCACAGAAAATCTCTTCAGTGAAACAATAACAGAAAACTTCTCAAATCTTAGGAGAGATGTGGACTTCCAGGTACAGGAGGCATTTAGAACCCCAAACAGGAATGTCCAGGAAAGAACCACTCAAGGTTATATTATAGTTAAAATGTCAGACATATAGAATAGTAATATTGAAAGTTGCAGAGAGAAATACCAAATCATATATACAGGCAAAGCCATCAGAATAACTGCAGACTTCTCTGCAGAAACTCAAAAGGTCAGGAGGGCATGGAGTGATTATTTCAAGCCCTGAAATAAAATAACTATTAACATAGATCGCTACATACAGCCAAGGTGTCATTCAATAATCAAAGAAGAAATAAAGAACTTTTAATACAAACTAAAGAAATTTATGACCACTAAGGCAGCATTGCATAAGATCTACAAAGGAATCTTACACAAAGAAGAGGAAGAGTAGATAAGGTATGAGAATTAGGAAAAAATCAAATATCAGACAAACAAAAAAGAGATAGGAGTTAGTACTTACATTTTTATAATAACTCAATGTAAATGGCCTTCATTCTCCAATTAAAAGATACACATACATACTGGCAGAACTGATTAAAAATAAGACCCAACTCTGCTGCCTGCAAGAAACACACTTCACTAGTGAAGACATAATGCACTGAAAGTAAAAATAACTTTCTATGCAAAAGGACTCAGAAAGCAAGCAGGTATACTCATATCAAACAAAGCAGACATTCAGACAAAATTAGACAAGACAAGCCCATTACATATTGGTAAAGTGAACAATCCATCAAGAAGATATAACAATTTTAACTGTATATGCAGCAAACATTGCTGCATCCCATTTCATAAAACAGACATCATTCAACACAAAGGGACACATAATAGGTCCCAATACGAGACTTCAACACTCCACTCTCCCCAATAGAGGTCGTCTAGAAAAAAAAATCAACAAAGAAATATCAGTATTAAACTACACCATAGATCAAATGGACTTAACAAAAGTACACAGAACATTCCATCTGATAATTCAGCAGCTCATAGAATGTTTTCCAAAACAGATCATATTGTAAGCCATTAAGCAAGTCAACATATATAAAAAATTTGAAATAATGCTTGCATCTTATCAGATCAGAATGAAATCATAAAATCAGTAGCAATAGAGACCACAGAAACTCAATGAACACAAGGAAATTAATTCACTGTTAAATGATCAGCTGATCAAGGGGAACATAAAAAATTACTAGAATCAAATAAAAATAGAACACAACATGCCAGAATTTTCAGGATACAGCAAAGGCAGTTCTAAGAAGGAAGTTTATTGCTAAGTGCCTATATCAAAAATCATAGAGGTCTCAAAAAATGAGTAACCTAATAATGCATCTCAAGGTCTTAGAAAAACAAACAAATAACAAACCAATACTAACCCAACAAAAGGAAAGAAATAATGAAGATCAGACTTAATATTGTTAAAATGGCTATTGCCAAATGTGATCTACAGATTCATGGCAGTCACCACCAAAATTCCAATAATCTTCTTCACAGAACTAGAAAAAAAATCCTAAAATTCATGAAGAAACAGAAAAAACCCAAAACAGCAATCCTAAGCAAAAAGAGCAAGGCTAAAGGAATCTCAATACCCAATTACAAGTTATACCACAGAGCCACAGTAAGAAAAACAGTATGGTACTTGCAAAACACCCCTCTCATTCACATACACACTCCAGTGGAATAGAATAGAGGAGGGAGAAACAAACCCATTCAAGTATAATCTTCTCATTCTTGATGAAGGATTCCAAAAACATACTGGAGAAAAGACAACCTCTTTAACAAATGGTGCTGGGAAAACTGGATACCTATATGTAGAAGATTGAAACTAGACCCCTACCTCTCACCCTATTAAAAAAAATCAATTCAAGAATCAATCAAAGACATAGATGTAAGATCTGAAACTTTGAAACCACTAGAAAACATAAGGGAAGCAATACACACAGGCAGATTTCCTGAACAGGACTCCAAAAGCACAAAAAATCATAGCAAACATCAACAAATGGAACCACATCAAATTAAAAATTCTCTGTACAGCAGGGAAGCAGTAATAGGAAAAAAAACAGGCTACAAAATGGGAGAAAATCTTTGCCAGATACTCTTTCACTAGAGGATTTATATCTAGAACACAGAAAAAAACTTTTAAAAATTTAACACCAATCAATTTAACCCAGTCAATAAATGGACAAACTGAACAAACACTTCTCAAAAGAAGCACAAATGACCAATAAGTATAAGGAAAAATGTTCAACATCTTTAGCCATTAGGGAAAAAGTCAAAACTACATTAAAATTCCAAATTACCCCAGTCAGAATGGCTATCACCAAGCATACCAGAAACAATAAATACCGGTGAAGGTGCAAGGAAAAAGAAACCCTTCCACATTGCCAGTGGGAATATCAATTAGTACAGGTACTACTGAAATCAATATGGAGGCTCCCAAAAAACAAAAAATACAGCTTCCATTTGATCTACTGTATCACTCCCTGGTATATACCCAAAGGAACTGAAATACTCATACTGTAGGAATACCTGCATACCCATGTTTATTGCAGCATAATTCACAACAGCCAAGATATGGAACCAGCTAGGTGCCCATCAACAGGTGAAAGGGGTAAAAAAAATGCACTATACATGTATACACAAAAGAGTATTATATAACTGGACAGAAGAATGAGATTTTGTCATCTGCAGGAAAATGGATGGAACTGCAGATTACGTTAAGGAAAATAAACCAGATTCAGACAAATATCACATGTTCTTCCTAATTTGTGGCATTTAAAAAAGATGGCATAAAAGTAGAAAAGAGACTATTATTAGACAAGAGGGAGAAAACAGAAAGCAGGGTGGTATCAGGGAATTTAATAGAGATGGATATGATCAAAATATACATTGAAATCCAATGTTATAAAATGAATAGGCACAAATTAAAAAGATATAAAAGAACTTATAATAATAAGTGATTATAAAAATTCAATAAGGCACAAGAGAATATAGATAAATAGGTAAATTAGGAAGTCAATACAGAAAGGAATAAGATACTAAACAGAGATAGAGATTTTGAAAATGAACCAAACAGAAATATTGGAAATGAAGATCTAAACTGGGGACACTGAGGCACAGTTATTGGAGAGCAATAATTAGTCACTATGGTACAAAATCCTGGTTTGTGAGTTTGTCCATGTTGGCAAGGCAACAATGCTTGTGTTTGTGCAATCTACCTTTCAGGAGGATTTGTGTGAGCATACACTATGTGTACTTCAGTTGCCAACCAACACCACAGTTGCAGATTACATATCAGAGCAAGCTGAATTAGTCACTAACACTATCCCACTGGATGGCATGACAGTCATACATGAACCACCAGTGGCTCAAGCTGGTGGGAACATGTTAAAGCCTGCCACCAGATCAACTGTATCATCTCATTTGCACTATAAAATCTGCCACCAAATACAGCTTAACTGCCACCTGCCACTCACTGATACGAGTCTGGAAACAACTGGTCCATTATGGTATCTGTGTAGTTAGACCTCTCTGCTAATGTTCACCTGTACTTGTAGCCACTTCCCAATGCTAGCATCACAGCTGCAGCTCCACCTTGGAGCACCAGGTATTAAGATTCTCATAAGTACTCAATCTAGACTCCTCACATGCAAAGGTCAGTAGGGTTCATGCTCCTTTGAGAATCTAATGCAGCGGCTGACCTTACAGGAGGCAAAGTTCAGGTTATAATGTGAGTGGTAGGAAGCAGCTGTAAATACAGGTGAAGCTTTGCTCACTCGCTCACTGCTTCCCTCCTGCTGCGTGACCTGGTTTCTGACAGGCCACACAGACTGGTATGGGACCCCTGTGCAAACTAACTAGAAAACCTAGAAGAAATGTACAAACTTCTGGGCATGTATATGACCTACTGAATTACGAGGACATTAAACAATCAGAATAGATAAATAACAAGTAATGAGAATGAATCAAAAATAAATCTTCCAGGGCCGGGGATTTAGCTCAGTGGTTCCGGCACCTGCCTTGCAAGTGCAAGCTCCTGAGTTCAATCCCCGGTACCAAAAAAAAAACTAAAGACTATTACAACTGGATAAAAAGATTCGGTAAAGCAGCAGGAGACAAGATAAAACATACAAAAATCAATGTACAAAAACCAGTAGCTCTGCCAGCCCGGTAGTACAGTGCCTGTAATCCCAGCACTCAGGAGGCTGAGGCAGGAGGATCACTGTGAGTTCCAGAGAATTTTACATAGCAAGACCTTGTCTCCAAAATAAAATAAAATAAAATTTAAAAAAACAGTAGCATTCATGAGGGATACTTAGTGCCACGCTTATCATGTGCAAGGCCCTAGGTTCAATGCCCAGGATGAGAGAGAGAAAGAATCAGCTGTTTTTCTGTACACCAATAATGAATTCAGTGAGAAAGAAAAAAATGAAAGCAGTTCCATCTACAATAGCTATAACAAACACACTAAAAAATACTGAGATAAGCTTAACCAAGAAAATAAGTCTCTACAATGAAAATTATAGAACACCGATGAAAGAAACTGAAAAAGACACAAAAACATGGAAAGAAGCTAGGTTTTGTGTGCATGCCTATAATCCCAATACTCTTTAAAGAGATTGAGACAGGAGGATCACAAGTTTGAGCTCAGCCTGGCCAATTTTTAAAAATGGTGCTGGGGATGTAGCTCAGTGTGGATGTAACCCCAGGTTCAATCCCCAGTACTACATATAAATGAATGAATGAATAACCATCCATGTTCATGGATTCAGAGAATTAACATTATTAAAATATCCATTCTACTCAAAGCAATCTACAGATTCCACACAATCTCCAACAAGATTCCAATGATATTCTTCATAGAAATAATCCTAAAATTCACATGGAAACACAAAAGACCCTGAACTGCCAAAGCAATATTGTGTTATTAAAAAAAACAGCAAAGCTACAGGAATCACAATGGCTGATTTCAAAACATACTGCAGAGCCACAGTAACCAAAATAGTACTGTGTTGGTTTAAAAACAGACATGAAGGCCCGAGTTTGATCCCCGGTATCAAAAAAAAAAACAACAAAAAAACAGACACAAAGGCTAGAACCGAATAGATACCTCAGAAATAAACCCACACACTGCCGGGGATTTAGCTCAGTGGCACTGCGCCTGCCTCGAAAGCGCAAGGTCCTGAGTTCGATCCCCAGTACTAAAAAAAAAAAACTCCTTTGGCTGGGGATTTAGTTCAGTGGTTCTGCCACCTGCCTTGCAAGCAGAAGGTCTGGAGTTTGATCCCCAGTACCAAAAAAAAAAAAAAAAAAGAATGCATCTATGCATCTGAGAAATAAACCCACACATCCAGCTAGTTTTTGACAAAGGTGTCAAAAACATACAATGGAGAAAAGACAATCTCTTCAAAAGATGGTGCTGAGGGGCACAGATAGGAAAGAAATATATCTGTTCCTATTATCTGTATAATATTATCTATATAAAACATTCCAAAGGAACACCTATGATTAGTAAGTTTAGAGGTCACAAAATACATGGTGAACACTCAAAAATCAATCATATTTCTATATATAAGCAATGCACAATTAGAAACAGAAATTTGAAAATTCACCATTTTCAGTGACTCAAGAAAAGGAAACACTCAAGTAGAAATCTAACAAAACATGTATAGAATTTGTATGCTAAAAATGTTGACACAATTCAAAGAAAACCTAAATAAATGGAGAGCTACCACAGGTTCATAGGCTGTAAGATTCAATATAATATTTTGATTCTCTGAAAAATTAATGTTCTGATTTAAAGCAATTCCAATCAATATCACATAAAGTTTTTTTGTAGATATAGAGAGGCTAAGTCTAAAATTTATAATGGAAAGGCAAAGTTAGGAGAATACATAAAACAATTTTGAAACGGTAAGGTTTGATCACCACCTCCAATTTTAAAATGTAACCCCTTCAGCAACAAATTATGACCCACATTAAAAGACAAATACTCTGAGTCTATGTCATACTGACAGAAATAAATGATGGAATAAACAAATAAATTGGCAGAGAATACACAAATTTACCAAGAAAAAGAATTTCTGGCTGGGAGTATAGCTAAGTGGGAGAGCACTTGCCTAATGTGCAAGGCTGTGGGTTTCATCCCCAGCATCTATCTAAAATAAATTATGTAGAGACTCCACCCTGGAGGTGTGCCTGCATATAATGACTTCCTCCAAAAGAGAACTGCATGAAAAGGGACAATAACGGAGTAGCTTTACAGTGGAAAACTGCCATAAGCACTACCTCAGCCAGCAGATCAACACTGATACTACACGGACAGTATACACCTTGACTTAACATGATGTAACTTTATCTCTGTTGTTTCTACCTCCCCAAAGCCCATAACCCTAAATCATGAGAAAAACATCAGACAAATTCTTACTGAGACACTCTACAAAATACCTGTCCAATAAACCTCAAAGTCATCAAAAACTACAGAAAATCTTATTACTGCAACAGCCAAGGAGTCTGAAGAGACATGATCACTAAATGTAACACTGCATGTTGAATAGAATCCTGGAACAGAAATAAGACATGAGGGCTCTAATCGATAAAACTGCAATGGAGAGGGTGGGAGAGGGAAAAAGGACATAAAAATAATTAAAATGTGGTGTGTGCACGTACCAACTCCCACAATGAATACAATCATTATGTATTACAAACACATATAATAAAAATGAAAATTTTAAAAACTGCAACACTGACTAATTGAAGCAAGCTAATGTAAGATGTTAATAACAGAAGTGGCTGAGGAGGTATATGGCAATTCTCTGTGCTATGCACAATTTTTCTAACTACCTTTTTTAAAACTACCTTAGGATAAAAAGCTTATTTAAAAAATGACAAGATGGTAATGCTAAACGGAGAGACAGTAAAAAAGCAAAGGAGAGTTCGGAAATAGACTCACAAATATGACCAACTGATTTTTTTTTTTTAAGTAGGAAGATATTTATTGATAGGAAAGCTCCTAAGGGACAGGAGGGGTCCCGAGTGGATATCCCCAGGAACCCACTTTACAGAGAAGTTTTATAGGGTAAAATCCACATAGGTACAACATGGGCCACAGCCATGAACGTCCAATAAGGTTACAAGTATGGTCACTTAGGTAATGGTGGTCCAATTGGTAAGCAAGTCACGTACCAAGCATGGATGGAAAGAACAAGGATTCTCCTAGGAAGCAGTGGGTCCAGAGGTCTCTGGTCACCCCCAGGGTGGTCAATGCCTATCTATACTTCACTAAGCCCAGTTCTTTGAACAAGTATGTGAGTCTGGTCATCTTGTCTCCATCTTGAGGCCTGGTTTTCAGCTGATGTGCAGCTGTGGTGTGTTTCACTTTTGTCCTGGCCCTCTTGAGGACTTAGCCCTACCTGACTGCCTATAATATTTCTACCTAGCTCATCTATCTATAATATTCCCCCCTCTGAAGAAGTTTCCCAACTGCTGTGAGGGGGCAAGGGATGATGACTGCTCTAGCTACTTCAGGCTGAAAGGGGTCCTAGTTGTGGTTGGCAGTCAGGATACCCTTCAGAAGGTCTATCTAAAGGTCCTCAATAGAGCCGGGGATTTAGCTCAGTGGTTTCACCACCTGTTGTGCAAGCACAAGGACCCGAATTCAATTCCCGGTACAAAAAAAAAAAAAAACAAACCAACTAAAGGTCCTCAATAGGAATCACGCGTTTCCATCATGGGTAGGCATATAGCTTTAAGTCTGGAGAAGACAAGGCCAGACAGTTAAGTATACATGGGCCAAACAATAAGATCAACAGGAATATTATGAGTATAGCCAACAGACTTTCCCAGTTAGTTGCTAATATCTCTCTCCTAGTGTTGGTCTATCCACTCAAGGATGAAATCTCTCCCAGCTAGCTACAGCTATTTCTGTCTCCCAACATGATGGTCAAGTGATTTCTGACAAAGTACAAAAGCAATTTAATGGGAAAAAGAAAATCTTTTCAACAAATGATGTTGGGACTACTGGACATTCATAAAAAATGAACCTTGATCCAAGTCTCACATCTAACACAAAATTTAACCAAAAATGAATCAAAGATTACATAAAACTATGTATCAAAAGCATACAGTATACACATATTTTATAATCTCTCTTATAGTATATAACATGTTTATGTTTTATATATATAAATAAAATTGTGTATCAAGTCACAGAACTTTTTTTTTTTTTGGTACTGGGGATCGAACTCGGAACCTTGCACTTGTGAGGCAGGCGCCAGAACCACTGAGCTAAATCCCCGGCCCAAATCACAGAACTTTTAAAAGAAAACACAGGAGAAAAACTTCACAGAAAGTGGCAAGAATGAGGGGATAAGTGTGTCAAGCAACGGGGAGAATTTTGAGGGGGATTAATGGCAATTTCTAATGTAATAAAAGTTTTACAATTTTTTAATTTAAACAGTCATACCTTCACCTGAAACACTGCTACAACACCAAAAGGAATGAGCTTGACACACGCAACGTGGTGGCTGAATCTCATGGGCATTACGCTGAGCAAGAGGCCAGTGTCACAAGGTCACATGCTTTTATTACTCCACTTATGATAGCCTAAAAAGATAAATCACAGTGGCTGAAAACAGACTAGGAGTTGCCAAAAATATAGGGCTGGGTAAGGGTGTGACTATAAAGAGGTCACATGAGGGTGATCTGGGGGACAACGGAACTATTTTATAACCTAATTTGGGTAGTGACAAATCTATGCATTTGTTAAAATTGTCAATACTAATGTATAAATGTCAATATTATATATATATCAATATGTTATTATATATCCCATACTATATATAATTATATAACATATATTATATAGTATCATATATCAATATGTATTATAATGTATAAATGTCAATAAATGTATAAAATGTCAATATTAATGTATATATGTATGTATATTATAATATATAAATGTATAAAATGTCAATATTAATGTATACTAAAACAGAAAAAAGGCCATTACATTACAACATAGTCACGATAAAATTCAAAGTGCACGAGCATAAGCAGAAGCCTTAAGGGATAAAGCAGATTACAGAGTAAGACAGAAAGACAGAAGTAAACATGGCATCCTTCAAAAGCACCACCACCACCACCACCACCACCACCACCACCATGGTGATGACAGAAAAACTACCTGCTGCCCACCGTCCTAAGGGCTTTATGTATTAAGCCACTTAGTCCTCACTACAACTCTACAAAGTAGCTTTTAGTTTGATAAAAGATGAGAAAACTGAGGCCTGGTGAGATAGAGACAAAATAGGACATCCTGAAATAAAAGTACTTGAAATAGAATCAGACATTTCACTGTCTATTGCAGAGATTACATAACAAAACTAATGCATTCCTTTACAAGTAAGTGCTACTCACTAGGAATTATAGAAAACAGAACTGATGTCAAAAGCACAGTACTATGCTAAACCAGTCTGCCTTATTCTTTAATGTCCTTGGTACTTTTATCTATATGACATGTCAGCATGTAATATCAACATGTAACACTATTATGTAGAAAATGTACTCACTCATACTGTACCCTCATCATAACTAAACTTGCAGCAAAGAATGACTTAATACTACATATTAATCAGGAAAGTACTAAGTAGAAAGTGGAACTTCAAATGGGACTTTGGGGGGTAGGTAGGCAGTACTATGGATTGAACCCTGGCCCTGGGCATGCTAGGCAAGTCATCTACCATCAAGCTACATCCCCAGCCTACATCCCCAGCCTGTTTTTATTTTATTTTCAGACAAGGTCTAAGTTGCCCAAGCAGGTCTTGAACTTGCATCCTCTTGCTTCAGCCCCCTAGAATGCTAGGATTTCAAGCATATGCCACCATGTCTGGCTCATATAAGTATTTTAACAAAGACATTTATTTCAATTTTTAATCATTTTATTTCAAGAGTAAATACTCTTCATAAATTCCCTTTTATATTTTCAAGTTGGAAAAAAGTAAGATAAACTCATTATTTCTGTTTTACTTGCAAAAGCAATGAGATTTTAAATTCTGAGTGAAATACATTTTATCAATAATTAAAGGAGAATCTGCTACTTTGATGAACTAGATTATAGCATCAATATTACAATTCAGTCATGGCATACGTGACTTCTCACAATTTACTACTGTGACTTAAATTATATTTTTCTTAGCACTGTGATGTTATTAGATACTACTGTTATCAAAGTCACTCTGTTAAATACAAATGTCATTTCCAGGGTCTATAATCAACATTTTCACTGCAATGAATACTTTGTAAGATGTCCCTATTTTGGGCCTACTTTATTGAGAAGGCATTCAAATGATGCTTCCTAGTATAAATTTCCTTGTTTGGACTGGACCACGTAGATTATTTCAGGAATAATGGTCTCACAGTATCAAATAGCTAAAGAAAAGACCTCCATTTGGCCTAAGCATGTGAACTTTAGATGTAAGCCTTCTTACTGAAGGGGCACATATTACTTGCCACTTTAAATGACATTACAAAAAACACAGGGTTATAATGAAGATAACAAATGAGTATTTGAACATAAAGCCTAGCAAACAATAAATTCACAATCAATTTGCTGCCAAGGATCAAAGGACAGGCTATTTCTCACTGTGTATCTGAAGCAGACACCAAGGTAACCCACTGAAGGGCAGCATGCTGGCCAGGCAGGCCCTGGGTGTGGAGCACACTGCAGATCACACTGAGGACTGGAGGGAGAAGCATGGAGCCTGGGGACTGGTAGACTTTCAGAGGCTTAGAAGCCTGGCTACCAGGAGGGTTGCCCATTGACTAATTGCCTTGCAAAATCCTTCTCACTAATTCCTGCTTTTTGCCAGGTATGGTGGCGGCACACACCTGCAATCTCCTGCTTGAGAGGCTTGACCAGGAGAATCACAAGTTCGAGGCAAGCCTAAGCAACTTAGCAAGACTCTGTTTCTAAATAAATAAATAAATAAATAAATAAATAAATAAATAAATAAATAAATGGTTTAAGGATGCAACTCAAGACTCCCTGGGTTCAATTTCTAGTTTGACCATCCATCTGTCCATCCATCATCCATCATCCATACATATATATATACATAAATTCCTGTTCCTGTTGTTGATGATCATACTGGTTTAAATGAATCCTAATGAACTGTGACTTATTGAGAAACCAAGCTGAAAACTGGCTCCAGGGACTCAATGTTACTATGGTGCTATAGCCCAGATCTCAAATGTCCCCTGAAGGCTCCTGTGTTAAAGGCTTGGGACTCAGGGGGTAAGTCTGGGAGGTGGCAGAACCTTTAAAGGCAGGGGTCTTAAGGTGATGGAAGCATGCTCTTAAAGGAGCCTGTGGAGGGACCCAGCCCGGCCCCTCACCTTCTTGTTTTTCCTTTTTGCTTCCTGACCATGAAGTAAAACATTTGTTCTGTTATGCTTTCCCCATGATGTGCAGCCTTGCTAAAGGACCAAAGGAACTGAGACAACCGACTACAGCCTGAAACACCATGAGCCCAGATGACCTTTCCTCTTTGTAACCTGATTATCTCAGGTACCTTGCTATGGTAACGGAAAGCTTAACACACATGGCTACAAAACAATCAGTTTTTTTTCCTAAGACTCCGAAAACTTTTTACTTTCACGACATACACATATATACCAAATTCAAAGTACACAAAACATATACTAAGAATAGAAATCCTGTCACTGTTGAGAAAACACCATTTGTCTTATATTCAGTCATTCATTCACTCAGTCAGTATAGTGTCTACAGTACATTCGCACTGTATGGAGTGTTCTAAGGATTCAAAAATGAACATGAAAAGCAAAACTCAATAGCTTTGCAGGACTGCTATTGAAAGCAGGGGCTCATCTACAAACCATTTTTAAAGGTCTTCAATGAGGTCAGAAAAAAAATAGGAGTCCTAAAGAAACCTTTCTATGACAGTAATACTTGAAAGACTGACTTTTGTATCTGTGAAATATAATAGTAAAGAGTTAGTCTGGATTACATGTCTTTTTAAAAATTTCTTTTCTGGTATCTCTTATGAATGTGTTGGTCCACACACTGCTATCTCACCAAAGAAAGTCCAAGGAGCACTGCTTTATGCAACCTGAGAAAGGCAGACATCACAACAGACAAGGTACATTCTGGCCACTGCAACACACCCACAGGCACGTGTAACACACACCTGCAGGTAAGAACTGGTTTCAACAGTGGAAGACGGTGTAGGGAATTTAGAAGAAAATTACTCAGAAGGCAGAGCACATTTAACAATGGCTGTATCATCAATCCTGCAGATGAACTGATGGCATACTAGATGGAAAACAAACCACTTGATAAAAACTGCTTCCAACGAGTCAGGCTCTAAAGTAATGAAATTCTAGGAATGCCTTACCCAATCCACCTCTTATATTTTTCTTTTGAAAAAACATACACACAAAAGAAATTTTATTTTTTTTAAAAAGTATGTCAAGTAAGTCTAAGCTGGGCATTGTGGCACATGCCTATCACTGCACCACTGTGGGTGGCTGAGGCAGGAGGCTCTCAAATTCAAGATGTGTCTCAAAAACTAAAAAAAAAGACCTGGGGATGTAGTTCAGTGTGAAGGCCTTAGGTTCATTCTTCAGTGGTGCAAAACATTAAAATCCCTGCCATTGAGAATCTCTAATCATCTAGATGGACACAGTAGATAATGACAATGTGATCAAGGTAATGTTAGAGATACACAGGATACTATAGAGAATCCAAACTAGCCTGGGAGGTCAAGAAACTACTGAAGATGTTAGTGCACATAGACTCCAAGTTCCCATTCTGTGAATTAGCAGCCACATGTAAGATGACAATCACACATGGCTGATTCTTGAGCCTGCTGGCAACCATCACTGTCCTCTGACCTCTACTTCAGGCCCTCTGAAGGGGAGGTCCCTGTACATGCTTCTAGGATGTCCCAAGTTGGCCATGGGTTTTTGCTCAATCTGTATAGAAATCATGAACTGGCAACATATAGCTCCTCAGGGTCAACAGCCCTGAGCTTTGATGTCAGCAGCCTCCTTGCCACTCAGGGCAAGCTGCTACCAGTGGGCCTCTCAGAACTCTCCGGCCACTAGAGGCAGCAGCTCCAGGTCTTCTCTGCTACTCTCCATCACTCCCTGGCTACCAGCCATCTCCAGTGTTACCAGTCTCAGCCCCTCTCACACTAGTGGCCCTTGGTGTAACCAGCTGAACACATGCTACTATAGACAGAAATCATGAACAGGCAGGAACTCGCTACCCAGAAGAGACTGTATTAGGACTCATGATCCAGCGCTGCAGCATAAGAGGGAATGGTGCATGACTAACCACACTGGGCCCCAGGAGCCTGTTTATATTGGGGGTGGGGGGGTTGTGGATACCTCGTAGACCTGAGGGGAGCTGCCGGGCAGTCCTCTATGACAGGTCTGTGACTAAACCTGCCACAGCTGGAGCACACATGTCCCAAGCAGCCATGGTGCTGCTGCCCACCTGCATGCATTTGAAGCCACAGGAGAAAAATAAAAAGTGCCTGTTAGGGAGCATGGGGCCCTTGTCTCCTGTCTCCTTTCTACTCTGTCCAACTATAACGGAGTCTCGCAAATTCCACTTCCTGTATTTCTCCCTGCAGGCCTTGCTTCTCCAGTCCCACTGCTTCAGTCTTGGCCTATCACCTGTGGCTGTCATTGCAGCCTCTTCTCTCATCATAAAGCCTCTTGCTGCTGCCTGTCATTCTGAATTAGATTTGATCACAGTGACTCAGTGCTTTAAAACCTCACCAATAATGTAAGGTAGGTAGAGAAAACCAGACACTAGCGATATGATCTCTGCCTTTAAAACTATGTATACATGAGAGCTTTCCAACTACTAGACAGCACAAATGCTGTTTTGGATTCAAGTAATGGGTGATTTCTAAAGCCTCTACTTATTAGAAGAAGTTCAAAGAGGGCCACAGAACATTAAGGCATGGGTCATACACAGCACAAAGCTCTTCAAATTCTAGGACAGAAAGGGAGATGAATAAATGTTTACTATTATTATAGTGAACATGTCAGCTTTAACTAGGTTAAATATTCATAAATGTCACACATTTTGTAGCACTTTAAAGTCCTTGTAAAACGATCATACAGTGCACCTGCTGACTTTACAGGACTTAGAAAGAGATAGGATGCTATAGCAGAAATGACTTGGATTACTATTAATGACTACATTATCGGGAAGCTATCTAATCTCTGAGTCTCAGGTTCCTCATGAGAACAAGATTGATCTGGGTTAGGAGTCAGCAATCTTCTAGTAAAGGACTAAACAGTAAATATTTCAGGCTTTTCAGGGTATACAGTCTCAGCTATGCCATTATAGCATGAAAGCAGTTATAGACAATGCATAAATGATCGAGCATGGCTATGTTCTAATCAAACTTTACAAAAGCAGGTAATAAGCTAGACTTACCCTATAGTTTGTTAACCCTGGGTTTAGGTTGCTGTTTCTTTCTAGTTCTCAACTCTAAAAATACTTCTGTTCCTGTTTAAAAGGTACAAAAACTGTTGCCCAAGGGCCAGGGATTTAGCTCAGTAGTTTCGCCGCCTGCCTTGCAAGCGCAAGGACCCGAGTTTGATCCCTGTACCAAAAAAACTGTTGCCGTGATTATGTTTTTTGTGGTACTTACTAGGGATTGAACCCAGGGGCTCACTACCACAGAATTACACCTCTAGCCCTTTTTCTTGAGACAGGGTCTTGCTAAATGGCAAGGCTGGCCTTGAATGTGCAGTGCTCCTGCCTCAGCCTCCCAAGCAGCTGAGACTACAGACATGCCACCAGGGCCAGCTGTTATCTCCTTTGTTTGTTGTTTGTTTTTTAAGCACAAGAGACTTTACAGCCAGTTAGTTTATGATTTTCTATTAGCTGTTTAGGCTCAAGTAAGTCACCTAAAATTATTCTGAATCTCAGCTTTCTTTTAATGTTGTGAAGATTAAATGAAGTAATATAAGTATTTGGCCCTGCACTTAGTATACAATAAGCATTAGTAAATAGATGTTATTACTTTATTATTTGAGACAAGGTCTCGCTGTGTAGTTCAGGTTGGCCTCAAACTCAATAGCCACGTTATTACTTTTATAAATTATGTAATTCTGAGTTCTTGATCAGGAACACAATCCATCAACACGCAATTATGAAGAACCGTCCATAGCAAAAGGCCTTTTTTTAACTAACAGCTAGCATATTTGTGTATTTACTATCTATTTATGGATCATATGACTTTGCTTAAGTTTCATTACTTTAGTTTGACTTCAGTAAATTTTCATTTAGCTTTATTCCAGTTTCTTCATCTGTAAAAACGAGGAAAATAACTACCAACTTCATAGGATTCTTATAAAGCTTAGATGAGTTGGTAAATTGGCACATAAGCTATCTATCTATCTAACTGCTATCGTGGCTTACACTTTTCATGTATTCATTTCAATCTTCAGGACAATCTGAATGATACCTCAGTTGTCGAGTCTCCAAGCTCAAACTTTCCACTACTCAAACAGCAAAAAAAAAAAAAAAAAAAAAATCTGCTTGGTGTTGGTAACTTTACTTGACAGTCAACCAAAAATCTGACTTGAAAAAACCTGGGCCAAGAGTGAATCATGCACTGAGTCTTGCTGCGGACACAAAGGGGTGACGCTTCATACAGGGCTTGTGTTAGTGCATTAAAACATCTGTCATTATGCTTCTTTTTGCACTTTATTTGCATAAAGTACCATAACCATGGCTCCAAAGAAAGTTAGTGATACCTTCAGTAAAGGTAAGAGGGAAATTGTAAGAACCATGATAGAGTTAAAGAAATCATTGCAAAATTTGTTAAAGTCCTGGAGAAATGAATTTACAAGTGTAATTTTTGGGCCTTGACCCATTATTTGGCTTTTCATTATTTCTAATGGGAAAAATATATTCAGTTCTCAAACTTTTGGAGTTCAAACATGAATTTGGAATGAATTGAGTTTAACAACTGAGTTATCACTGTATTCCTATTTTTTACAGTTGTAGATAAAAAAGCTCAGGGAAGGTAGGAAACTGTCCCAAAGTCTCAGAGCTAAATGTCAATGCTCAGGGTCCAATATATATATGCTTGACTACAGAAGTTCAAGTCTTATAACTAGGCCAAAAGAAGATGGCATCAACCCTAACTCTGTGTGGAGGTGCCTATAGGGGTAAGCGACTATGCCAGAACTCAAGTGCTCACCTTGCAGGAAATGTTTTAGAATTTTTTAAGGCTGAAGAGGAGAATATCCATAAAAATCACTGATCTCAAAACGATAGCATTCCCATGGGTATTTTTATTTTTTTGCTGAAATGATTACCCTTTATTTCCCATACAAAACTAACTAAACTCACTCATTACTGAAGTTAAGCAACCCTCTGCACTAAAATGACTAAAGATGCAATGTAGGGCTGGGGATTTAGCTCAGTGGTTCCACTGCCCGCCTCGCAAGCACAAGATCCTGAGTTCGATCCCTGGTACCAAAAAAAAAAGAACTTGGGGATTTAGCTCAGTGGTTTTGCCACCTGCTGCGCAAGCACAAGGACCCGAGTTTGATCTCCAGTACAAAAACCCACAAAAACAAAAAACAAACAAAGATGCAATGTAATGACAATCTTTTATATGTAAACGCTAGCATTCACTTCTAATTGATCAACTCTCAAGACTATTTTTAGGAAGAGCAAGTCTGAAGAGCCACAATTGTGCTAATGTATTCTATAATTTCCCAAGTATTGATTTAGAACATTGAAAAGCATTTAGATTTCAAACAAAAATAATGACTAACAACAAAGGCAAGAAAAAGAACTCCAGGAAAAGACAATATTTCTCCCATAGAGTCTCATTCATGGGTCTGCACAGGGTCATTTGATCCACCTTGCTCCCCAAGCCTGTGAAGGCCACTGGTAACTGATACTGTAACCAAAGTTGGCTCCATGCTGTTAAGTCTCACAGGCCAGCAGCCTCTGACTGCACAAGGAAAACAGGGCAGTTACACTTCCAAACTCTAAAGAATGAATACTCCGGTTCTGAAATTGCAAAAATGCAAATAAAACTTATAAATTAAAGCCACCAACTACAATCAGTCCATATAAGTTTATAAATTTCTAAGAAACATATATATTTAGATTCTCTCCACACTAGCTATACTAAAAGCCAAAATGATCATTGGTTAGGATTTAATACTGTATAACATAACAATCTTTGATATCCAAGAAATAATATATAGACATATCAATATCATCTAGTTTGGAAGATAAAAATATTTAATTTTTTTAGTACTTGGTGCATTGTTGAGGGGAAAAAAAGTCCAGATTTTAGAATAAACCAAATTGTCTTTTAGCCAAATTTGGCAATTTAAGCCAAATTATAGCTTATATCTAGATGTCCCCCCAACAAAGCCTCATGTACTCATAGGTGGGGCTTTTGGGGAGTGACTAGATCATGGGTGTGATACTGAGTTAGACCACTGTTTGGTTTAGCATAGTTCTGGGTGTGGACAATGGATTTACTGAAGAGGGAAGACCCACTGTGGGTGTGGGTGGCACCAACCAGTTAGCTTGCAGTCCGATGGAATAGAAAGGGAAAGCAGGGAAGGCTGGCTTTCTCTTGCCTGCTTCTTCATGAACTGCTTCTCCTCTGCCATGCTGCCCTGCGATGGAACCAGTCAACAACAGACTGAAACCTCTACAAACTGTACCTAAAATAAACCTTTTTTCTTCTAACTGTAGGTGTTAGGTATTTTGTCCCAGAAACAAGAAAGTTTAAGTACTCAAACATGCTGGATCATAAGAGCAGTCTTATTTAGCATCTATTCTATTCCCCATCAAAGCTGGCAGGAAGTGAGGAACGGGTTGCTATCTAATGATAAAGGATCAATCAGTGTGTCACCCCCAGACAGAAGATACAGCACTACTATTCTAACGAAGCTGCTGTATCATGAAAACATCTACTTCTGCAAAGGGGGAGGGTATTCAATGCTTCAGAAATTACCTGTTCATCTTTCTTTCCCCCAAAATGAATTTAAAAAATAATCTGCAAAATTTTTAGTAAAGAAATGTGCCTAGTTTAAGCTAGTGGTTCTTATGACCCTTTGGCGGGGGGTGAGGAGAGAGGTCCGTAAACTCCTTTTGAACATCTGTTGAAGCTGATCGTCTCCCCAGAAAAGACCAGCATACCCAGGGTTCACAGACCCTTAGAAGACCCTTAAGCACACCCACTGATACAAGAATCCAGAAAAACGGTAAAAGATTTCCTACCAGCTGTGTCCAACCTGTGGCCCCCTTTTTTTGGGTCCCCTTTTAAATATTATAATAAAAACATTACAGTGAAGTAAATTTTGTACTTAGGTATATTAACTGAACTCTCTCTCTCTCTCTCTCTCTCTCTATATATATATATATATATATTTTTTGGGGATAAGATCTCACTATGTAGCCCAAGGTAGCCTTGAACTCCAGCGATTCTCCTGCCTCAGCCTCCCAAGTGCTGGGGTTACAGGTAAGCGCCACCACACCCAGCTACATTATATATTTTTATATTCAGCCTAAGACAATTCCTCTTCACAAGTAAATAAATGAATGAATGGAGGGAAGGAAGGAAGGAAAAGAAAAAGGCAGGGCACAGGTTGATCACAGCAATACATACGTCTCTCCAATCCTGTTTCATAATTCTAACTCTGACTTAGAAGAGCCAACCAGATAATTCATAAACAATGTACTCTTGTACAACCAATCCTTAAAAAACTGTCAACAGTACTTACACAAGCAGCATTCGCCAGATAATGAACTATACCCACAGCATTCTAAAATACAGTGGGTGACTACTGTTAACAATTTTACAGTGGATTATGGCATATAAAATACACACACAAAAAAATGATTCTTACAATTCTGGGAAGACAGAAGCAAAATGTGTTATTTTTATTCCTCTTTCACAGCTAAGGAAACAGGTTCAGATAACATCTTGCTGTGGTCATAGAGCCAAGGAGTGAGGAACTGGGTTCTAATCTGGAACTGAGCTGAGTGCAGTATTTCATCTGCTTCCTCCACAAAAGTCCCTCAAAACAGAGAAAAATACTTTTTTAAAAAAAAGAATCTACCCAATCACATTTTATTGACATACTTGATTATGTCTGATTATCTGATTATATCTGATTATAACTGATTATCAATAAAAGGAAGTTAATGTACAGCACTTAAAATATTTTATGTTTTTCTTGCCTAATTGGCTAACGTACAAATTTTTCAGAAAACATACTGTTATGCCAGTAAGTTTTAGCAATGAAAAAAAGTTACTCTTTTTTTTTGTTTTGGTACTGGGGATCGAACTTAGGACCTTGCAATTGTGAGGCAGGTGCGGTGCCACTGAGCTAAATCCCCGGCCCTAAAAAGGGAGTTATTCTACAAAACATTCCTCCCTCATCTTTTCTTAATATACAAAAAAAAATTATTCTTTGTTGATAATTCAAATGTAGAAGCTGAGAGCGCAAACACCCAATTTTAAAACATGAAATGCTACAGTATTTAGAAATTAATTATTTAAGATATTCAAATATTTCCTTTTTTTTTTTATTGTGAAGCTGGGGCTCAAACCCAGGGCATCTGGCTTCCTCTACTTCTGGGCTGCATCCTCAGCTATCCTTTTAAGCTTTTTAAAAATGATAACCCTAATTTTAGTTCTCTGCAACTCTCAAAAGTTCTTGCTAAAACAAAGGGTCATTTGTTAAACCCACAAACTGTACAACTAGGGTGAACCTTAAAGTAAACCACGACTCCGGGTGCTAATGCTGTCAGAGGTTCATCAATTGTAACAAATGTACTGCTCTGGGGAGGGGTTTTGACGGTTTCTGTAGGGGCTGAGGGCATTTTGCCCTGAACTTCTAACTGCTCTAAAAATAAAATCTATTTTTAAAATACTGCAGCAAGGTCAAAATTCAACTACCCACTTTTTCTTCTATTCCCTCAGTGGTGCTCAGGATTAAACTCGGGGCCTGGCACATGCTAAGTATGCACCCCACCACTGAAACTCTACATCCCCAGTCCCCCATCCTCTTCTTAAATAGAAAACATTGGTGGTTTTTTTGTTTGTTTTCAAAAAGTTACTCTTGGATCCCGGCACAGGGGCACATACCTGTAATCTCAGCTACTCGGAGACTGAGGCAGGAGAACTGCAAATTCAAGACCAGGTTAGACAAGCCAGATCCCATCTCAAGATGAATTTTCAAGGGTTGAGATGCAGCTGTAGGGTAGGGCTCAGGTTTAGCTTGCACAAGACCCTGGGTTCAATCCCAGCACCAAAAAGAAAAAGAGTAGAAGCTAAGTGCACACAGCTGAATCCGTGTCTTCAGACTTTTTCTGTACCTGTGTTGGTACTATCTGGTATCCTGCTTGCAATGAGCAGCGCGGCTAAGTTCTAAGTGGGTCAGGAGTGTGACTGACGAACTCAAGAGGTGCGGGCGGAAGTCGGAGCAGCAGCTGATGCCAAAGCCACCGCCCGCGCCACAGCACTGGCAGGTGTTGGGCTCACCCCAAGCTGTCCATCCCGCGGTGCCCACCCTGAGGGTGTTGGGGGACGTCCCCGTAGAGGAAAGGAACACGAGTCACGCGGCCCCGGCGCACGTGAGGGGAGGCGCGCAGAGGAGAGAGCGCCTGCAGGTGACTGTCCCCGCGCAGGTCCACAAGCCGCCCCCGAAGTGCCGCCCGGCAAGCACAGGACAAAGGAAGAGATTCACAGCGACGACGAGGAAGGCGGAAAACGAGGAAGCTGAATGGAAAGCTCTGCACGCCGCGCGCGCGCGCCGGACGGGAGGCTGCGGAGGCGACCTGGCGAGGACTCCGAGGGACAGCGCTGTCTCCGCTGGGGAGCGGCTCGGGCCCCCGCGGTCCTGTGCCCCGCGGCAGTCCCGTCAACCTCAGTGGTCCTGTCACTCCGGGACGGAGGCCCCAGCCGGGGGGCGCCCAGCGCGGTCTCCGCGTCCCTGCCCGTCCACGTCCCCACCTGCCCGGCGGGGTCCGAGCCGTGACGTCGCGGGGCTGAGCGCGGGCTCAGGGCTGATGGCGCCCACAAAGCGACCGGGACGAAGGGACCGCTAGAGCGCGTCGTTACCTCGGGGCTCGGCCTCAAGCCTCCGTCGGTCGCCTAGGCGGCAGCCGCGCCTCCAACTCGGAACTCCGGCAGCTTCCGCGGACGCGCGCTCTGGTGCGGCCCCGCCCCCGCCGGCGCCCGGCGTGCTCTCTGCTCGGCTCGCGGGAGCCGCAGCCTGGGGGCGGGGCGGGGAAAGGGGGGGGCCCGCGCACGGTACTCTGGGAAATATGGTCTCAGTCCTCGAGCTGGCTCTCAGGTGTTCGCAGCCTCCCAGCGCTTGGCGGTGCACCCTGGAGCTCGGCAGGCTAGGTCGTCCCGGCTCCAATGCTGTGTTGCGCTGCCTCACACATCCCGCTGAGGTTATCCCCGTTTCACCTCCGTAGCAGCGCACAATTAAGCTCCCTTACACGGCCAACAAGTGTGCCCTGGGTGCTGTGTTCTTGGGGTCCCTGTCTCTAAAGAAGAAAGCTTACTGCTGCTGCTGCTTTTACATCACACATCCGGCTTCTAAACCTCGAGAAGCAGGTGACTGGACTGAGAACTCCTGGCCACAAAACTTTATGAGTAAAAATGAGGTTGAAATGAACCAATTTTCCAATAAAGCCAGTAAAGTGAAGTATGGGAGAAGGAAGATCAGAGGCATAGAAACAATTTTTTAAAAAATATTCCCCAAAATTATGTTTTGCCAGAACCACCTCAAGCTTTTCACAATCCTAGAAATCTATTTCAAAAGAAATTTAATCCTAGTGTAGAAAATACGTTAGTTAGCTTATGAGTAACGCAGCTAGTTAAAGGAAGGCCCTGAGATAGAGTGGGATGACCAGCAAAAACCTAAGAATAGTCAGTGAACTAGGAGAAAGAATGAACTCCCTCAGGCTGCATGGGGTGCAGCCCACTCCTTATTAAAGGGAGGTATAGATGTTCCCTTCTAAGCTCCTGAGCTCTGAGGAACTTAAAATGTGAAATAACCAGGTTTTTTTCTCTAAAATCCCAGTTTTCTTTAAACCCTACACTTTGAAGTACTGGGTTAGAGATCTTGAGTTCCAGTTGGTCATTTTGAATCCATAGAGAAATTGTAGAATTCCAAGAGACAGGAGAGACCAACAGGAATCAAGAGGATTTATTTCAGGTGAACGCTAGCTCAACGGAAGAGCACTAAACAAAGAAAAGTTCCAGTTTTTATACATTTGCTCAAAGGGGATTTGTCTTTCTAGTAACACAGCAAGTGAGTTTACCAAAACAGGACAAGGGCAGAGAGTTTTGTAATTTAGCCTTGTAAGAAAACAGTGTCTTATGAATCAAATGAGAACAGAGTGCCATAAACTTTGTTTATAGGACATAGTTATCAATTTTATCTATAGCAGAACAAGGAGTTACAGCTACAAGAGAGGGCGGGTGATGAGGTAGGGATTCCCCAAGGATGGGAAGGACTTGTTTTTCTTTTTCCTGCTTCAGAGCCACCTGTGATAGGTGGACACTAAACAATTGAGCAATTCCTGTGTTCCCCTCCACTATAATTGGCTCTGGATGAGTGGGGCGACCCACTCCCGACCCCTTCTGGAAACCCAGGAACTATTCTTATTTCAAATAAAATTTTCCTAACCTCCTTTGATTTGTGACTTCATTCCTCAATGTTGTGAGACCATGAACTCAGCACATCTGACATCTAACAAGTTGGGAGTTATTTTTCCCATAACACTAGGGCATTTATGAATACAGAAATGTTACTTTTCTATAAATACATATTTGCATCTTATGCATATACAGGCATCTTACCTAAAAACCCCCGAAAGAATAATTTGAATTTGAAATTTTGTTTCTCAAAAATTTTGCTATTCCTTTTATATAGAAAACATTCTTTTAATTTAACTTTTTTGTTTGAAGTACATAAAGATTGCATTTATTGTGGGAGCTTTGTACATGTACATAACATATATTTATTTATTTTTGTCCCCCTTCCCCCCCATTCCTCCCTGTTCCCTCCAACTCTTGAGCCCCTTCCCATTTGAAAAGGCTGTATATCCATTTTTCTCATCCTATTACAAATTTAATGTAAAAATCTTTAGAAAAATAGTACAAGGTCACTTTCAAAGAAGTATGTACTGAAGGAAAGTAAGCTTTGAAGCATGATGTAATACTACATATTTAATAAGGCCACATTTTAAGAGAAAACTCTTCATAGTTTGAACTTTTTAATCAGACATGACTGTCTCTTAAAAATGCTTGTAGAGCAGAATTGCCCTTTTTTCTCTGCTAACGAACACACAATCAATTATATGTTCTTATTAACAAAGAAATATATATATATTTCAATAACATTCGGATTTATTTCCTCAAGAATATTTGTTGAGCCTGTACTCCATGCCAGGCACTAAGCTAGACATTAGGAAGTACACAATGAACAAAAGTGAACAGGGGAAAAAAAAAAAAAAAAGATTAACAAAAGTGAACAGGGGCCAGGATGTAGCTCCATGGGGTGGCACCTGCCCGACAAGTGTAAGTTCCTGAGTTTGATTCCCAGTACTGGAAAAAAAAAAATAGAAAAAGTGAACAGGTCTGCCCTGTGTGGAGACGAGATAGCAAGGCAGCCGGGAGTGAGTTAGACCACAGGTGCTGGAAAGATGTGGACAGTGAAGCCAGGCTTTCCACAAGATACACCCAATCTGGAGCTTTCTTCAGGCTCAGGGAAGTCAAGCAAAAAAATCTGAAAACTCACCAAATGGCAATAAATAGGGGAAATCCCTGCCCTAGAAGTGATACATGTATAACAATGTTCTCACCTAATTACTTAAAAAATATGCATCTTACAAAGCAGGATGTACTTCAACTAAAAGAGAAGAGCACATATTTTCCAAAGCTGACAAAACATATCTTCTTACTATTTATATTCTTCCCTAGCTTCATTTAGAATGCACAAAATGAGCCCATAATATTAAAGGATCTTAGAGATGCTTTCCTCTCTCCCAAATCCCTGTAAATTAAAACTGGAAAGGCTGTGATGCAATTTGTTGGCTCACTGTCCCATGGTACTTTACTCAGGATAAATGGCAGTGTTTTCATCTCCATCAACGTCGAGATTTGCATTTTACATTTTACATCTTTATCTCTATTCCTGGAAAAGGGCTTAATAATCTCCAGAATTTTAGATGCTACTTGCAAAGGGTTTGGGAGAGATTAATCAAGAGTTCAGTTTTATATTCATTTGCTCTGGAGGCTCAGCTTGCAGCAGAGGCTCGGTCCTGGCAGAGCTGCTGAGGTCTCTGTCAGTGAAAACGGACTCACAGGGCATGGCCATCACCAGCGTTGATTCGACTTCCTCCTCTGGGCTGTTCCTGGTGCTCCACCTTCCTGAACCACTCTTCTGCCTCCTGCCCAGGGCCCATCTGATGCTGTCTTAGTAAGTTAATGACCGCTCTTTCATCTACCACCCCACAATCAACCCAACAAAGGTGTCTGGCCTTTCTTCCCTCTCATCTGTGAAACATTTGCAGCTTCCTCATTTCTCAGTGCCTTTATAGTTGGTGTTCTGCCACTTTACCTGACTAACTTTTACTCACCATCCAGGGCCAACTCAGATGCTTTCAATCAGAAGGGTCCCTTCCTGGCAGTGTCTCCCCTCTCTGGGTTAGTACCTCCCATTCACACACGGCAACCTAGCTTTGCCTCTAAGCTCACACTTATCAGCAAGCATTTTAGCTATCTGTCTCTTTCAATTGTCTGAAAGCCCCTTACATAGAAAACAGGAGCACAGTACTTAGTATATAGCAGGTGTTTAATAAATACATGTGCCATAAATCAATGCATATCAACTTTGCAATAAAGGGTTCACCATGTATTTTCTGTCAAGAGCCAAACAGTAAATATTGTTGGGTTTCAGCTGCATAAAGTCTCTGTCCCAGCAGCTCAACCCTGCTTCCTGAAAGACATAGCTAGTTCTCACTGGTGGGTCCAGAATATCTGTGTAAGATAATATTTGAGTTAAAAATGTGAATGAAAGGTATGAGACAGGAGATTAGGGCATGGCAAAACTCGCTGGGAAAGTAGGAGTGACCTGTTAATTACAAGATCCTGGAACACTTGAGCAGAACACTTCCCAAACCCCTAGCCAGGAGTGGTGGCGCACACCTGTGATCCCAGCATTTGGGAGGCTGAGGCAAGAGGCTCTCCATGAGTTCGAGGCCACCATGGGCTACACAGCGAGTTCAAGGCCAGCCTGAACTGCATAGTGAGACCCTGTCTCAAAAAAACCCAAAACAAACAAACAAATGAAAAACCAATCCCTGAACTTGGATATCTCAGAGAACTTGAGCAGGTTTTCAATAGGATGGCCTGGACTTGAAGTGGCCTGAGGTGTGGGATCCCAGCACCGCCTCTCAGGACCCATATGTAGAAGTTCTCACAGATTCCTCAAGATATAGACAGCATTAAGAGACACAGACACCAAAAAGAGCTCACTAGCTTTCCTCACAATAGCCTGCCCTGTGTTCCCCAGGGTGTACTTTTATCTTGTTTTTTCCTCTTTTACTAGGTAGCTCTGAAGAGCCAGTTTCTCCCTCACTCTTTACTGTTACTTTTTCGAATAAACTTTGCTACTGTTTTTCACTCATTTCCTCCAATTCTTTGTTCGAGATGAGAAGAAACTAGAAACCTATTCCAAAAGCATATTTGAGCACCACAAAACCTGGAAACATTTATGTGGCAAGCCAATTTCCAAAAGGAGCTAGCTCCTAACACAAGGACTTGAAGATATTTACTTAGCAGGAACATTGTTTCCATTGCATATGTTTTTGGGGTAGTCTGTGGATGGGTCTGTAGGTGGAACTGAAGCAGAAGGCATCCTCAGTATGGCCACTGGTAAATCAGTGTGTGTTCTTTTGAAAATTCCTGGTGTTGGTAAAGTTTTTAAAACTTGTTATTAATTCATTGTTGATTTAAGGGTTTTGTTTTGTTTTTGTTTTTTTGGTTTTTGAGATAGGGTCTCCCTATGTAGTTCAGGCTGGCCTTCAATTTACAGTGATCAGCCTCCCAAGTGCTGGGATCATAAGTGTGTGCCACTTTGCCTAGCTGGTTTAAGGATTTTGTTTTGGATTTTTTGTTGTGGACTTATTTTTCATATTTAGTATTTCAGTTTTGCTGCTGTTTCATGCCCAAGCCATGAACCTGTCTAGATGTTGCTGCATTCCCAGGCTGCATATATGGGGACTGGAACTCTCTCTGGAGCATTCTGTAAAATGGGGTAATGAGTGAAATTTGCCTCCATCCCTTCTGCACTCAAAAAGGATTGTGATGTGGGCTGAGAAAGTAGCTCAGAGGTGGGGCATTTGCCTAGTGTATGTGAGGCTTTGGGTTTGAGCCCAGCCCTGAAAAGAAAAAGAATTGTGACTTTAGTTACCAGAAAACACGCTTAGAGAAACTTTTTCAAATAACTATATCTCTTCATTTGGGTGGTCCTGATTCCTACTCTTTACAATACAACTAATCACAAAGAGGTGATCAAAATATAAGGTGAATGTTTAAATTTTAAACATTATTACAGTAAAAGACACATTACCACCAATCCCCCTCAAAATATTCCCGTTCACTCCAAAAACACTTATCCCATTGTTCTTGTCACTTTCTGAAGCAGTTCTGGAAGTCCTCTCCCAGGAGTGTCTTTATGAGGTGTGATAAAATACATAGTGAATGCTTCTGCTCAGTGCTATCCAACAGAAAACTAGGCTCGTGAAAATACCACAGTGTCTTCATCTGCCTTATTCACCAAATCTGGCACCATGTAACTCCTGGCTCCTCCCCAAAGTCAAAATGACCATGACAGGTAAACAGTTTGAATGGATTCAAGACATCACGGCAGTCATACACAGCACAACTAAAGACAGTCACAAAAGAGGACTTCAGAACTGCTGCGGAAAGTATCGAGAATGATGCAATAAGTGTATTCAAAGTGAGAGGGAGGATTCTGAGGGGCCTCAGTGTCTTTTTCTATAAAAACTTCTAAATGTAAATATTCATAGTGGTTCTTGGTCACACCTTGTATAGCACTTGCAGGGGAATGGGAAAGCACAAGATGATGCCACTTTGGTTCAGGCTTCTGCGGTGGACATTAAGTCCAAGTCAGCAGGATTTCAGTGCAAGCACACCTCCATGTCCGTGTAAATAACTGAGATAGCCGAACTTGATGCTGGCACATGACCACCTTTGTGTATTTTGGTATAAATTTAAACCAAGCAGCTGAGGGCTGTTGCTTGAGGGGATTCTAACGGCTGAGGCCTATAGAGGATGTCCAGCGGCAGCTGAGAGGCTCTGGGAGCCACAAGGGCTGGCGGGGGTGGGAGGGGGGCCCAAGGACTGTTGCGCTGTACAGTGGCTGGGAGCACTGGAGCAGCCAAACAGACAGGCTATGACTACGCAGCTGAGTCCACAGTTCTGTGTCTCTTCTTCAGGCTGCCCGAATCTCAAGTGAACCTCCCCGGTCTGAACTGGTGACAGGACAGCACTGTCCTGAGCTCTGTTAGTCATTCTGACAAATTATTGAACAGGAGGGCCCCTGGGATCCTCTTGTAGTCAGCTGGTCCAAGGTGTCAGTGGCCTGAGGACCCCTCAGCTTGCTGCTGGCATCAGAGTGAAGGTGCTTTCTTGGGGACTGTCCCCTTGGCCTGTGGGTTCTCTGCTGACTTTGGGTGCTCGGAGTCAGAGGGCACTGTACCTGAGAGGTGGCTTCCTCCAAAACAGTCTTACTGAAGGCCTGGAAGTTCAGTTGGGAAAGGGATATTTACATCTGACAATCAAAATCTGACTGCTTCCAAATGGCCTGTAGGCTTTCAGCTTTGTTTCCTTTTTAACTAGCAATTTAGGATTGCACACTTACTGCTCAGTGGAGAAAGGCACAGAGGAGATCAAGCGTTGCAAACCACACTGATTCAGAGAGAAACCAGAACTGAGTGAGCAGACGGTGGGTGAATCTACTTCACCAGACCACAGGCGTTTTGCATTGGAAATTCACAGCTACGGTGGGGTTTGAGGTTCACCTGTTGGAACCTCTTGCAGGTGATGTAATTTTTTTCCCCTGAACAGTCACTAGCGGTCATGAAGCCACCATCTAGCAGTCATGCACCAGTGATCCTGGCGTGGATGACACAGGAAGCAGCTCGAATTCTCCTATCCTCTTGCAGAGGGATTCCCTGTAGGCATTTATAAGAAACATTGAAAACAGTTGATTGTTATAATTGTATTTCTTTTTTCAAGGAAACAGAACCAGATGAAAACCTTTTAGCCTGTTTTCCTCAGAGGCAACACTGGACTATTAGGATAAAGCAGTCCGTTGTTCAGCCTATTTGGAAGGTTTGGCTGCTGCCTTTATCATCTGTGGAGCTTTAATGCTCAAAGCCCAAGGGTAAGTGGATATGGGCCTGCCTGGCAGAGGCCCCCAGAACTCCCTTTGTGCTTGTTAACTGTGTTGTAGAGCCCAGATGCAGCTGAGGACAGCTCAGGACAGAAGATACACGATGGCCTTTGCTATATGCTCAGCCACAAGCAGCCATTCGCCAGCTGTGTGTGCGTGTGTGTGTGTGTGTGTGCATGCGCACACCACTCAGGACTTTTAAATCTTCACTCAAGGATGCTGTCAATATGGAGTACCATTTTCATTAGAAAAAAGATTAAAAGAGCTGTCCATTTCACTGGCCTCTACTTCTCACCGTCACTCCTTTCCTCAAGTTCTGCTGGATATGTATCTCACCCTCTCTTGTGGAGTCCACGTCCTGCTCTCCACCAGGCTGCTGGTGGGACACTCAGGGCACACACAGGCAACTCAAGCAGTTTAATAAGGGTGTGGACAGATTCCAGGGGAGGCTGGACCCGTGGGGACTCTTGTGCAGGGGGGAAGTGGGGAGGAAACACTCCAGTCTCCTCCTCCTTCCCCTTGCCCTCCTGAGTGACATTCCTACCCCCAAATACCACTCCCAGAAGCCAGGACGAGGAAAGCAGTTACTCCCCTGAGCAAAGGCCAGCTTTCCTGACAAAGCAGAGCAGAGAAGGCTGAAGAGGGATCTTGAGGGACACGGGGCTCATCTGCTCTTGCAGTTGTGCTCCTGGAGCATCTTCATTTCCACCTGTCACATAATCTCACATGCACTGACACTGTATCTAGTCGCAGACAACCCTCAGAGTCTTCAGAGCCTCAGTCCCGGGCCCCCGGGGATAACAAGACCCATGAGGCTGAGTCCCTTTCCAAAATGACATAGCTCGGCCCAGTGTACATTCAGCACATCCTCCTGGATCTTCACATCACTCTAGGTTACTTATTGAACCCAACAATGCAAATGCTACTAATTGCTAGAAGTCCGCCCAGGTTCAGTGTGAACACAGCATCCAACTTAGCCATACAGTGCACACATGAGGTGGAACGCAAACACTGGGTCAGGAGAGGGACCGAGGACTGGGATGTGGCTGGGGATCCTGAGGGTGGCCTCCCTGTCACTTCATCCATGTAGTATCCACGTGGTGCTTGGCACGTGGCAAATGCAAGTGTTGCTTTTTGGAACTCTCGGGATTTTTATTTCCCAGAATATTTTTGATTCATGGTCTTTTGAGTCCGTGGATGTGACTCTGCAAATAGAGGGCTGTTGCAGACCCTTGGTGCCACTTTAGGGTTTCCTGTAGATGGAAGTTGGTATGGGAAATTTCCTGGTGTGTCCTAAATTCACTTACAAAAGCCCAGAAAGGGAGGGAAGGGAAGGAGGGCGGGTGAGGTTAATCCATCACAAGCTACAGGCTGAACAGAATGAAAGCCCATATATGTTCCCGAATATGTGTTAAAAGCCAGTGCAAACCCTTTAGGTGTCACCATCTTGCTGCGGTCCCAGCAGTCCAGAGGCGGCAACTGCTTCTCCTTCTTCTGCTTGTCCTTTTCCCACTCTGTAATGCCCTTCCTATGTTTAATTTGGATGATCCCCCCTGTTTTTATTAGAAAAGTTGGGCGGGGGATTTAGCTCAGTGGTTTTGCCACCTGCTATGCAAGTGCAAGGATCCGAGTTCGATCCCCGGTACCAAAAAAAAAAGAAAAAAAAAGAAAAGAAAAGTCTTGGGCCTCATAGGTCCTGTGGCTACTTCTCAACTACTTCCTTGCTGCTGGGGTGCTGCAGGGACTTGTCCTGGGATGGGTCCTTTCTGGCTAGCATCTGTAACGCCTCAGTAAACTAAACCCTTTTACTTCTGAGATCCCTTGGTCTCCAGAGTTTCAGGTGATCAAAGTATTCCAGTATGTTTAAACTCTGGGGCCCACACCTTAAGCCTTAAGTATCTTTCCTACTTCCCCACCTCCTAGCACTGGTTAAGCACAAACTAATCGGATTGAATTATAATCTTCTTAATTCCCGCCCTCATTTTATCCTCTTCTCCCACCTCAGGAGAGGCTTAGACCTTCAGATTATTATGAATAAAAAATCAAAACATTTAAAATCAGCATTAGAAAGGAGGCCTGGAGGTTGAGGTCTCACACAGCTGTGCTGGAGTGGGGTTCCTGGTGTCGGGACGCAGAGGGGTGGAGTCCCGGCTCCCCTTGTGGGCACTTAGGCCCCCTGAGGTCTTCCTCTCTGCCAGGCTTTGCAGAGGAAGGGAGGCGACAGGTGCTAGGAGGTTCCTCCTTCTGGTCCTTTCCAAAGCAACTTTCAATCAGGGAAACAAGACTTAAATTCCAGCAGTCTCACCTGCTTCTTCCAGGGCAGCCCAGAGGGGGTTTGTGTACTGTGCTGCAGAGTTTGGAGGCTAAACCCAGTGCCCTGGGGTAATCCGTAGGGTCCTGCATTGTTAGGGGTTCCCCCCTCCACCCCCAGCACCTCTTGGGATCATTTTTCCAGTGAAATAGGCTGCTTGGCTGGGTACGGTAGCACACATCTATAATCCCAGCACTCAGGAGGCTGAGGCAGGAGGATTGCTGTGAGTTCAAGGCCAGCCTGAGCTACGTAATGAGACCGTCAAAAACAAACAAACAAACAAACAGAAACAGGCTGCTTAAACCCATGCATGTTCTATTGGGGTGGCCTGGCCTGACACAGGCCTCTGTGAGCTGGCCTTCCTTCTCCTCAGAGCACTTCCAGGGAAGAATAGGGGTAGGATGGCACCAATACAATCCCCAGAGAAGAAGGCAGAAGGTGTGCCTCATCCTCTCTCTTTGCTCTCATGACACCTAAACATATTTTTCATTCACCCAAGGAAAAGCACACAGATATTTTTAATAACCAAAAGTAAATGTTAGTAATGTTTTATTTCATTATATAGAAGTAATATGCTTACTGTTGAAAAATTATCCAGGCATGATGGCACTTGCCTATAATCTTGCACTTAGGAGACTGAGGCAGAAGGATTGTGAGTTTGAGACTTGCTTGGGCTACACTGAGCGACCCTGAAAGAAAAAAAGAAAAGAAAAATAATGACATTATTTTAAAACGGCAACTATGAAGCCAGATATGGTAGTATACGTGTAGGCCTAGCTACTCAGGAGGCTGAGGCAGGAATATCGTTTGAGCACAAGAATTCAAAGCCAGCTTGGGGAAGTTGCCATCACACATACACACAAACCAGAACAAACAAAATACGCTTCCCAGCAATCTTGTTGTACATCCTTTTAGATCATTTTCTCTACATATATTGATTTTTTCCTGTATATATTAAGGTCAAGGAGAAAATATATATTTGTATTTCAAGGAATATATAGTTCTGGGGACCAAACCCAGGGCTTACACGGGCTATGCAAAAACCTAACCATAGAGCTACATCCCTAGCCCTAATGTTTTTTTAAAAGATACCCTTTTCCCCATTTAAGAATTTATGCTGAATAACTTACTAAGTCAAAAACTCAGTTTTTATATTTAACAACATTTTACATGACTACAGAGTATTTCGCTCTATGCGCTTACCAGTATGCCTTTTGCCAAGCTCTCAATTTTAGATAGCTGGTTGTTTTGAATTTTTCAGTTTTCAAAAATGTTTATTATGTTGTATAACTTGTAGCTGAGTCATTAAGGTATTTCCAAAAATGTTGAAGTGCTACATTGGTGAAACACCTTTTCTTCTAAAAAAAAAACCCTGCTATATTGGAAGGCACAGAAATTCAAGAGGTTTTTCTGGGAAAGAAGCCAGGGCCTCCCCCTGGCCAGGTGAAGGCTCTACCTTGGAGCCACACCCTCCCTCACCCTGAGATTTCTGATACCTTGAACAAGTGACCCCTAGAAAGCTTTCTACTAACAGCAATGTGTGAGATCATTTCCTGCCATCCCTATTGATTCTGATTCTGTTTTTGTCTTTGCCAATATTTTATTTCTTTGACTAATAAGGATGGACTTTTAATTATTCTCCTTGATCCTTTTTTCTCTTTTTTTGTGAACTGGCTTCTTCTGTACACAGTGAGGTTCTGCACACTCGACTTTGAATCAGAAGTTATTCATCCAGCTTCCACTGTGCTGCCCTAATTTTCTTGGCTTTCAAAATATGACTAGTGGGCCAGTTGTGTTGGTGCATGCCTATAATACCAGCACTAGGGAGGCTGAGGCAGGAGGAGTGCTGTGAATTTGAGGCCAAACTAGGCTATATAGTGAGTTCAAGACCAGCCCAAGCTAAGCAGTGAGACCCTGTCTCAAAAAAACAAAACTAAACACCTTAAATGAACAAACAAAAAACCCAAAATGTGAATAGTGGAACTTCTATTTAGCCTTTTTCTTTTTCATTCCCAAATTCAATCAAGCATGATTATGTAGTTTCTTTTTTCAATGCTCACAGATTTTCTCTCAGTGCTTTATCTCTACAACCAGGACTCCAGTGTAAATCTGTCACATTCCATCAGAATGACTTCTCCCTATCCAGAACTAGTAGTGGTCTAAGCATACACTTTTCATTATTCAAAAATAAGAAAATTTCTATATAAAATAATTTTGGCACTTACTAGCATGCCAGGCATGGTACACATGCCTCTAATTCCAGCACTCTGGGAGGCTGAGGCAGGAGGACAGCAAGTTCCAGCCCAACCTGGACAACTTAGTGACTTAACAAGAACCTGTTTCAAAATTTAAAAAATATATAAGGGCTGGATATATAGTTTAGTGTGAAGGCCTTGGGTTCAATCCCCAGTACCAAAAAAAGGATAATTAAAAGCTGGGCATGGTAGTGAACACCTGTAATCCCAGCTACTAGGGAGGCTGAGGCAGGAGGATCATGAGTGCTAGCTTGGGTTACAGAGAGTTCAAGTCCATCTGGGCTACAGTGCGAGATCCTGTATAAAAAACAAACAATTAAATAAATAAAGTTAAAAATAAATAGAAAAGGCCAAGAATATAGCTCAATAATAGAGCCCTTGCCTAACATGTGCAAGGGCTTCAGTATGATCCCCAGCACTGAAAAAAGAAAGAAGATTAAGTAAAACTTAACATCCTCTCCAAACACATCTGTCTTCCACAGAGACAAACAGTACCCTGAATGTAATGTTCTTTAAGTATCATTTTCATGTATTTCTTGTAGCTTTTTCTTTTTTTTTCTTTTTGGTACCAGGGATCGAACTTGGGACCTTGTGCTTTTGAAGCAGGCATCGGCAACCAGTGAGCTAAATCCCTGGCCCCTCTTGTAGCTTTTTCTTATTTGCACTTACTTGTGATGATTTTGAAATTTAAGTAGTAGTATATATGCTTTTCTGCAACTTGCTTTTCTTGCTCAGCACTGTATGTACGAGATTTGTCCCTTGTCACAGTTCACTACCGTGGCACAGCACACAGGATGAAACAAAGGATCACTCGGAGTGAGTGTCCAACTCAAACTCCGAGAGGGCCCAGAGGGCTGCCCTTAGCCCCGACCCCTCAGCATGAGAGTCTCATAAAGACAGCTTCAAACTGCAGCTTCTGTGGCTTTTTATTGAAAGAACCAGGAAGCAAGAATAAAAGAAAAAAGAAGGGCATCTGGGCAGGAACTCATGTGGGGGACAGGGAAAGGACAGGGGACGGATGGCAGGGTGGTCTGTTACATGACTGACCTTGGGACCAGTCTAAATGATAGATCAGAGTATGGGGAGGATGAGAGCTATCTGTTAATGTCTAACCATGCACTGCAGGAGGTTTTGGGCATGCAGCCCCCAAATTCCCTCACCTCTGCATATCCATCTCACATGCACCTCTGGCCGATGCCTCCATGGTTCCTGTTGACACACACAACTGTTATGCACTGAGTTTTGCTGCAAAGCAGGACTGCACTGGGTAAGGATCGCATCCCGAATTTGTCTTTCCTGATGACACACACTGCTCTCAGGCTGTTTCCAGCCTCTTCCCTTCACAGACCACAAGCTTGTGCACACAGGGACTGTTCTCTAGCAGCATAACTGCTGCTTTCCCGAGATGCTAGACCTTGATGTCACTGGATGTCAAATTGTCTTCCAACATGGTTATCTCGATTTCTACATTTAAGAAAAATCTCCAGTGATTCCAGCTGTCCTAGATTCTGGCCAACACTTGGTTTTGACAAATTTCTTAATTTATGCCAATTGATAGATTATGGTGTCTTGTGGTTTTAATTGCACTTATCAAGTTACAAATGAGGTTTTAATGTATTGACTACCAATTCAAATTTCCTTTTCTACAAAATTTTCAATTTGGGGCCCATTTTTCTATTAAGTTTTTGTTATCTTTCTGATTATGCCAGGATTAAATATTTTCTTCTTCCAGTTTATGGCTTATCATAATTTTAAATATCTTTTGATGATCTTTATAATGGTATCTGTTGATTAGAATGGAACTAGACCCATTAATCTTTAATAGATTGAGATTTTTAATCTTCTTTTAGAAACACTATCCTGCCAGGTGTGGTGGCACACACCACCCAGGAGGCCCGGGGCTTCCCCCACTTGTGATAGAAAAGAGACTCTCCTCAGGTGGCTCAAGGCCCACCAGCTCCTACTATACACCAGGGGAAAACAAGACCAATGAGCTGGCACCAAAAATATTTACCCCAAACAAGGACCTGGTGGATCCAGAGGACTGAAAGAGGCCAGGGGGACAGATGTGAAGCGCCTGCAGCGCCCTCTGCTGGACACATGACGAAGGCTCAGCAATGGGGGAAGCCCCGGGCCTCCTGGGTGGTGGGAAGGGGAGCTTCCCTCTTTGAAAGCGAGCTGAATGCTGGGAGACAGGGATGTAGGCAAAGGCCTCGGACAGAAGCCCAATCGCACAGGAAATATCACAAAGAATCAACAGCTGGGGTTACATTATATTAAAAAGCCTTTGCCCAGTAAAAGAAACCGCCAACAGAGTGGAGAAACAACCCACAGCATGCAAAAAAATTTTTTACCAGCTATTCCTCAAAGGACTAATATCTAGAATATATAAAGAACTCATAAAATCAGACCCCTAAAATTTAAAAATCCAGTCCAAAAATGGGCATCTGAGATGAACTTCTCAGATGAAGAAGTAGAAATAGCGAATAAACATATGAAAAAATGTTCAACATCACTAGTCATTCGAGAGATGCAAATGAAAACAACGCTGAGATTCCACCTCACTCCAGAAAGAATGGCTGCTATCATGAAATCAACCAATAACAAATGCTGGCGGGCCTGTGGGGAAAGAGGAACCCTGCTCCACTGTTGGTGGGAGTGTAGACTAGTGCAACCACTGTGGAAATCAGTATTGGAGATACCTCAAAGAACAAAAACTAGAGGTTTCATTCAACCCAGCTATACTTCTTCTTGGTATCTTCCCAAAAGAATTAAAAGCATCATACCGCAGCAATATGTGCCCACCCACGTTTATAGCAGCACAATTTGTAATCGCTTATCTTGGAAACAGACCGTATGCCCATCAATGGATAAATGGTAAAGAAAATGTGGGTTTTATATACAATGGATTACTACACTGCCATAAAGAAGGGTAAACTTGAGACATTTCAGGTAAATGGATGCACCTTGAGAATATAATTTTAAATAAATATCACATTGTTTTTCTTGTGTGAGAAACCCAAAGGGTAAATAAGGAGCATAATGGAGAATCGATATTGGGAGGTAGGAAGAACATGTTCAAATGGAAAGGGAAACGAGGAAGGGAGGAAATAGGGACCAAAATAAAAAAGAATGGAAGGAAAACAGTAGAAACAACATTTTGTAAAGGGAGAGGGAAGAAAGATTGAAGGGAAGGGAGGGGAATAGGAAAAAAGAATTAAGGTATATTGTGTAAGGTACAAATTCTCTTTGATGAGTATAATCATTATATATGTCAAAATATATGAGTGAAATTAAGTTTAAAACAAGTGAGCTTTGATACCTGTGATCCCAGCATTTGGGAGGCTGAGGCAGGAGGATTGCTGTGAGTTAGAGGCCAGTCTAGGGTACAAGGTGAGTTCGTTGTGAACTGCATAGGGAGACCCTGTCTCAAAAAACAAAAGTTAGTTTTTGACACATCTAGGGTTTTATGTAAGACTTGTTTTTCCTTCTACTTTAGGAATACAGTATTTGGCTCATACTAGGGACAAACATGGATTTGATTCCTTACAGACACCATACTGGGCCACTTCAGGAAAGGGAGTAAGACCAGTGCTGGTGACTGACCACTGAGTCACAGTCCAGAGTTTTATTCATTGTGTCACTTGTGAAAAGCCACTTAACTCTCTGTGCTGTGCCTAATTTTTGTTATTTTTGTTGTTTTGTTTCATTTTTTTGAGACAGGGTCTTCCTATGTAGTTGAAGCTGGACTTGAATTCACTAAATAGCCCAGGCTCATCTCCAACTTGCAGTGATCCTCCTGCTTCAGCCTCCTGAGTACATGTGCCTAATTTTAAAGTAAAGATGAAAGGAACAACCTGGAAGTCTCTGATGGTGGGAATGTAAGCACAAGACTAGAGACAGAAAGCAAACACCAGCAGTGCCACAGGTCCCAGCCCATGTGAGGCCCTGGGGGCAGCGTGGTGACTAAATGTGCATGTCCCCTGTCACGACCCACAGTGCATCAGCTGCTGGAGAAGATGTGGCGCCCAAACCCATCAGCACAGCCAAGGGCAGGACACACTGGAGGAGACCGAGTACAGCACTCAGAGGAAAGCTGCAGCCGAGCTGGGTCTTCGAGGGCCACCAGGACAGCTTTCTTCATTAAAGTTACTTAACCCTTCCAGGAGGAACTTCCTTCCCTGCGCTTTCTCCAAAGGCATAATCCTTACAAGAACAGCGAGCCTGCTTCTAGTTCGTGTCGCTGAAAGCCTCCCTACTAATGTGTGGATGTGGCTAAAGAGACATTAGGCCGAGGCAGATCCAGGAGCACAGGCAGGGGAGGGTGGCAGGGGCTGATGTGCAGGAGACATCCCTGGGGTCGCAGGTCACAGGTCACACAGGTGCCATTTAGATCTTGCTTGAGACTACGGGTGGGCTTGAAATTGTGTAGCTGGTACATGGAACATAGTAATCCAAATGTAACTCTGATACGATGTGGAGTTCTGATTTCACTTTCTTTTCAGAAAAACATTCTCTGAGATCTGTGTCCTTTATGCTCAGTATTACATCTTATCTTCCACATACTTAGTCCAGGATTTCTCAGCAAACATTTTCTTTAACTGATACATAAAAGTATACACATTGTACATACTAATGGGATAATGTGGTGTTTTTTGTATATGTATACACAGTGCGATGTTTAAATCAGGTTAAACTTGTCTATTCCTCCAATCAGTTAATATTTCTTTGGCAGGGTCTTGCTGTATTGTCCAAGATGGTCTCTTCAGCTCAAGTGATTTTCCTGCCTCAGCCTCCTGAATAGCTGAGACTACAAGTTCATGTCACTGCACTGGTCAAAGCTCTTAGAATCCATGTAGTAGTAAGATCATGTGGTACTTGTCTTTGTATGCCTGGCTTATTTCACTTCACATAATGTTCTTATGTTCCATTCCTATTGTTCCAAATGACAGGATTTCATTCTTTTTTATGGCTGAACAGTATGCCATTGTGTATATGTGCCATATTTTCTTTATCCATTTATCAGTAGATAGACATTTAGGTTGATTCCATATTTTGACAATTGTGAATAGTTCAGCAAATATATTCATAGAGCAAGAAAAAAGTGAAAATGGTTTTTGCAAATATTTGTTATACTCCTCCTCCCCTCAGTACTGGGACTTGAACCCAGGGCCTCACCCATGTTAGGCAAATGTTCTACCTAGAGCTACATTCTTAGCCCTTTTAAAATTTTATTTTGAGACAGGGCCTCACTAAGTTGCCCAGACTGACCTCAAACCTGTGATCCTCCTGCCTCAGTCTCCCAAGCAGCTGGATTATAACTGTGTACCACCACATCTGGTTAGCTGGTCTTTTAAGTAAGGTAGACATTGGCCACACGTCACTACTGAGCACTTAAAATGAGGCTAGTGCAACAAGGAGAAATGGATTTGTTTAATTTTAATTAAAACTCCACACGCAACTAAAAGCTACCAGAATGGACAGCATGGAAATAAAGTTATCACTGGGAAAAATCATGAAAATCTTAGATTTCTTTATGTTTATTTTAGTGATATTTAATATTATTCTGATCTAAAAATACATATCCTAGGAGGGGTCATGGCATTTTCAGGGTGCAGCCTGACCCGTGTGCAGGAGCTCAACAGAACAACGGTTTCCTGAGCTCACAAAATCACCGTGAACCTTGATGATCAACTTGGCCATTAAGTCAGTGGGTGCCATGGAAATACCGCTCAAGGCATCTATTTTAAGTTCAATGCATTCTAATATGTAATAAAATTGTTCTTTTTTTTCTATTAAATTAGGAAATGTAAAAATGCAGTATGGTTGAGCAGAGAGCCTAGTGGTAGAGAGCTTGCCTGGGTTCAATGTCAGCACTGCAAAAAACAAAAACAAAAAATGCAAGAAAGAAGAGAGAGAGAGAGAGAGAGACCTATAAAAAAATAACACGAAAGAAAACCCTCCCTGTCCACTCTGGGATGTGTCTGGGGGGAGGGGAGGGGATGATCCGGGGGAGGAAACCCAGGTCACTCACTGAGCCACAGCCCAGGCCCGGTGCTCTTTCAGAGCAATTCTGCTTGGATGCGAATGTGATCCGTATTCATCCAGCACCGCTCCGGGGTGTTTTCCACAGTCCGCTCCTCCTTCCATCTTCCACTCTGAAGCTAAAGATCTGTCTCAAACACAGGTATGACTTTCATTCCCTCTTTAAAATCTGCAATGGTCTCTCACCACTCACAGGACAAGCCTAAATTACTGGATTTGATTTATGGCTAAGACTTTATTCAACCCTTGAGTCTTTTCTTTCTCTGAGCCAGGGTCTGCCAGCATTGCCCAAGCTGGTCTTGAACTCCTAAGCTCAAGGAGCCCTCCTGTCTCAGCCTCCTGAGTAGCTGGGACTACAGGTGAGCATTGCTGCATCTGTCTTAGTCTAGTCACCCCACCCCCGATCTCTTGCATCTCTCAGCTCAGCTGTTAACTTCTGGTGAATTCTCCAGAGCTCCAGACTATTACCTGAAGGAAATACATACATTTTTCTCACCTGTAAAGTTCTCTGCATGCTCTTGTCTTTCCCCACTGTTGTAGTTTGGATCTCAAAAGTCCCCCTTGATGACCTTGGGGTAAAGGCCTGGCCCCTAGAGTGACACTATTAGGAGGTGATGGAGGCTTTGAGGTGAGGCCTAGTGGAGGTCTGTGGGTAACTGAAAGGCTTATGGGTCCTGGTCTCTTTCTCTTTCCTTTCTAACTATGAGGTGAATAGCCTGATGTCCATGGGCCCTGGCCATGTTGTCCTGTTCCCATGCAGTCCATGGACTGACACCTCCAAAGCCATAAGCCCCACAATCCTTTCTCTTTGCAAGCTGTCATCTGAGATATTGGTTACAGTGCAGCTGACGAACTGCATCCTTTCCTGGCTCCCTCTGGTGCTCGCTGTGATGTGTACTGGGGACTCAGCTTCTCCTGGTCCTCAGCGATGGTGGCCCTGCATGTGCCCCTGTAGGGGACAGCTGCATTGAAGGGAACCTTGTTTTTTGTTTTTGTTTTTTAATGGCAGGAAAGTTTTTTTTTATATACAAAAGGATTTATTAAAAAACCAGTAAGACACTACTACATCATGACACTGTCACACTGGGCTTTTAACACAAGACTTGCTGTACAATACTGGGGGAAGGGGATAAAACACAAATTGATTCTGAAGCATAGCAATTAAGAAATAAAACAATGAAAGCAAATTTCTTTTAATGAAAACTCAGAATTAAACTTCAGAGGGACCCAAAGTCATACTTCCATTCGGAGACTTGATACAAAAAATTTAGTTTGAATTGCTATTAGCAGGTGGCAGGAGCCACCTTCAAATTAATCTTCAAATTGGAAAATACTGCTTCACCACCTGTTGGGGATAAGTTGCAAATGGAATAATTTAGTATGGTTTGTAGCTATTTTGATGACCGCCTCACCTGGATACTTTTCCATAACCACTCTGCTGGTCACCACCTCTCCCATGAGCTTGGCCCGAAAATCCTCCTCTTGACCCCCACTGCTGCTGTTGTTGGTACTACTCCTTGGACATTGCTACCTTTATTTCACATTTACTAAGCCCAACATTGTGGTATTTCTTTTCCATTATCTTCTTCACTGGTTCTTCTTCCTTAAAAGTAATAAAGCAGAATCCACGCCTTTTATTGGTTTTGTTGTCCATGGGGAGCTCTATGGATTCCACCTCACCAAAACCACCAAAGTACTCCCTTATGTTCTCTTCAGGTGTATCTGGAGAAAGGCCACCAACAAAAATTTTTTTAACAGGCTCTTTTGTTTTCATGGCTTTGGCCCTTTTAGGATCAATCACCTTACCATTCAATTTATGTTCTTTCTGATCCATGACCTTATCTACACTCTCCGACTCTTTAAGTAGCACAAAGCCAAAACCCCTTGATCGCCCTGTGATAGGATCTAACTTCAGAGTGCAGTCTACAACTTCACCAAATTTGGAAAAGCAGTCCTTCAGATCTTTCTTTGTAGTGTCCCAGCTAAGGCCTCCCATAAACATTTTCCATTCTTCCCGCTGTGCCGTTGCTTTTTGAGTGGTCTTCATCCTCCTCGTTCTTGCTGGAGTTGATGATCTTCGTGCCCTCAGACTCCGAGCTGCCGCCCTCGGGGCCTCCAGCGGCTGACCCGTCCCCGCCCCAGCTGCGCCCCCGCCGCTGCCCCCTGTGCAGCCGCCGAATGGCAGCAAAGTTTTATTAAAGGTAGGAAGGAAACAGGCTCTGCAGAGCAAGTTTGGGCCAAGTAAAAGTAGAAAAAGAAGTACACCCTATATGGTGAGAACAGGTCACCATGTAGAGAGAGCAGTGACCTGAAGGGACGCCTTGGTTTGCGACACAGGTCCACTCTGGGGGAGTTCCACTCTGCTCTGATCTGCTGTGACTCCTCCCCTTCCTCTTCTCCCCTGCCTCCAGCCATGGACCCCTGAGGAAGGAAAAGATACATCTTGGCTCTAAAAGTGCCCCCAAGGGCTATGTCTTCTAATTCCATAGCTGCCCCTCCCCCAATCCCCATACCAAAAAAACCCCGGAAAGATTACAGGGGCTGGGGGTGTGGCTTAGTGGTACGGCACTTGCAGACTTGGCAGATAATCCCACCCAGATGGCATAACTCATTTGAATTCTGGGCTGTAAATCGTTTTCTTGGGCCTGAGATGGAGCTGGGGCCTCGAGCATGCTAAGCATAGGCTCTGCTTCTGAGCGGCACCCCAGCCACAGACTCGATTTATGCAGCTTCTTGGCAAAGTGACAGCGTTGGAAAGGAATCATGAAGTGCTTTGTCCTCTGGAAGCTTGGGCATCTGTTGCTTCTCGACTCTTGTCTTCATCTCTCTCATCACTGGGCTCTTTGGTAGTTTCAGCAGTTCCAGCTTGAGAGGCCCTCCTCTCAGGATGAGGTATCTTCTTGTTCATGCTGTCTTGTGTCCCAGTTGGGAATGAATGAGCAAAGCAAAATCCCCCGGGAACTTTGCACCTAGGATCCTATGTCCTGACGACGCCCTCTTCTCCTTGGCAGTAATGCCCTGGACGTCTGCAGGGTGCTGGGGAGCTAGACAGCTGGAAGGTTTTTGAGGCTCTCTGACATAATTGAGTAAAAGGTGACTTAAGGGCCAAAGTCCCTGTCCACTTCTCCCCTTATTCCCTGTCATAGTCTGAAGTTGCCCACAAGCATGGACTCTCACATGGGAACGCGCACAGATAGGAAACGTGACTGTGCAAAAAAAAGAGAAGAAGCTAATTCTTGTGAAAGTGTTAATCTTTTTAGAGGAAAGTTCTCTGAATCCATTAATCCAAACAGTAATTGTTTATAAATGTATTCTTTACACCTTCACCCCCACCCCCATCAACAGCCAATGTGTGTAGCAGCAGTAGGTTTTTAGGTAAAGCTGTGTGACTTTTCCCCTTGTCCTTGAGATGTGCTCAATAATTACTGGTTAAAAAATGAGCCGTCAGTCACCAGTGCAGATATTCCTCCTCCTCCACAGAAACAACAAGACTGATGAGACCTGCTCAAAATCAGTGTTTCCAGGACTGTCAATTAATCAAAGGCTTGCAAGAGTCAGAGAAGCTTTTATTCAAGAAGAAAACCACTAAATGTTGTTAATAACAGCAAGCTCTGTGGCATCTGAACTTGACGCATTCCACTTTTTCCTTCCCCGGCTCCCCAGTAGCTTGGAAAACCAACAATCTTGCAGTCAGCTGCCTCTGGAGATGGCAAGATGGGGTTGGGGTGCCCCAAGAATGCTCCCCCCAGAGAATCATCGTGATCTGCCTATGTGAGAACCTTGGAGACTCCAGCTGCAACTCCAACTTGGAGCTTACTGTGAGTGGCCTTTTCTGAGAGCAATTGTTGAAAATAAGCTGCTGGAATTGTTGGGTGCTGCAGCTGGGGTGCCGAAGAGATGGCTAAAAATTTAAAAGGAGCAGCTGGTAAGTGAGGGCTTTGTAAAGCTCTGACATAATCCCAGGACCACGCATATATAAGGCCATGCACATAAAGGGCCATGCACATATAAGGCTATGTGGGCGCAATGACCAGGAAGGACCTGAGGAGGCACTAGTCTGTCACCTTGGGCAGTCCTTGAATCTCTGTACAGGCAGAAAGTGAGGGCTAAGGTTGTGCCCTGCCTGCTAGAGCTTTGAAGACCCACCCTAGGATACATTCAGAGTCCCTGACAGAGGCAAGAGACTCACTCGCTCAATTAAGGCATTCACCAAAATCCTTTGTTCTGTTATTAGCTGTGACGGAGTTAACCAAACATGAAGTTCAGTGGGTGCATATGACAAACAATCCAGGTTTTACAGAGTTAGTCTTGGAAGTCACAAAACAAATAGGAAGAGAAACAACAAGTAGCTATAACAAAATATGCTTATACAGTGTCCCACCAAACAGAGATTATCGATAAAAAGTTTAAAATTACGATGAGAAGTAGAAGTTCTAGAATTGAATACACAATGTACAATAACTAAAATGAAAACTTCATTAGAGAAGCTCAGCAGCAAATTTGAAAAGATAGAAGAGAGGAAGCAAATTTGAACATAGATTCTTTGAGACTATAAAGTGATAATTATAAAACTGTCTTGATAAGTTTATCTATAAAGATATAAATTCTATGATAATAGTAGCAATAAAGGGGAAGGAATCAAGCCATGTGGGAGCAAAGTTTTGTATTTGACTGAAATGAAAGTTACTGTTAATTTAAACTCACTTTTTATAAATTAAGATGTTAATTGTAATTTTCAGCCAAGCACTAAGAAAATAAGTAAAAACATAAAAAGAAACTACAAGAGAATTAAACTGATTCACTTGAAAATATTTATTTAGCACAAAAGAAGAAAATAACACAGTAGAGTATAAAAGGTATGTGATATGTAGAAAAGATGCAGATATAAACCCTACCTTACAAGTAATTACATTATATGTAAATGGATTAAACACTGCACTCAAAAGACAGAGATTGGCATGATGGACACGAAACCTCCAACTATATACAAGAGACATATTTGAGAACATAGAAATAGGTTGAAAATAAAAGGATGGAAAAGGATATAACAAGCCCACATAATCCATAAGACAGCTGGAATAGAATAACGGACAAAAATACATTTTAAAATGAAAGCATTACCAGAGACAAAAAAAGCAATATTCATAATGATAAAAGAAGACATGAAGGGTATAACAATTATGAAAATGTGTGCACCTGAGCTGGGCATGGGAGTGCACACTTGTAATTCAAACTACTTGAGAATCTGAGGCAGGAGAATTGCAACTTCAAGGCCCAGCTGGGCAAATTAGAAAGAACCTGTCTCCAAATAAAAAATAAAAAGGGCTGGGGATTTAGCTCAGGGAGAGGGAGAGAGAGAGGGAAGGTGGGGGGAGAGATCTGAAACATATGAAACCAAAAATTGAAGGGACAAATAGGCATAATTGGAAACAGTCATAATTGGAGACTTCATTACTTCTACTTTCAAGAATGTACACAACAAACAATAAGACATATCATCAGCAATGAAATAAAAGGTTTGAATAACGCTATAAATCAGCAGAACTGAACAAAAGTTTACAGAACACTACCCAACAACAGTAGAATACATGTTCTTACCTATGTTCTTCTCAAGTACACATGGAAAATTTTCTGGGAAACAAAAACTGATCAAAAAATATGGTGTGTGTTTAAATTTTAAAAATGCATTGTAGTAAATATACATTGCCACTAAGCCCCCTCAAAATCTTCCCCCTCACTTGACACATACTCATCCCATCACTCTTGCCACTTTCTGAAGCAATTCTGGAAGTCCACTTTCATGAGTGGCTTTATGATGTGTGATTAAAAAAAAAAAATACAGTGAATGCTGCTGCTGAATGGCATCCAACAGAAATCCAGGCTTGTGAAAACATGACGATGTGTCCTCATCCACCTTACTCACTGAATTTGGCACTGTGTAACTTTCAGCTCTTTCCTAAGGTCAAAGTGATCATGAAAGGGAAATGCTTTGGATCAATTCAGGACATTGAGGCAGCCATGACAGTACAACTGAAGACACTCAGGAAGGAGGACTTCCAGAAAGTGGCAAGAGCAATGAAATAAATGTGTTTAATGCAAGGGTGAGCATTTTGAGGGGGAATTAATGCCAATGTGTCTTTTACTGTAATAAATTTGTAAAAAAATGTAAATATTCACTATATTTCCATCACAGCTTGTAGTATTAAGCTATTTATTAAAACATGTGTTAGTAAATTTAAAACTATTGAAATCAGGCAAACCATGCTTTCTTACTACAATGGAATGAAATTTGAAATTTGTAACAGAAGGAAAGTTAAGGAATCACAAATGGGTGGATATTCCATTTTCTGATATCCTCTTTGATCTCTTTTTTCAGAGTCCTAGAGTTTTCATTATAGAGATCTTTCACTTCTTTAGTTAGGTATTTGATTTTTTTAAAGCTATCACGAACAGGATTATTTTCCTGGCTTCTTTCTCAGTGAGTTCATTGTTGGTGTACAGGAATGCTATTAATCTTTGTGTGATGATTTTTGCTGAATGATTTTGCCACTTTGCTGAATTTATTAGTTCTGAGTTCTCTGATAGTTTTTGGTCTTCTATGTATAGGAGCATGTCATTTGCAATATGGGTAATTTGATTTCTTCCTCTCCTGTTTGTATCCATTTTTGTTCTTTCTCTTGCCTGGTTGCTCTGGCTAAGTTTGAGGACTGCATTGAGCAGGGTGATGATGGCGGGCACCCGGGCCTTGCCCTGGATTTCACAGAGAAAGCTTCCCATGTTTCTCCATGTAGTATGATGTTGGCAGTGGGCTTGGAATTACACAGATTATTGTTCCTTCTAGAGGGCATTTGAAAACATGATTTTTTTTTTTGTACCGGAGATCGAACTTGGGACCTTGCACTTGCAAGGCAGGCGGCAGAACCACTGAGCTAAATCCTCGGCCCAACATGATCTTTTTAAGCAGGAGAATAAAACAATTTATTATTAATGGTCTTGGGTTTTTAAAGGTCCTTTTGTGATGCTAACTTTTTATCCAAACCCAGAAAGTTCTACATTAGTTCCCCTTGAAGATCGGTTTTACTAAATCTTTGGGCTCTGCTCATAGTGCTGCACAGAAGTGGGAATGTTCACTTTAGTTTGAAGTGGAAGCTGGAAAAGAACCAGGATGGGGCACTCGACTCTGATGACTACCAAGGGCCTTTCTTTGAATGCTGCCAGCTGACGGCCTCAGAGCAGCTGCCCTGGAGAGCAGGAGCCCAGCTCATTCATGCTCATGATCTGGAACATGGCCAGGAGCTCATGTCTTGTCCCAAGGAGGGCACTGAGCAGAAAGATCTTCCAATATGCCGATGGATTTTTCTGAGAATGGAAAATCTTGGTGTGGAATCAAAGCTGATGGCTACCAGATTTGGGGCAGTGCTTATGTGACTGGATGGAGGCCCTGTGGGATTCTTTCCACGTTCTTGGGGTCCAGACAAAGAATCTGACAAGACATAGAAAAGGTAGCAAGGGCATACATTTATTGAAGGGAGGAAAGAAATCCACTCTGCAGAGGGACAGTGGGCTGGTAGAAAGGCTCACAGTGCCCCAAGGATAAGGGGAAGGGGTTTTTGTTTCCAAAATTCTTGGATTCTCTCTCTTACATGTAAAGAAGGCGTAAAAGAGTCATCCTATCAAACACTCACTTGACATCATGCTATGTAAACTGTCCTGCCAAACAGCTCATTTGGCTTCTTGTTGAAGGTATTTGAAGAACCAAAATTAATGTTTTTTGACTGGTTATGCCCACATGCCAATGAAGGACTGAAAAGAGTATCTCCCAATTGGTTCTGTGAACAGCACCAGATTCAAATGAAGGATCAAAAGCCTATATTTGTAGTGGCATTACTCTAACAGGTAAATCTTGGAAGCAGCCTGTGTATCCATCAACAGATGGATGGATAAAGAAAACATGGCATTTACACACAATGGAGTACTACTCTGCCATAAAGAAGGAGAAACTTGCAGGAAAATGGATGCAACTTGACACCATAAAGTGAGGTGAAATAAATCAGACTCACAAGCTTAAATATCTCTTATTTAATTAAATTTCTCTTATATGAGAAACCCAAATTATAAATACAGAGCAAAGTGGTGTTGGGAGTCTCGTGGACATGACTCCTTACTCACAGTGGCACTGAGTGTGCACCGAGCCTTAGCAGCAGTTGCGGGAGGCACCCGCCATCACAGCCCTGTGCCGGTGCATCCTCTGCTCTCCCTCTCCCCTTCCTCCCTTTGTTGGCACCATGGCATGACTAAAGAACAGATTGTTGAATTCAACGAAACTTTCTCCCTACTCAATAAAGACGGCGATGGCACCGTCACAAGGGAGCTGTGATGAGGTCATGCAGGATAGGATCAACAAAGTGGAGGCTGATGATAATGGCACCATTGACTTCCCAGATTTTTTGACTATGATGGCCAGAAAAATGAAAGATACAGATAGCAAAGAAGAAAGCCGTGAGGCATTCCGAGTCTTTGACAAGGATGGAAATGGTTATATCTGTGCAGGAGAGCTATGTCATGCCATGACAAACTTAGGAGAAAAACTAACAGACAAAGAAGTAGAGGAAATGATCAGAGAAGCAGATATTGATGGAGACAGACAAGTCAGCTATGAAGAATTCATACAGATGATGACTGCAAAATGAAGACCTACTTTCAACTACTTTTTCCCTCCTCTAGAAGAATCAAATTGAATCTCTTACTCTTGTGGAAAAAAAAAGAAAAAAGTTCATTTATTCATTCTGTTTCTTTATAGCAAAACTAAATGTCAAAAGTACCTTCTGTCCACGCACACAAAATCTGCTTGTATTGGTTGGTCCCCTAAAGACCAAGACACACATCACTTTTACAATACCAATACTTGTACTACCTTAATGATAAGGAAGCACTTAGTGAGCTCCTTGAAGTTCCATCTGCTAATTATTAATACACTGTTTGGGCTGGCCAGTTTTGCATGCATGAAGCTTCACGATTGAGCACAGTCAAGTATGGTATTAAATTCCAAAAATGAAAAACGAATTCAAAACCTATTCAGATGGGTTCAAGTTCAGTTTGTCAATACAAATTGTCACATCTGGTTTACTGAAAACAAGCTCATTTAAAATTGTTTTACCTCAGCGTGATGTGCAGAAAATGGGTGAAGGATAACCTGGTGAGATGTAGCCCGGGGAGTAGGATGGTCCTCTTGTGCTCCCCTGGAGTCCCACCTGTGGTGACAGTGACACGCCATGGCGGCATGCCCACATGTGTTGACTTAGCGATGTCCGTGTTGTACTGCCATGAAATGGGTGTCAAGCTGTCACATTCACACAGATTTTTAATAAGAAATCTTTGACAAGGGAGCATCAAAATGCTTCAAAATAATCTAGTGAGTAGAGGCAGGAGCTAGCTAGTATTGCCCCACAGGCAGGAGCTAGTGTTGCCCCTGAGGCAGGAAGTCCTGAAGATGAGTGGTGAGCTCATTATCCTGTTTCATCTGGGAGTTTATTATATTATTCTATTCTCTCTTCTTTCCCTTGGGTCCTTGAAAGGATTTTCTCGGAAGAAAACATTGGGATAACTGCATCTGGAAAAAAATGAGTGAGAGAGCAAAATCAATTTGCTTCAGTGGGGAAAGCTCTTTGAATTTAAGCTTTGTTGTTAATTTGTTTCCATATTGATTTAGGTTTTTTGTGTGTGTGTTTTTTGTTTTTGGTACTGGGGATTGAACTTGGGACCTTGCGCTTGTGGGGCAGGTGACAGAACCACTGAGCTAGATCCCCAGCCCTTGATTTAACAATTCTGTTTCCATTTAAGTGGAATATTAAAAAGTTCTGTAAGCATCTAAAACAACCATCCTTTCTCTAGTGGAAGTCTGGCTATAATTGTCCATTTTTCTATTACCAATTTTAAAAAGTTAGCTGAATTAATGTGACCAGCTTAAGAATTTACTGCCTTCATCCTTTATTTGTTTATTTAATGAACACTGGGAGCCAAGGAGAGACTATCACATGACTGCCTAGAGGGAAGTATTAGAGCCCAAGGGAATGCACAGGAAAGGCCTGTCGGCTTAAGAAACTTGACATGTTGAGAGACAGAAGGTGATTGGGCTGGGATGAAGTTGGAGAGGCTATTGTGAGACCAAAAGTGACTCCATTTTGTGAATGTGGGACCAGAATAACTCCATTTTGTCCAAAATGGAGCAGTCTCCTTTATTCTTTCAAATTAATGATTAAATGTGCTTAATCTGGGACAAAAGACATGATCTGTAACTCAAGATTCCTAAGCTCATTACTCAGCCATCTGTTTGCCCTAAAAACAAATGTCCCAGGCCCACTATCTATAGGACAATCTGTTAACGTGCTGACTATCCACACAAGGTGGTCATGACCATGAGTCAAGATGTCTGCTGACCATCAGTACGTGACAGTAGACCACTAACCTTTGTCCCCATTTTTCTTGTAAAAACCTATAGGTAATCCCCTTCAACCCCCAGTGAGCCTAGCCAATCAAAATTCTACACTTAATACTTGCTAAATGTTAACCAATCATATGGCTGCTAATGACTGAAGCTTGCTGTAATCTCAATAAAAACCCTGCTAATTTGGAACTCGGGGCTCTCGATCTCGATCCGCTGTGTCGGTGACAATTGAGAGTCCCTGCTTAAGCTTGAATAAATGACCCTCGTATGCTTACATCGGAAACGGCCTCCTGGTGGTCTTTGGGACTTCGTAATCTGGGCACAACACTATCAGAGATGTACCCAGGGCTGGAGCCCACTGGCCCTCAAGGCCACAGTAAATAAATTTGTGTTTTGTTTTGGTTTTTTTTTTGGTACCGGGAATCAAACTCGGGTCCTTGAGCTTGCGCAGCAGGTGCCAAAACCACTGAGCTAAATCTCCGGCCCTAAATTTGTGTTTTAAGTGCATCGGAAAGCCACAAGGAAGGGAAACTATGGCCTTTCCCCTATCCTTGCTCTTGTTCTTGACACTGTGTAGACAAGGGGTTGTAGTGGGGCAAGAATCCAAGGAGGCAGCGCTGATGCTCTACTGCCCTAAATCTGTGTCCTTCATTTCTGACTTCACCTGGGAATTTTCCTTGCAGGTAAATGTGGGTGCTAGAGATTATAGCACAGAGGAGGTAAGAGTGCTAAACTCCATGTAACAGTGACAGGTGGAAGAAAGCCCAGGTCAGGCCAAAAAGAAATAAAAAGAAAATGCTGTACCGCTTCTTTAAACAATCACCTTAGTTCTTTTTGAATAAGTCTTCTGAGCAGTCCCAAATATTACAGCGCTCCAGTCTCCTTGCTCATTGGTGTTTGTGTAAATTCTCCCTCCCTAGGTCTGAGTGCACTAGATTAGAGCACCTGATTGTACTTTGTACTTTTAAGAAATTCTGTTTATTTTCTTTTCAGGGTCATAACTCATTTTGTTGAAAAACAGGCAAGGTCTTCAATGAAATGTTACAGGGGTTGTGAGAATTAACTGAAAGTCTTAAATTAAGATAACATGCTTCTAATTAAGCTTCTAGGAGTAATGAAAAGTCAGAACATTTTAATGAGTACTACTAGGAGGATTTATTTAACTTTGTAATGACATTTCCATTACCATTAATTAACACCCAGAGTGTTACAGGCCCAGACTCAGCCCTCTGTGGCTGCTGATCTTATCTCCAGTTGCTAGCTGCTTAGGTTTGTGTGAATGACGGAGAATTGATAACTAACTCTGTAGAAAATCACCCCTGGAAAACTTCCTAAGACCTGCATTTGGGGCCATCAAGCAGGCCAGTGGAGCCTGAGTAATGTCTTTCTTGCCGATTGCGTAGCCATTAATCTTAGGAGTCTGTTGGAGGGTAAAGACAGGCTGGGGCAGTTCAGTAGCAGATCCTGGAGAGAGCTCCTGGGGAGAGACCTTAGGCCGTAACCGCTCTAATTAGTGACTTGCTTCATTCACGCTTTTGGAAACTGCTTGCTCAGGGTATAAATGTGGAAAGATCACAATTATAATTGAGTTAGTTCTTCTTGTTGCCGGTTCTGGAAATAAAACTCTCTTCTCTTCCGGATATTCTGCCTCTTGGCTTATTGGCTTCGAGGGAAGCTGGACAGTTTTCTGGTAAAAGAGCATCCCACAGAAGATTAACTATAGAATTAAGTATTTGGTAAATATATAACTCCATTGCTTTGTAAATGAAATGAAATGCATTTTTTTTTTTAGACAGGGTCTCACTATACAGCTCAGGCTAGCCTTGGATTCACTATGTAGCCCAGGCTGGCCTTGAACTCACAATGATCCTCCTGCCTCAGCCTCCCAAGTACTGGGATTACAGGCATGAGCCACCACACCTGGTTTGAAATACATTTTTGATGGAATTTATATTTGTAATTTTGAATCAATTAGCAATGAATGTATGACAAAGTAATCAGAGTATTGCTAATATTTTACAAGAATTTTTGTGATTAAAAACCAAACTCATTGGTGAAGACTTAAATGACTGGTAATCCTAGTGTTCTTGAAGGCATAAAAAGACAAGGCACACACTTTTAAACACAGCTGATGAGAGTATAGATTGGTATTCCCTTTAGGAAGCACTTAGCCATATCTGTCAAACATTTAATGTCCCATCCTTCGGTACAGCAGTTCCATATCTAAGACTGGATCCTGTCGAACCACCCCTGATGATACACAAAGAAATACAGAAAAATGTTCAATGCAGCATTGTTTGTAATGGAGAAATCTGAAATAGATTAAATAACTTACCAGATAAGCTTGGTTAAATAAACAATGTTACATAAATACAATGGAATACCATGGAATGACTAAAAGAATAAAGCAGGTCTATATACAAAGGCATAGAATTATGCCTGTACTCTATTTTTGAACTATAAAAAATAGTATCAGAGAATCATCATATGTTTTTAAAAACTAATGATGAATAAGCATATGTTTGGATTTACAATGTCACTTCTTGGTGAAGCTTACCTTGGGTTCCCTTTTAAAAACTGCATCACACCCAGCTTGTGCTGCCAACCTCAGTGGTCTGGCTTTGCTTTGTTTTCCCAAAGCGCTTAGCACTTTCTTAGTGACCCTTAGGCGATCTCAGTCTTGGTATACAAAGAAGAACAACAACTGATTAGCACAATTATGTCACCTAGGCTAAAGTAGTACACTCAGCTTACAATAACATCAAATACAGCCTAGAAAATGACAAACTGTGGTAACTATTAATTTGGCACCTTTAACCTTACGAACTGGATTTGTGGTTATAAAACAAAATCTAATCTGAACCAGAAAATTTCATGCAATAAATAAGCCCTTAATATATAGTGATTTTACCCTTAGGGGAAAAGATTTAATAGGGATTAGGGGGGAAAATAGAGAAATAGAAGAAGAGGAAGAGATTAGAAGCAAGGCTGGAGAACTAACAAAGATTGCATAAACTGGGAAACTGGTGAAGAAGACAGGAGGGAAAGAGAAAGAAAGAACAACAGGAACAGAACAGAACAACAACAACAACAAATCCTGGGAACTGTGTTCAAATAATCAAGAAAAAACAAAACAAGAACCAGAAGAGAGAAAAAAGAAAAAAGTTCAGTTCAAGGCATGTCTCTGCTGTCACTGATAAACAATGTGGGTAGACAGAGTACAGAGCCGAACTGATTAATCCCAGCAAGCCAGCTTTATGATGGGGTCATGGATAATCCCAGCCAGCCTGCACCTTTAGTTCCACTGAAGCTCAGGCTGGTTTCTGGCTATGAGGCTGGAACTGGAATTTTTGAACCTGCAATATTCCACATGCCTCCTGCCAGCTTGAACTCTGCTCCCTGACCTCCTGCTGACTTGAACTCAGCTCCCTCACTGTGACACCAGGAGCCACTAGATGGAGTGGACTAGTAGCTGTTCTGAGTTCCAAGCTCAGCTGGCTCCTCTCCAAGATAGCTACTGGCCAGTTGCCCTCTCCTCGGGGACAAGCACTTTCTTATATGCCACATAAATTATGACTAATTGTTACCTTTCTCCAGATAGAATGTAAACCATAAGAATAAAGAACTTTGTCTATTTTGTTATTTTGTCCATAGATTGTCCAAGAGTCTAGCTAGGATACTGCCTGGCATGTAGCAGCCACTCAGCAAGTATTAGTTGAGTAATGAATGAATGGATGGATTCTGGGGGAATAGAATTAAAGGAAGGGTGGGCACCTTCCCCTCACGCTTTATATATATTTTACTGATAACATTTTCTTGCAGTTGTGTTTTATCTTTGTTATTTAAAATGTCGTATAACAGAATTTAAGTTCTGTCTTTGTTTTTTGAGGTTTTTTTGTACCGGGGATCGAACTCAGGATCTTGTGCTTGTGAGGCAGGCGGCAGAACCACTGAGCTAAATCCCCAGCCCCATCTGTCTTTGGTTTTTGAAAAGATTTTCACAAATACACAGTGTCACTGGTGGTTTATTAGCATCTTGGTTTTACTTTGTGGGAAAATGAAGGATGTGTTCAACAGGAGTCATAGCCATTGTTGAGAACCTCCCATGAGGCCAAATATGCCTGGTGACAGCAGTGTAGAATCCATGCTTTAGAAGTAAAAATTTAGTTAAATTCTTAATGTCTTTATTTTGTGTAAATGTCCATTGACTCAGTCTTCCTCCTTTGTTAGACCATTGGCTCCTTGAGGGCAGGGGTTGAGTCATTTAATTTTTTTATTCCTCCAGGCAAAGTTCACATCTCTCCCTTTTTAGAAATTCTTCTTCCTGTCTTAAAGTAACCTCTCATTCTCTACCCTTGACCAGTGAACAAAGAGTGGAACTTTTCCTGAATAATCCAGATTTCAAATTCTCAGACCATTTTTATTCTTATAACATTCTCACAATGTCCTAGTAATTCCAGAATTTTAGTATCCAAGCTACAGTTCCTAAAAATCTCCCTATTAGTCCATTTTTTTTGTTGTTGTTGCAGTAAAAAAATACCCAAGGCAGGCTACTTTATAAAGAAAAGAGCTTTATTTTGGCTCCTGGAAGTAAAGGTCTAGGGGCCTCACATGATGAGGGCAAGAGATTCAAAGTGTGTGTTTCTGTGTGGTCGCTGTCCTCTCTCCCTCTTCCTTATACTCTGCCAGGACCCAGCCACGGGCACTGCCCTAATTACCTCATCTATTCCTGATCACTTTCTGAAGGCCCTATCTCTAGACACCATAGTCAGTTGGGTTTCCTCTCTCTTAATACCATTAACACATGACTTGGGGGATGAAAGTCTTGCATGAGTCCAGGGGGACAAGCCATATCCAAATCCCAGCAGTCATGGTAGCCCTGAGAAGGGCCACCAACATACATTATGGGTTTCTGAAGCAGGAGGTAGCATAGCATCATGTAAAGAGTGTAATCCTTGAAATCAGACTTCTGGGATTCTAATTACTAATCAGTTATCTTGGACAACTTCTCTGGAAAACTAGGAATTCTATTGCCAGCTTTCTTTCTTTCTTCTTCTTTTTTTTTTTTTTGGTACCGGGGATTGAACTGGGGACCTTGTGCTTGCAAGGCAAGTGCTGGAACCACTGAGCTAAATCCCCTGCCCCGAAAACTAGGAATTCTAAAAGCTAATTTGAAACAAAGTTGTGAGAACTAAATAAAATAATGTACGTATATATACTTATTATATATAGTGTCAGGCACATAGAAGATACTTAATAAGTGGAATTTTTCCTACTTATCAAGAAGTAATAATAGAGGCATCATGATTAAATATGTGGCATATATACACGGCAGAATATTATACAGCTATTAAAAAGGACAAAGTTTTGTCACTTGCAGCAACATAAATGGAACTGCAGGATATTATATTAAATAAAATAACCCAGGTGCAAAAAGATAAATAGCACATGTTTTCACTCATTTGTGGAGTTTAAAAAGTTGATCACATTGAACTAGAATAGAGTAGAAGTCACTAGGAATAGTAGGGGGATGTGGAGAGGATTTAGTTCCAATGTTTTGTAGCACAGTAGAATAACTATGGTCTGCAACAGTTAATTATATTTTTCAAAATAACAACAGAAGAAGAGTTTGAAGCTTCTCCACCTATAGAAATGATAATATTTGAAGAAATGAAAATGCTATTTACCCTAATTTGATCACTATGCATTGTATTCATGCATTGCATTATAATACTATACCCTATACATAATTACAAATGTTATATCAATTGAAAAGATTTTTTTAAAAAAACTGTTGCATTAGTCACTTTCCTGTCTCTGGTACAAAATTCTTGACACCTGCAGTTTGAAGGAGGAGAGGCTTGTTCAGCTCATGGGTCAGTGGGGTCAGTCCATGGTTGGCTGGCTCTAAGGCAGAGAGCATGGTGGGAGGGCAGAGGAAAGCTGCTCAACTGTGGCAGCTGGGAAGCAGAGAAAAGGGAGGAGCTGGGGACAAGAACATTCCCTTCCAGGTCACACCCCAGGGACCTGTTTCTTCCTACCAGCTCCTAACAGCACATTCAGCCATGAACTCATCAATGGATGAAACTAATAAGAAATCCTCAAGATCCAGTAATTTCCAAAGCCCCATCTCTGAATGTTTGGGAATTTGGGAGAACATTCAGATCTAAATCATCACAGTTCAATACCTATAAAAAAAATAGCTTATTCATAGAGTGACAGTAACAACAAAAATCAGTTTGCTGCTATTTCTAATTTAGTTCTTATTTCTCTGGTTAACTTTTGATGTCTGTGCAGTTTTTCTTATAGATCAGATTGTAAGTAGCTCAAGGGAGATTTTTAAAAAATATTTTTATTGTGCCTGGAACTGTGACAGGCATAGTAAATGGTTTTTTATTGCATTCAGCCCAGGAGAAGTCTGGCCTCTGAGCTTAGGCATCAAGAACTCACCTCAAATCTCCAACAGGAACAGTGCTGGTGATGGTTTCAGACTGAGTCATCAAACATATTGACTGAGTGCTGCTATGTGATGAGCCCTGTACTAGGTACAAGACGGTAGTGAAGATGGGAAGGAGGAAGTGTCCCAAAGCTGCTTACCACCAAGAGATTAATTATACATTCCTTTCCTGCTGTTTTTGTGAGTGTAAATCATAGTGCTCTCATCCATTTGTGGGAGTTCTGCCATGTTTTGTATGAGGACCAATTTACTTGACACTGGATGTGCTTGGCCTTAGAAACAGGGCAGGAATTCTGTTTTCAAAGGAGGCACAGTTAACTGTCAGACTCTCTGCCAAAGCAATCTTCCCTCTCCTCCTTTAACCTCCCAGGGAGACAATTGGCTGCATTTGGAGCAGATGCTTGCTTGGGAGTGGGCAGCAAGCTGTGGGCAGCCCGCTCCTCTAAGTTTAGGCAAGACCTGTGTGTTTTTTATTATATTAATTAGCGTCTTGGCAGGGGTGAATGGGATTTTTAAACTAGCGGGGGTTTTGCTGATCCTTTAATTTGTAACTTGTGATAGCTCTTTTGTTTTTGTTTCTGTTTGATTCTTCCACTCATTAAGCACTTGAATCTAGCATGAGCTGTAGCTCCCAGGCATGCTGGTTCTTTAGGGAATGATGTACAGAAGGCAGCAGTTGTGCCAAAGCAGGCAGAAGCACTTTGTCTTTGCCATTGGCCTGAAGGTGGCTGCTAACCTTATTTTATGCACAGAGGCAGATGTTCAATTTAGAAATGAGCTCTCAGGGAGAAGACTGCACATCACTGGTGCTTTTGAGTAATGCACAGAAAAATTCTCCAATCTTTTTTCACACTTTAGATTGTGCATGTAAAATCCACCTGCTGTGAATGTGTTGGGCTGGTGAAGAGAACACACAAAGAAATACATGGAAAGGGAACCAATCGTTGGAACTAGAGGTTGAGGGAGAGTTTGTGTTGCTTCTGAATGAACTTCTGGTATTCTCAGCACTGTGGAGGACAAAGATGCTCTAGAGGTCACTTTATCTATCCCTCGCCACAAGGATCTTGGTTACTGAAACTCAGGCCACTCCTGATGGATGGGCTTCTTTCTTAACATGAAGCCTTTTGCTTTCTCTGACCTCAGAGTGTGGTTGACTTGTGGCAGGTCTTGCACCCCGCCGTCCACCACCTACCAAAAAAAAAAAAAAAAAAGAAATAGCTCATGACTCAAAATAGATTATTTTTTGAACACTCAAAGATTTTCAAAAGACTCAGCTTCCTTCCCGGCCTGCCTTGCACCCACTGCCGGGCTGGGCCAGAGCAGCCTAAGGTGGGGGACTTCGAGGATTGGGTGTCGGAGGAGGAGAAGGTACACATAGCTGCTAAATTCATCACTCATGCACCTCCAGGGGAGTTTGATGAAGTATTCAATGATGTCTGACTACTACTTAACAATGACAATCTCCTCAGGGAAGGGGCAGCTCATGCATTTGCCCAGTATTGTTACAGAAATCTCGGAAAGAAATACACAGAGACACAGAATTTGGATAAAATAATAAAATTTTTTCTCGCGAGCGGGCGGGAATGCTAGAAACCAGTCTGGTCAATATCCGCCCCCTTTTTTTCAGCATTTCCCTTTTTATAGCCTTTTTAGCCATTATCTCATCCCTAGTGGTCGTTGATATGTAAATACAATTCCAGTTCCTATTTACAAGTCACAGACACAAGATAGGCCATATACATTGTAAATTCACCCTGGCATAGTAACTTTGTTAGGTTAATGAAGTTACCAGTTAGAGTCAGATAATCCTCACCTTAAACAAGGAGTTACGGGAAAAGCAAATCTTAAAAGAACACATCACTTATTTTGCTTCTACAACTACCTTAATATTCAATCTATTAAGTCATCTAAAATTTTTCCGTAGCAATATAACATGGATCAGTTCACACCTGTGAAGACAGAAGGATATGAAGATCAGTTTTTAATTACAGAGCATGGTGATCTGGGTAATAGCAGATTTTTAGATCCAAGAAACAAAATTTCCTTTAAGTTTGATCACTTACGGAAAGAAGCAAGTGACCCCCAGCCAGAGGAAATAGATGGAAGTTTGAAGTCTTGGAGAGAATCCTGTGACAGTGCTTTAAGAGCCTATGTGAAAGATCATTATTCCAACAGCTTCTGTACTGTATATGCTAAAACTATAGATGGGCAACAGACTATTATTGCATGTACTGAGAGCCACCAGTTCCAGCCTAAAAATTTTTGGAATGGCCATTGGAGATCAGAGTGGAAGTTCACCATCACTCCATCTACAGCTCAGGTAGTTGGAGTGCTCAAGATCCAGGTTCACTATTATGAAGATGGTAATGGTCAATTGATTAGTCATAAAGATGTGCAAGATTCAATAAATGTTTTGAATGAAGTCCAAACTGTGAAGGAGTTTATTAAAATCATGGAGAATGCAGAAAATGAGTATCAGACAGCGATTAGTGAAAACTATCAAACAATGTCAGACAACACATTCAAGGCCTTGCGCTGGCAGCTTCCGGTTACCCGCACCAAAATCAACTGGAATAAGATACTCAGTTACAAGATTGGCAAAGAAATGCAGAATGCTTAAAGGCTGACTGTAGGATTCTTCAGTATGTGGAAAGAAAATGATCCAACACATGGTCATATGATAAACAAGTGATTTATAAACAAAAGTGATATTTTGCTAGGGCTTTCGAACTTAACAGATTTTCTAGCCTCATGGAATACTGTTGAACCTATAGCATTGTCTTGACCTTGTGTTCTCTGCCTTGTAATTTTCTGTTATTACTATATCTACTTGTAAATCTTTTTTTTTTCTGCTATGTTTTATGTTGGAAAGAGAGATCTATCTTGGAGTCATTTTACTATTTAGAAAATTTTCCTAGCCATGAAGTCCTGTTACTGTTTAGATAATATGTTTAGTACTTTTTTACCCCTATGCTTCAACCCACTTCTGGTACTTCAGTGGTTTTTACTGATCCAGCAGCTAAAGAGGCTGTTGTGCTACAAACCAGCTAAATGAAAGATACATTCATTCTTCTCCCTCTGACTGCTTTGATTATCATTTGGAGCATCTCATAACTGTTATTTTTTAAAACTTTGCATTGGGGCCTTTCAGGTCCATTTGGTAGGGCCAAAATAAGCGTTCTGGAAATTCCATGATAGCCAGCTTTTCTGGGGGAACTTGTTTTTAAATCCAAAGACTTGAACCACATTCCCTGCACATGAACATGTTTGCTTTTTTGGAGAGGAAGGGATTCTCTCATGGTCTTCCTTATTGTAGGTATTGATACCTGCATTTTTAGAAGAATTTTACTCATTTACATTTTTGTTTTTCTGTTTTGTTTTGTTTTGTTTTGTTTAGAACTGCTGATATACTGTGGATGTAGTAAAACTTGAAAAATGCAGTGTTGAAGGAATCACGGATATCTTGTCCTTTAATACTTTGTGGCAGGATTGTACTATAAGCAAATGAGTCAAACACCTCTATAAATTACAAAAACTAAAACTAAACCAAGTGAAAAGAGTAACTTCCAGGCAGTACCTCCCTATTGTAACCTGTTATTTAAGGGAATACTAGAGTTTTCTAAATAGGATGTAAAATTTGTTCCAAATTACTCTTCCTTAGTCCTGCCTACCAAGAACTCAAAAGTAACTGTGATATAGCAACCCTTCCCAGGTATAGTGGCAGGTAAATGTGTGATCTCAGAATACACAGGTGACAGAGATATGATAGGACAACTGATAAGGGTGGATTCATTTACATTGTTTACACTTCTATGACCAGGCCTTAAAGGGAGGTCAGTTTTTTAAAAAACCAAGTAATGTCTTCCTACCTGTCTCCAGATACATGTTAAAAAAGAAGGCTGTTTATGCTTCAGCTTTGTTTTGCTCAGTAATAATAGTCATGCAAGAGTTTGTTTCTAAGTGAAAGCTATGTTAGCATTTTTTGTTTATTTCAAATAAAATATATTTGTATTATTTGTCATTCATACTATCCATCCATCATACCACACTATCTTCTGTATCAGGTAGTCCAGTAGAAATATACCTGTTTTGTTCTAAAAAAAAAAAAAGATTTTCAAAAGATGAGACCTGGAAGTGAGATGGGAAAATGAGGCCCAACCTTTGCATTTCTCCTTTGAAGAAGAGAACGTGTGAGTTCCCTGACAGGGACCAGCCCCCTTGCTGCCCCAAGGTGACCCTCACAACCAGCTCCAGCATCTTTCTGGGATAGCAGAGGACTGTCGCCTCTGACGGGGCAGTGATGGGGCTGGTCTGGGGCCCACTGCTGTTGTCTCCAAAATTCCCAAGCCCCAAGGGCCATGAGACACTACTGTCCAACGTGGAATCCACTTGAAAGCAGTGGTAGCGAAAGAGTGGTTTCCATGGGAGCTGTGGCAGCTGTTAATCAAGCAGCTGCTTTCGCATGCAGGTGGGACTGTCACAGCGCTCACACCACATGTTGCCTGGCGATGGTGTGGTGGCTGCAGACTTCAGGCGCGGACTTTGCCTTGTAGTCTCCAAATGACCCCATCACCCCTCTGCCACTACTCCAAAAGCCCCCAGATAGGCTCACAAGATGGAGGAGCCTGTGCCGTGCAGCCCCAGATCTCGGTGTAAGTGGCGCCCCTCAGGCTTCAGGTCAGTCCCGGGAGCTCACTTCTCTGTGCTACTGCCTACTGGCAGCACTTGTCACAAAAGCTCCTCCACCTGTTGCCTACTGGTGACTTTGGTCTTGGGTGGAGTGGGGTTGAGTGCGGTGCTGTAGCTTTGTCACTGTGACAAAATACCTAAGGAAATCAACTTAAAAGGAGGAAAGGTTTATTTTGGGTCCTAGTTTCAGAGAGTACGGTCTATGGTCTCTTGGTCCTTTTGCTTTGAGTCTGTTACAGCACAAGACGTCATGCTAGGGACACCTGGGGGGAATGGGAGGCCTATTCATCTCATGGAAGCTGAAAAGCAGGGCGGAGGATCTCAGTGTCTCCCACAAAGTCCTCACTTCCTCCCCTAGGCTCCACCCCTCCCAGTGGTACCCAGGCTGGCATCCAAGCTTCTCACATGCAGGCCTTAGGAGTCATTTCAGACCCAAACTGTAGCAACAGGAAAAGTTCTTGTTAAAAGATGATAACCAAACAAACTACTCCCCAATGAATGGAGCTTCTACTTTTCAAAAGTTGTGGATCCATGTGTAATTGCTGAGGAACTAAAACAAGCAATCCTATTCAGTCCTGAACCATGAAACTATATTAGCTGTGTGGAAACTGCTGGTATCCTAAAATATAGAATCTGTGAGTCAGAGCTTTTTTACAAAAAGAAAGAGATGAGCTGGGCATGGTGGTGATTGCCTGTAATCCCAGTACTCAGGAGGCTGAGGCAGGAGGATTGCTGTGAGTTCAAGGCCAGCCTGAACTACATAGTGAGACCCTTTCTCAAAAAACCAACCAACCAACCAACTAAACAAACAAAAAAAAACTAAAAGAAAGAGATGAATGTAGACTCATGACTTAATTTACCATAAAACTGCCAAGCTACAACTGTGCATATGTAATAACCTCCACATTCTTTTTATTTTTGGTACCGGGGATCGAACTTGGATCCTTGTGTTTGTGAGGCAGGTGGCAGAACCACTGAGCTAAATCCCCGGCCCACCCTCCACATTCTGAGACTTGAACTGTCTTCTAAAAGTCAGGAAAATTAACTTAATATATACTGCTTATTTTTTGCTTTCTTTTTCAAACGAAATGATGCTTGAAAGGATATGTGGCTGTTATGGCTTTTGTCTAGATGTCCCCCCAAAGCCACATGCAGTCATAAGTGGGGTTTTTTTCAGAGATGGCTTGATCTAGAGTGTGTGAAGCTGGAATTGATTCATGGTGCAATGCTAGGATCGAGGGCACTAGGATTAAAGGTGTGAGTGTTGTCCATCCTAAGTATCCTAGCTAAGATGAAAGGGATAGAAAGAGCTGTGATCATCTCTTGCTTGCTTGCTTTACTGCCTTTGGCCCACCATAAGCTGTTTCTCCTCTGCCATGCCTCCCTGCCTTGGAGCCAGCCAATTATGGACTGAAACCTGTACAAATTGTGAGCTAAATAAACTTTCCTCCTTTAATTATGGGTGTCAGGTATTTTGTCCCAGCAATGAGAAAAGTAACTACAACAGTGGCATATTTGCACAGTATTCTCTCTGTTTTTTTTGGTACCGGGGATCAAACTCAGGTCCTTCCACTTGAGAGGCAGGTGGCGGAACCACTGAGCTAAATCCCCGGCCTGGCCCTGTATTCTCTCTTTATACACTGATAACAAGAAAGAGAGGAAAACAGAGTGCCGTATTGGGAAATCTGGTTAGAAACTATAACTGAACATTTTGAGGGCTCTCTGGAGCTGTAAAGTGCTATCATTTAATTTATTACTTTAAAAATTAAAAATTGATAAATATCATTGTATGATGTGACTGTCTTGGTGCTGGGATTCGAACCCAGGGTCTTGTTCATGCTAAGCACATGATCTGCCATGAATCCACATCGCTAGCCCAACTCTGAATATTTTTGTCTAGTACCTGATGTTTTGAAATATATATAAATAAGGGAGTGGTTGAATATAGCTAATTAACAAAAGCATTACCAAAACATCATTTGCGTGGTGAGAACACATAACCTTTTACATTTTCCAGGCATCCATTTCATCATTAACTATAGTCACCTTGTTGTACAATAGATTTTTTTGAAATTTATTTCTCCGAAAATTGTAATGATGTTTCCTTTGACCACATTTTCTCATACAACTGTCTCATCTTCTGGTAAATACTATTCTACTCTCTACTTTTATGATCTCAACTTTTTTAGATTCTACATATAATTAAGGTCATGTAGTATTTGTCTTTCTGTGCCTAGCTTATATCATTCAACATAATGCCTTCCAGCTTTATTCATGTTGTTATGAATGGCAGGGTTTCATTTTTAAGGTTGTATAGTATTCCATTTATGTATATACCACATTTTTCTTATCTATTAATTTGTTGATAGACACAGGTTGATTCCACATCTTGGCAGTTGTGAAGAGTGCTGCAGTGAACATGGGAGGATGAATGTCTTTTCCTCACACTGATTTTCATTTCCTATGGAAATAAATCCCATAGTGGAATTGCTAGTTGATAGTTCTAGTTTTCATTTTCTGAGGAAAATCCATACTGTTTTCTTTAAAGGTTGTATTAATTTACATCTCTATCAGCAATGTGTAAGAGTTCCTTTTTCTCTACAACCTCACCAAAGTGTAATTATTTTGGAAAATGCCACAGCCCATGCATTTTTTTTGGTACCAGGGGTTAAACTCAGGACCTTGCACTTGTGAGGCAGATGCAGCGCCACTGAGCTAAATCCCTGGCCCCAGCCTATGCATTTTGAAGAAGACTCATGTGAAGTATTTGTAGAGTGTCTAAATATGCTTTTTTCCCCTGTGAAATGGTCTAAAGTCAGTGAGAAATAATAATGATAATTTGTCCCTCAGAAGGGATATTTGCATTTCATTCTGGTTTTAAAACTTCTATTTAAATTATTTACTCATGCCTATATTCCCAGCACTCGGGAGGCTGGGGCAAGGGGATCACTGTGAGCTCAAGGGCAGCGTGGGCTACATAGTGAAGTCCTGTCTCAAAAAGAATCCTACATTTATTATTTATTATTATTTTAAAAAAATTTCCTCTGGTTGCTGCTCAATGACTCGCTGACTATAAAAGGTCAGGCTTTGGGTATCTGTGTGGCTTCTCATCTTTCAGAGGAAGAATTCCATCTGTGAGGCCGCTTGGAGCTTCTGCTCTTCCCCAAACTCTGCCTTCGAGTGTCTTTGAAGTGAAGTAAGCCATCTTGGGAAGTGATAGAGAATGGCAGAGAAGCAGGCACAAAAAAGTAATTTTTAGAGTTAAACCTGTCTTTGAGTTCCAACTCCGCACCCGACTGTCTGTGCCAGTTTGAGTGAGTTACTTAACCTCTTTTCATTTTAATTCTCGAAAAAGGTAGGAAAGCTGTGTGGCAGGCAGAAGAAATGGCACCGACGGGTACTCAGCGGGCTGCATGATGCAGAGTAACTCAGAAGCTGGTAAGTGAGACTGTTCGCTCAGAGGCCATTGCCTTACAGAAGTGGGCCTCTGTCCTTGAGAAACAGCACAGTTCCGCCCTGAGTTCCATGTGATCTCCCTGGGAATTCACGGACCATTAAACTGAGTGAAAAATCACAAATTCGGAGTCAGAGCCAAGGTCTTATAAGTGAGTAAAGAAGATAACACTTTCAGGTGTCAGCAGAACACATAAAAATCAGTGGGAGGGATCTGAAAAGAAAAACCACAGGAAAAAAAAAAAAGAAATAAAAAAAGAAAAGAAAAACCACAGAACACCAGGCTGAACCGCTGAGGGGAGAGAGGACCCAGGCAGCAGAGATAACAGAGCAAGCTCAGTGCCTACCCCGATTGGAGTCAAAGCCCAGCCTGACTGTTTACCAGCTGTGCAAACCAGGCAGGTTACGCCACCTCTCTGGGCCTTAGTCTATTTATCTATGAAATGTGATAAATAAGAACACCTGAAAAAGTTGTCAAGATGATTCCTCGAGTTAGTATTCATAAAATGCTTAGAGTAGTGGCCGGCAGACAGCAAAAACTGTGCATTCGTCCAATAAATAAGTATATCTGTTTTCTTATTATTTTAAAACAAATCTACATTTAGACCTTTAGGGTAACCTGATATGAAAATAGTCTTCACCAGCACTTTTGGAATAGAACATAGGGCAGAGGAAAGTAATAGAATTGGCCTGTAAGATTTGTTTTTTTTGGTTTTTCCCCTTCTTCCAGCTCAGATGACAAGAAGGACAAGTATGAACAGAATGTGCTGCTTCTGAGAGAGATGATGAGCCGGGCAGGCTTTTCAGATCAGAAACTTCAGTTTGGACAAGGCTGTGATGGATTTTATCCTGGAGCCGACAACTTTGGGGTAGAGAGCGTCTTTTCCACTCTGCGGCTGGCTCTCATACTCTTTTCTAAATTTGGATTAGCTAGAACAATTTTACCTTTTACGTTTTCAGTGTCGTGAATTTTCTTACTTTTTTTTTTTTTTTTGGTACTGGGGATCGAATATTGTGAATTTTCTTAGAATGTCTTTTTTGTTTGTTTTGAGACAGGGTCTCTCTGTGTAGCCCAGGCTGGCCTCCAACTCACAGTGATCCTCCTGCCTCAGCCTCCCGAGTGTTAGGATTACAGGCCTGCACCACTGCACTCTGCTTAGAATGTTTTTAGTCCTGCTTTCTTCATTTATGCCAAAAGTTTGCCTTACAGTTGCCAAATCTTTGCATAGTACTGTTTGAAAGCGATTTCTTTAAAATGACTGAAATCTATTACTCTGAAATTCCATCATGAAGCCTGGTTTTACTCTTTCAGAATAAGCAGAACATTGCTGTGCAAGTGCAAGGACCCAAGTTTGATCCCCGGTACAAAAAAACCCAAAAAACCAAAAAAACACAACAGAATAAGCAGAACAATCGAAAGCCCTTTTCCACATGATGCCTTCAGATATTCCAAGGTAGCATGACGAATCCTTGCTTCCTCCCACTGAACATTTCCAATCCTAGTGGACAAGCATTTCCCATGGTTCTGGTAACTACTGCACCAGCAGATTTCACACCCTTGCTCTGTTTTCCCCCTGTCACTTCTATATAATCAAACTGTCAGGCAAATCAGGAAAATTTCAGAGCCCTGCTCTTTAGCTGATTCAAGAATAGCAGTTTTGAAATCTGTTTAGGATGGCAACTTCCATTTTTCTCCTCCATCTGGCCAGCCATAACAGGGCTCCTTTGGAAATAATCCTGAAACTGTTTTCAGGACTGAAACAAAATTAAGAGACTAGAATTCAAGTAAATACATTTGCAAGATCCTATTTGGACTATTTGTGCTCTAGCTTCAGGGATATTTCTTGGATCTTTAGGCTTTCAGCTGTTGGAACATTGCTGAAAGACCTGCTGGACCTTGCATAGTACTTGTATTTATTTAATGTTGCTCTTTAGGCCTCTGAGGCCATAAACAACATCTACATAAACATCTTCATGTTCTATCTTTGTATGTTGGGTTGAGCGAGGGCACAGAGTCCTCAGCTGAGGTAATAAGAGCTGTTTCTCCCACAGGGATGTGTGAGGCAAGTGATGTCCTGATGCCAGTGACAGAGCAGAGACGGGAAGTGGGGACCAGAGTCTGTGGAATGTGTACAGAGAGCCAAGAATCAAACCTAGGCAGATGTGGGGTTTCCTAGGTAAGTTGCCTGTATGTCAGAATACGCCGGGGAATTTCAGACTTTATTGATCAGCACGACATACATGCATGGCCTGGTCACCGGCTAAGCCTCTGTTTCCAAGGTTGCAGCTTTTCACTCTGGGGGAGGTGAGGGATGGTGGGAGGAGGCCCTTGAATGTGACTTTTTATGGTAGTTTGCTGTTTCGATTGCTATTAGAATAATGTCTTTCAGTGGATCATGTTTTCCCAATTGTGTTCCTCACCACCTGTTGCATTGCACACAGCAAAGGTCCTGTGAATATTAGAGACTTCCTATGTGGAAGCCTTTTCAAATTCTCATTTGCAGGTAGCCACAGCATTGGAGTGAGTGGTGGCAATTTTCCCTTGGACTGTGGCACGCATTTTGCCACCAAGAGCAATGCATCAGTGCCTTTGAGGCCATGCTGGACCTGCATGTTTTATATCACTCATTATCCTTTCTCCGTGTCAGTGGTACATCCTACTCAGTTCCAGTCCTCCTCTCCCATCCCCACCCTCTTCTAATGCATCTCTACTGTCAAAAGAAAAACTACACATATTAAATTTAGCAGAGTTTCTTTGAGCAAAAATCCATGCATGACTTTGGCAGCCGGCAGAACCAGAAGAAATTCAGAGTTCAGCCCAGCTTGTTGGGCAGGCAGGATTTAGAGACAGAATAAAGAAGTGACATATGGAAGTGCTTCTTTGGCTGGTCACTTCCTGGGGGTTTTAAAAGAGACAGAAAGCCCATCTTCCCTCTCCACACAGGGCTTTCCTTCTGTACTCAGACCCTCTCAGTTTCCCAGCTGCCACCCTGGAGGCTGACAGGGCATTTGCTCTGTACACAGCGTGCTCTCTCTCCATGGGGAGTTTTGGCAAACTCCATAGACCCACTTCATTACACTAGAAAACTGGATTAGGGAAGACTCTGCCATGGCAGAAACTACTTAGCGTCATGTCCTGGGCAGAAGTGATATTTCATCTTTACTTCTGTAGTCTAGTTCAAGTTAATGTTGATTTCACCAAAGCTTCAAATACAAGCTAGACTAATTGATACAGGCTCTGAGGACAGAGAATGACTTCACTCCTGACTCCAATATTGTTGACTTGGCAATGTTTCCTATGCGCCTCTTCTTTCTTTAGGACTTTAATTTGATGAAGAACTCAGCTAGGGTCTTTCAGTCATTTTTTAATTGCAGCATAAATCAAAGCTGGCAGATCCCCAGCCCTTCTCCTTGGCCATTCTCCTTACTTCTGCTCATCTCTGTTGAAGCAGGATGTTTGAAAAGGAGGAGGAGGAGGAAGAGGATGAAGAGGAAGGTTCCAGAATGACAATTTCATCTGAGAGGAAGAAGAGGAAAGTCTGTGGAGTAGGCAGTGCCCTGCTGTGAGCTGCTCCATGCTGTGTAGAGTAGCAGGTTCCAGGCTGTGCCTGGCCCTGAGTGACTCCATCTTAGAGAGCAGCAGTTTCTCCATTTTGAGTGCAAAGGCCAGGCAGTGACGTGGCTTGTCTGTGCACACAGCACCACCCAATGTTGGACATAGCAAATGCTGAAAAACAACTCCCAGCCACACAGCACAATCATAAGGCATGAACAGCAAAGTAAATTTTGCTAATAAAAACATGTAACGTACCAGATTAAATGGGAGCACATGGACAGGACATATCTAAGTTACAGCAAGGAAAACCAGGCCCGTGAGCTTACTGGACACATCAGACCAACACACGATGCAGCCCTGCACCTGGATCACATAGAGGAGGGAGTCGGGCCCTGGGGTGTGGAGTGTCACACGGGCCTGTCATCTCATTAGACCCCCTGGGGATGCATCGTGAGGTCAACAGGCCACGAGCTCCAGCTCTGTCCCCTAGCTTTTTTTTTTTTGAGATAAAGACTCATTATGTAGCCCAGACTAGCCTCAAACTCACGCACATCCTCCTGCGTCCTGGGATTACAGGTGTGCCCCACCACGCTGTCCCCTGCTTTGCCTCAGCTCAGTCTCCCTGCTTGACACTGTCCCCTCAAACGGTCCCTGCCATCCAGACTTTGAACCAACTCTGAGCTCTCAGCAAGCCCTATACCTCCCTGGGTACCTCTGTCTGGCTTGTAATTTCATCTGGCTACCTGTGGTGACTTCTTCTATCTCTGTGGACTCTCTGCCTTGGCTTCCAGTCCTGCTTCTTTTCTTCTTCGAATCCTGCAGCCATTGCTAACCCTTTCCTAGCCATTCTGTAACCAGTATTGTGTGAAGTGTGAAGTGTGACTTGAATGTTACAGGTAGGAGTAATTAAGATTAGAATAAAAGAACCTGTGGTTGCCAGCAACCTTCAGTGCTAGGCCAGATAAAACTGATGAAATTGACTAGCATGAGCGGGGTGTGGTGGCACACACCTGTAATCCCAGCACTTGGGAGGCTGAGGCAGGAGGATCTTGATAGATTTCCCTCCAATTTAGGGTGGCTGCTGTATATAACAGCTACCTTCTTTCCAACACGCCCCTACTCCCACCAAAAAAGTAACCTAATACTTGCTCTCCTCCTAGCAACTAGTGATGTCACAGGCTCCTCCAGTCCCTAGCCACTGCCTTACCCAACCCCACCTCAGCTCCTACAAGCCCCTATAGAAGGCACTTGCTGTCCTGGCCATATTGCTTTTGTCTCTCCTTTGTTCAGAGACAGCCCAGCAGATCTGTTCCCCTAATAAAGGCTTGTTGTGGCCTGGTCTGGTCTTGGTTTTCAGGCTTTTACCTGACAGATCTCCATGAGTTTGAGGCCAGTCTGGACTACATAGTGAGTTCAAGGCCAGCCTGAGCTACATAGTGAGGCCCTGTCTAAAAAAAAAGAATTAATATAGTTCATAGATTTATCATTATTCAGTAGAGTTCGACATTGTAGAAAGACACAGACTCTTCCAGTCTGTCACTAGCATAGCTTGCTCGTGACAAAAGCCAGAGGAAGGCTACTTAATCATCATCCCTATCTTTCTTCTCTGCCTCACGGGCAGTGTGGAGGCCTGGAGGTTCATATTCCAGGAGAGGACGGTGCCTGTCTCCTGGAAGCAAATGTTCATGTGGTTCTCGTCGCAGAGCAGTGTGTGAGAAGGGAACAGACATTAATGGCCTCTGCTGCAGAGACAGGTTATGAGGAAATGTGTGTTTTTCATCTTCATACTTTGATTAGCTTTTGAGAAAAGTGAAAGATGGTCTGTCCTTTTGTTTATTACATTATTTCTCTTTCTTGGAGAATCTTTTTGTTTTATTTATTTTGTCAAAATTCAAAGATAGCATTTAATTTGCAATGCTTGAGAATGTCCTGAGCTATTTTCCTGGGTTGGTATTAAATCTACCACAGGTAGGATTTAAAGGAGTCATTTGCCCAAGATTTATGAAATAATGCAACACAAATTATTATGCCAAAAACTTCTGTTGAACTCTCACTCCCTTTGAATACTTAATGTGGGACTGCATGATTCCAAAATCAATTATTCCCCTAGCCTCTATTGTACTTGTAAATTCATGGTTAAAATGTGCTTGTTAGTTCTGGGATAATAGAATCTGTAACGAAACAGAGTTCCTAAGTAAAATTGCTCAACCCCTTGTTTGTCCGGAGAACGAATGTTCCCGGGCCCACTACCTGTAGAACAATCCATCAATGTGTCTGCTGACCATCAGTAAGTGACGGTCGTGACCATTAGTGTGTATGTCTGCTGACCATCAGTACGTGACAGTCGACCACTAACCTTTGTTCCTTTTTTTCGTAAATCTACATGTTAACCTCCCCCTAAACCCCCTATAAAACAGCCTCGGACTCTGAGCCAGTTGCCTCTCTCAGCTACTTTGCTTTGGGAGTGCCGTCTGGCCAGACTAATAAAGGTCTGTTTTATTTTCCAACTTGTCCGGTGTGTTCCTTCCTGGGTGTTCGTCGCTGCAGTCAGCTCCTCGGAGCGTTTGGTAAGGCCCCCGGTCTTACACTTAACATTGCTACTTTTCCCTACCTTTAATGCTGCGAATCTGTACCAGTTCCCTTTAAGGAAGGAAGGAAGGAAGGAAAGAAGGAAGGAAGGAAGGAGAACAGGAGCTCAAATCCTGAAACAGGACCCAGTGTTCGACCTCTGTGAACATTGGAAATGGCCATTAAAGGCCAAGCAGCGCCCCAGGCCAGTTCAATGAGTCACGGTAGACCCATGTCCTAAATGTTCAAGGCGCTTCCTGGTTTCTTTGTTCCAGGGTCATGAACTGTACATATTTTCCCTGATGACTTACTCCTTTGTTCTTCCTTGAGAGTCACAAGAGTGCCCAAATTAGCCAGGATCCATCTCACCCTCCTCCTCCTCTGAAATAAAATAGATATGACCAATTCCTTTATATTTTATTAATAATACTTGACAAATATGTCATTTTCTAATCAGTTACTTTTCATAACATAATTTTAATTTTTTGTCAGAGAAATACATATTTTTAGATGAAAAAGATTGCAGCAAAAAGCAGTATCCTTGCCACACTCCTCCTCCACCATCATCCTGATTCCAAAAAGAAACATTTATTTGCTCCAAGTTTCTAAATAACATGTTCATACTGCTCATTCTGAGTGCTGTTTTGATTTTGCATATTCCAAATTACTTCCTACAATGTAGCCATTCTACACTTCCAACAGCTTCTCTCCAAACTCCCAATATATTTATGATTCTTTTCTCTTACATAAACACTCACTTTACATGATTATGACTATGTAAGTGCTACAGTTTGTATCTAGGTGACTCCCACAGCCTCAAGAGCTCATAGGTGGGGCTTTTGGGAGGAACTAGATCATGGGTGTGATAACTGCCTTGTCCACTGATTAGTTTATCACAGTTCTGGGTTCAGAGGATGGATTTACTGAAGAGGGAAGACCCTCCCTGGGTGTGGGTGGTACCATCTGGTAGACTTGTAGCCTGGATAGAATCAAAAGGGAAAGCAGAAGGAAAGCTCACTGTAATTTATTAAATATTTTCTACATTAAAAAATAGCACATTTACAGTGTGATCAAAATGTATGGTGAATGTTTACATTTTAAAAATTTAGTGCAGTAGAAGACACATTGCCATTAATTCCCCCTCAAAATACCCCTCTCTCACTTTGAACACACTTATCCCATCATTTTTGCCAAATATATCAAGCATTCTGAAAGTTTTCTTTTGTGAATATCTTTAGATAGTGTGATAAAAAAAAATACAGTGAATTCTGCTGCCCAGTACCATCCAGCATAAAGGCAGGCTCGTAGAAACATGACAGTGTGTCCTCATCCACCTCTTCACAAAATCTGTCACTATGAGACTTCTGGCTCTTCCTGAGTGAAAATGACCTCAGAAGGGAGATGTTTTGAATGGATTCAGGACTTTGAGGCAGACACAACAGCACACTTAGGAAAGAAGGCTTCCAGAACTGCTTCAGAAAATGGCAAGAACAATAGGATAAACGTGTTCAAAGCAATGGGAGGGATTTGAGGAGGATTAATCACAATGTGTCTCTTAGTGTAATAATTTTTAAAAACTTTTAATGCTCACAGTATTTTTTATTGTAGCTCACATTTTTCTTGCTTTAAGGCTTTCTTATACAGAATCTTATTTCTTTGAAGATATTAACATATTTGTTTGCTTGTTTTACTTTGATTTGCTCAAATGTTAGGTGCAAAGAGCTCAATTTACACCTGTTTGGTTTGCCCCTTTGTTCTGCCGGGAAGCATATTCATTTGTTTTGTAGATTTTCCAAAAAGAGTTGAACATAGCATGGGAAAATACTCTTCAGCTATCATGAATGAAGTAAATGGTGTTATTTTTATTTAGATAATCACATATAATTCCTCAGCAAACTTCCCTAGCATAGAAAACATTTGCTAGAAGTGTCAAGAGGCACATCCTGGATTTTGTATAAAAATTCTAGTGAAAGTTTGAGGGTTTAGACCACTTATGAGGCAGCATTTGCTAAACCCTCCAAGACAAGGTCATGGTAAGGGCTTGTCTCCCTGAAATGAGAAGAATAGTAAAAGAAAGAATATCTCTAAAAATTATTCTGTTGTAAATATTAAAAGTGGAAGCAACAACTCAAAGGCGTTGTCAGCAGTGCTTTCACCTCAGACTGGACATCTAGACAGCAACCTGTTTTCCTGCCTCTGGGCGGAGCTGTCTGCAAGGAGTCGGATGAGTGGATGAGTCAACCTGTCACCAGTAACAGCCAAAAAGCCCATGCAAAGAGAAACTGTAGACTGAGTGCCTGCTGGAGACACAGATGATAGAGTTTATGTTTTTGTTTTGTTTTTTGGTACTAGGGTTTGAACTCAGGACCTTGTGCTTGCGAGGCAGGTGGCAGAACCACTGAGCTAAATCCCCCGGCCCCACAGATAATATAGTTTAGATGCAGTGTGGAGTCCCTTGATGATCTAAAGCAGCCAAGGTCTAAGGTCTTCCCCCTCTTAAACAACTTCCTTTAAAAGAGTCAAACACACACATACAGTTATTAAAAGGTCAAGTGGTGCTAAAGACTTTGAAATATATGTGCCCCTCTCCCACATTCCCCTCTCTTAGCCATGTCTCATGATATTGACATGCGTTCCTCAAAATAAAGCCACGTACAGCCAGAGGTTTTTTTTTTTTTTTTTTGGTACGGGGGTTTGAACTCGGGTTCTTGAGCTTGCGCAGCAGGCTGCGAAACCACTGAGCTAAATCCCTCGCCCAAGCCAGCGTTTAATTCATCAATTTTACATATCATTAATTTACTTCTGAATTGGTCCACAGCCTCCAAGATGCGGGTACACAAATGAGAAATGTATTAGGGGATATACTTGAGGGAGGAATGGGAGGGAGGTGGGAAGCACACCATGGACAGTCCAGAGGGGAGGGGAGGGTAGATGGGGGTCACCTGAGAACACACGGGGTGGCAGGAAAGGTCAGTGAGGCTGGTGGGAAGTCTGAGCCACTGCAGCCCAGACATGTATTCCTTAGATCCCTGTCATGCTCAGTCATTGGCTGGGAGCAGCCCATAAGAAATGAGGCCTCTGCGTGAACATGGTAGTGGTTTCCACAGGGCACAGCTGGGCCTGCTGGTCAATTATGGTCCCCACAGTTGGAGATGTGGGGGCGAAGACGTTCACATGTGCCATCACTTCCACCATGAGAGAGGAGGATGTCAGTTTCCTTACCTAGACCCCTTCCCTTTTTTCTTCTCTCCAATATAATCATACCCCAATTTGGGTGAAGTCTATATTCTCTCCACTTTCATCGTTATGACGAAGTAAATTCTGCACAGAGCTGAGCCAGGTAATGCGTTGTAATTATAATTTGTGGTACAGCTTTTATTTTCCCTGTAGACAATAATTCCTTATTTTTCTTTGAACTGATGCACAAAATTTCCCATAACTCTCAATAGATCTGTAAAGTATGTCTCAGTAAAAGTTTCCTTATCATCAAATTTGCAGCAAATCTTCTAAATACAAAGGTGAGCTAGTAAATGTTTAGCAAGGAGAGCTATGTCAGAAAGCAAACCCTGTGTTTGAAATTGAAATCTGCCACCCACTAATATTGCTGCTTCCTTTAGAACGGAAGTCTGTGGAAGAAAACAGAATTTACACATGGAAAGCATAGGCCCAGACCCCTTTATGGGCTTACGGTGCTTTAAGACTCTTATGATTTTTTGTCTTTATTTCTTTTTTTTTGGAGTGAATTTCCTGGAAGGGAAAGAGGCTTGAGTAACTTTTATGTGCGGTTTTTCTGAAAAGAATAATTTTTAAATTTCAATTTTGACTCTTTTTTACCTACCTCTGTTTTTTCTACCCTGCCTCAGGATGACGGGGGAGGGGGTGGGGGAGCTGGGGATCTAGCTCGGCATGAACTTAGCATGTCCCTGGGTTCAATTCTCCAGCACCAAAAAATTAAAAAACTGAACGACTATGCTGTCTACTAGAGGAGACCCAGGGAGAATCAGGGAAATGCTTAGGAGGTTACTGTGATACAAAATGATGACCTGGACAAAGGTGGCAGCAAGAAAAATGGTGAGAAGTGGTTGAATTCCAGATGTAGTTTGAAAGAAGAGTAGACAGGATGTGCTGATGGTTCAGATATGAAGTAGAGAATGACAATCAATCACAACTTGAAGGATTTTAGTCTGAGAAGCCAGAAAGCTAAGGTTCCTTCTACCGTGATAGAAAAGCTTACGAGAATGTTACTGGCTACTTAATTTTATATGCTCAGGTTCGTTTGCTTGCCACTGACAACATATTTTAGTAAAAAGGAAAAAAGAATTTATTCAAAGCTGGCTCTGAGGAGATGCAGGGGCCTTTTTGCCTCAAATCACCATCTCTCCATGTACAGGTGGGCAAGGGTCTTTTACAGTAAGGAATAGAGTCTCCATGCTTGCTTTATCACTTCCAGCCCTCTTCAGCTCATCTCCACTTTCTTGTGAAAAGGAAACCAGGCTCCTGGCCTCCTGGGGTGCATAATATCTGCATATTCTGTCCTTGCTTTTAGTTTGAGGAGAGAAGAGGGTGTTAGCTGTGTGCTCAGCATGAAAAAGTATGGAGAAGTTGCTTATCTCTAAAAGAAAAAAGTCGAACTTTTAAAGTTTCATTTTGCAGTGCCAGTTGAATTCACCCCTTGCTTTATTCCAGCCCTCAGTCATGAAGGCCTTGAGGTGCCACATCACCTGGCTGGCTGTCTCAGCTGGACTGTGACGTACATTCCATCACAAGTAGGTGGAACACAAGCACGGGAAAACCAGATGCTTGAGCCTGAAACAGTGTCACTAACGGTTGTGAAGTTAAATATAAAAGAAAGCCAGTGTCAGAGAGTCCTAATAATTACACCTGCTAAAAGGGCTTTCCGCTTTGGGGAAGTCATGCATCAGAAGCCTCTTTCATAACCTCTGCAGCTCTGCTTACTTTGGTAGGGTTGATGTGCAGGTGACTGATGCTCAAAACTTTTCCCCTTTGTCTCTGAATACATTTTCTTTGCTTCTGAAGGCTTTGGTAGTTAGCCATCTGTAGTCTCTTCCCTCAATGCTGCAGTAGCTTTCCCCGGTGATGGTCAGTCGGAACATGTCCCACATAGGGGGAAAGTGACAGGATTGGAGTCAGTGTCATAAACCCTTCTTGCCAAATTAGAGCAGTATCAGAGATTTAGAAAGAGTTTCTGTTAGGCTGTTTATCTAGAGATTATTGTCAAGCCTAAACCTGTCTCTTTTGTAGTCAGCACACTAAAACATTAGAACTTTGACAGATAGTTACAAAGCTTACAAGCAGATATGAAACGAGCCAATGGGGGCAAACAAATACAATCTATGCAGTAGACTTGAACTAAGAAACGCAGTGACCAAGATAAAGAAAATCAATATTTCTGTGAAGAGCAGTCCTCTCTTTTTGTAAACCAATGGTAATTCACCATTTGGGAGAAAGCACAAAATTTACTAATGCCAATGATACGGAAAAGTTTTAGATAACTTAATAGAGTGAATATTAAGGTATTTGCAGAAACAAAATAAGTAATGTGTTCTTTTAGGATTTGCTTTTCCCGTAACTCCTTGTTTAAGGTGAGGATTATCTGACTCTAACCAGTAACTTCATTAACCTAACAAAGTTACCATGCCAGGGTGAATTTACAATGTATATGGCCTATCTTGTGTCTGTGACTTGTAAATAGGAACTGGAATTGTATTTACATATCAAAGACCACTAGGGTTGAGATAATGGCTAAAAAGGCTATAAAAAGGGAAATGCTGAACAAAGGGGGCGCCCATATTGACCAGACTGGTTTCTGGCATTCCCGTCCACTTGCGAGAAGAAATTTTATTATTTTATCCGAATTCTGTGTCTCTGTGTATTTCTTTCTGAGATTTCCGCAACACCAAGACCAAGCATTATAGTTTAGTAACACCTTCAGTATTTTTTTTTTTTAGGGATACATATAGAACTGTGAACATTTTTGAATATAGTGTACAAGGATTAACGTCTATTTTGCTAAGAAAATATATTTTCTCAGGTCCGGGGAATTAGCTCAGTGGTTTTGCCGACTGCTGTGCAACCACAAGGACCCGAGTTTGATCCCTGGTACCAAAAAAATATATATTTTTTTCAGCAGTATTGTCTTTTATTGACAAAGAGGAACATGGCTTTTGCCAGCTATATAAGCAATACACAACTAGGAATTTAACAAAATAATTTAGCTATTTTTACAGCATATTAAGACAATCATGACTAACTGCATTATATCAGGACAATTACATTTTTAATATAAGAAATTATAAATTCAGTGGCACCTTGGTTTATGAACTCAATTTGTTTTACAATTTTGGGGAAGATGCTGCATTTGTGTTTGTGTGGGAAAGACAGCCATGGTCGTGTTTGCCACCCAATGTGGAGTTCGTGAATGGAAGCAAAATTTTGCCAAACACTTTTGTTTGTGAACTGAATTGTTTGTAAACAGTAGCATTCATGAACTGAGGTATTACTGTAGTAGTTTATGTAACCAGAATTGTAAAAGAAAAATTTAAACAGATATCTAATTAAATATCAACTTTCTAAGATTTAATTTTTCTAAACATTTAATCATAACAAGACAGTAGAGAACACAAGACATTATTTTTACAAGTTTAAAACCTTTAAAAAAGTTTTGTTGTAAAATTGAAGTAGTACTATTGCTTGTACAATTAGAGGCTATGGGACCACGCCTCTCCACACATCTGAACATGGGCATTGTCCCAGGGCCAAATCCCCGACCTTTGTCCCAAGGCCCACAACCTAGTGGCAGAAATGAGAATAACAAAGACCACTGAAAATATCTAGAGTTCCAAACCAGGACCTGTTGGCATGACCTACAATGACCTTTCTTCATTTGGAACTCATTAAAAGTTCATACATGTGGGCTGCATCTCATGCATCAAATTATAACAAATTATGGGAAAGGACATGTGCAGTAGATACAGCCAACATGACTCAGCATCGTGTCAATTATGTTGTCAGTCATGCTTTAAAAGACTGAATAGGAGGTGCCCTAGGCCTGGAACACATTTTTGTTTTTGGTACCAAGTATCGAACTCGGGTCCTTGCACTTGTGCAGCAGGCGGCGAAACCACTGAGCTAAATCCCCAGTCCTGGAACACATTTTGAAACCTTTAAGCCCAACATATTCTGTGCTTGTGCCATTTTCCTTTTCTGCCACCATAAGCCCGTTTGCTCTGAGCAAACTGTGCCCCTTTAAATTTCATTACACTTGGCTGCTTTTTCGCAACCATTGTATACCACATTCAGTTCTTTGTTCATCATGCATAAGAACCTAGAAACCTATCCTAGGACCCCTTACTCACTATACATTAGCAGGAATAAAAGATAGGTAAAAAGAGGCAAGGCAATTATAACTAAAAATTGTACTTTCAAGATTACAAATTTTGGGCCTCAGTTCAAGTTACCCAAGGCATCCATATCAGCTTTGCCATGGTTAAAGGTAGGTACTTTTCCTTCCAGACCCAGAACACCCCAAAATTCCCTGGGAATACCGACCCTCCATTGATTGGCTTAATTGAGAAAATAAAGAGCAGGAATCTGTCCTAAGGTAAAGGAGTAGGTTGAAAGAATCCAAAGAATATTTAAATAACCTATTCAACAAGCAAAAAAACAAACAACAAACAAATTGGGCCCATCCCTATAGAATGGGCTACTACCCTGGAGGGTGGGCCACCTATTCTCAGGTTCTCCACCCCCCAAGAGGAGGGCAAACATTCCCTGTTGCAGCAAATAAATGCCTCTCTCTTGAGGACCTGCACTCTATTTCCTTGAGTGTGTACCTTTCAATTTCTGCCTAATAAACCTGTCTTTTACCTCTTACTGACTAGTCCTTAAAAGTTTTTTCTGAAGCTGCAAACTTAGTCTCTGAGAAAGGTGAGTTAGGTTTCTTATCTCAGCTTCAGGACCTCCTCAGACCCAGTCAGGTGACATTTTCTCTTGGTCAGCCAGCCAGGAGAAAAAGAGGCATTGGGACCACAACTTTGGTAAGTTCAGGTCAAGGCTTTTCATTTGTTTTCTTCCCCACTTTCCCCAACTCTCTGCCCTCTGAAATTTATCTATTTTTTCCCTCTCATTTTCTGTCTCCCTGTTTACAAACATCTGCAGTTATGGACTCAACCCAAGACGAAACCTGTTGTTTTGTTTCTTTGTTTGGGTTTTTTGAAACAAGGTCTACGCTATGCAGTTCAGGCTGGCTTTGAACTCACTATGTAGCCCAGGCTGGCCTCGAACTCACAAGGATCCTTCTGCCTCAGCCTCCCGAGTGCTGGGATTACAAGTGTGTGCTACCATGCCCATTTCTGCAAGTGTTCTTTTTTCCCTCCCTTCTCCCCTATGAAAGCCCCAATCCCCTCTTTGTTCCTCCCCCAACCCCAGGCTTTCATTTGTCAGAAAACCCAAATCCTTTAACTTTTTCTGATATTATTTGTCAGGGAGCAGCAAGGATCTTGAGAGTGGAGGGGGTCGATGGGAGCTGGGGAACTCAGGAAGTTCTCTCCTGGCTCCAGGACAGTTCCTAGTGTGTCCCACTACATGGGCGGGGGAAGGGGAAGCACGTGGCATCAGTGTGCTCCTGCTGGGCCTTCAGGAAGGGCTCCATTTCAGCTCTGAGTGTTGTTTGCCATGGCCTGCCTGGATCCGAGGGCAGCTGCCCATCCAGCCCTGCCTGCAGGGATTTTCTTTCTGGGGCCTCTCAGGGTTGCTTCTCTAGTGCTAGCATGCTTCCTCCCTCCATTGTATTTGGTTCTGGTGTTCCTGTGATAATTTTCCCTCATGTTTATCTCCCTATCTAAAATGGTATGTGATTTGTAGTTGTTGTCAGGCTTGACCTGGTAGTAAAATGGTTAATGAATATGCTCTTTAATTCCAAGCTATAGTTTAACAAGATTCAAAAAACCACAACAAAACAGGTAGCAGAGACAGATGCAAGTGCTGTCTCCGCCTGACAAATGCCATGCTATCTCGGACACAGAATACAGGATGAGATGTTCCCAACATAGAGATAACAACTACAAAGCACAGCATCTTTTCAATGCCAAGCCACCAGAATGTATCTGTACATCTGCCTGGATTGCTGCATGGACCCCAACCACAAATATTTGCTCTGACCCCACAAGTGTCAGACCTCTCTTCCAATGCCCTATAAAGCTTCTTGCCTTTTCTTTGTTCAGTGCTGATGACCTTTTGCTTGTGGTCAGTCCGCCTCTGCCCGGGTGAATAAAGTCTATACCTCTTTGTTTCACTAGCCTGCTTGGGTGGTCTCATCCCTCCCTGCCATTTGTTACAGTTGCTAACCGCCATCTCCAGACTTTTAAAACCCTCTATGGCAGTGATGGCAAACCTTTTAGAGATTGAGTCCTCAAACTGCAACCCCAAACCCACATATTTACTGTAGAAGTGCCAACACTGCAATTAAACCTGAGCACTGAGGTTTCAGTTTAGAAAAAACAGCTGTTATCCGATGCTCAGCTGCTTGGGGGACTTGGCTCACGTGCCGGCAGAGAGGGCTCTGTAGGTTTGCCACCACTGCTCTGATTTCCTTGTGTGTGTTACAGGCCCCTAGATATAAAGATCTCTGGAGTAAAATTTTTTTTTTTGGTACCAGGGATTGAACTTGGGTCCTTGCGCTTGCGAGGCAGGCGGCAGTGGAGTAAATTTTTTAGTAAAGCCTAGCTGCTTTCCTGATCTGTTGACACAGATTGGAATAGTTATGTGTCAAAAACAAGAATGCTTGTTCTGGCCATGAGCAATAGATTTCTTCACGACTAGCAGGGATGCTGGACTAATCAATGACAGAAAACAGGGCAGAGCTGCCCCATGGGCAGCTTTGACACTGTGGCAACATGGCAGAGCTGCCAATCATGGGCTAACAGGGCAGAGCTGTGCCCCCTAGGTAGTTCTGACTCTGGGGTAACAGAGAAAAGCTGCCCCGTGGGCAGTTTCAGTACTGTGGTAACAGGGCAGAGCTGCCAATCTTGGATGGTTCTGGTTCTGGATAATGGGGCAGGGTGCACACACAGCGTGAACCCAGCAGTGGGTGGGCTGCACATGCACCTGACCTCAGGGACCTAAACAGGATCCTATCTTCTTTCTTCTCTGTATCTCTTTCCACAAGTACACAAGGAAGATTGTCTCAGTTACTTTTCTTGTTGCTGAGACGAAATATTCAACACTCAAAGTTAAAGGGGGAAAGGTTTATTTCAGCTCAGAGTTCGTAGAGGTTTCAGTCCCTAATCAGCTGGCGCAAGGCAAGTTGGCATGGCAGAGAGACACTGCAGAGGAGAAACAGTTCATGGTGAGCAGAGGATAGAAGGCAAAAGGCACCAAGCTACAAGCGGCAACAGCAGCTTCTTTCTGCCCCTTTTATAACTAGGCTAGCCAGTTTAGGGCGGGTACTAAACCAATCAGTGGACTAATTTAGTAATCACACACAGCCTTATCCCAGCATCACAGAACCTAGATCCAGCCACTCTGAAAAAGTTTATGACTGCTTGAGGCTTTGGGGGGATATCTAGACACAAGGCATACAGAGATCTTAAAGGCATGTAGTACATCTTAAATGATTATGGGTAACTCAATATCTGTCTCCAACCTTTATATTGTATCTTATGAACTTGGGACCAATTTAAGATGAAAGAGTTTAAAAGCTTGATTTTTCTTCAGATGTAAGTTAAAGAGTAAAAACACAAGGCCTCAGACTTGGTTTTGTACTAAGGGACAGTGAATGAAGATCCCATTTAGGCCTGTATTTCTTTTCTCTCTTTCTCCTGACTCATTAGTTATAAGTCCTACAGTGTTAACTAAATAAAGAAAAAGTAGTCAGAGTAGCATAGAGTATTAAAGAAAATACTGTTATGACTTACAAAAAAAAGGGAGAGCTAGGCCAGGGATTTAGCTCAGTGATTCTGCCACCTGCCTTGCAAGCACAAGGACCTGAGTTCAAACTCCAGTACCAAAAAAAAGGGGGAGGGGAGCTAATTGATAACCCTTAGGGGAAATTCTGACTGACTAGTCTGTTTACACTTATAAACCTAAAACTAAGAAAAAGGTCATTATAATTCTGCATGGCCAATGTGTCTAAGAGTGCGCTGTAATTTAATGTAATGGTTTTATGTGTTCTATATGTTTTCTTGTCTGTCTGCCGTTAATCTGTTTTAATAATTGGTTAAAGTATCTGCAGCAGTTTCATTTAAAAATATTTTGAGCTCATATCAATTTAGTTTTGTTTTTATTTTTTGCCCATGCAGACTGCTGGCTCTATTAGGGCTTTCCACTGAAAAACCTTGGTTATATAAATATTCAAGGGTAATATTCATTTAAAACATTAGAGGACAAAAACTGCTAGGTTCAAGGCTTAAATAAAACTTACAAATAAGAACCCTAAAGTCTGGTAACATAAAGGTTATTTATGATTTGGTTAACATGTATATTTCTGTGTGTTAACTTTCAGGTATATGTTTTGTTCCAAACATTCTACTTAAGTCGTCAGCTTGTAGATCAGTGGACAGTCATGATGTAGCCCAAATGCTTTTTGTTCACAGCTTTTTGTTTACAGTGAGCTGATTTAAACTGGTCAGTAAGACAAGAGTAAAGATACCTTTAGAGTTGGTGACGTTTCCATCCAGATTGCTAGCCAGTCAAGATAATATTTATCTTAAAAATTGTTTTTAATAAATGCAATTTCAATTGTTTTCTATGTGTTATAATTTAGGAGTTTTTCCTTGGATAAAGATTATCTATTCATAGCTTACAAAGGTTAAATATAGCATGCTGTGGTTCTCATGAGTCACCTAAAGTAATTGTCAAAATGGGCAAATAAGTAAATACAAATAGGATTAATGCTTATAAATGTTCATAACATCCATGTTATCAGTTGCTAAATATGAATTCAAATATTCTTGGTCTCTTAAGGCTTATAAAAGATAATATATGGTCTATTAAATGTGTTCATAAAATTTTAATATATAAAGGTTTAAGATTGCTTAAATTGGTTAAGAGTTAATTGTCTAACATATAAATTTATATTATAATAATAGAAAATTTCCCCTAAATGAGGGCCCTTTGTGCCTGAGGAATTACTGGACAAAATTCCCCTCTGTGGCTGAAAAAGCAGCTGCCTGAACCAATTTGCTTCAGTTTTCTCCATTGATGGTGGCTTCTCTGGTTTTTCTCCGGATCATTATGTATATATATACACACACATACACAGCCACCACGCCCCCCCTCCCCCCACGGCTAGAATTAAAAGGTTAAGTTTTTATGTCTAAAGCAGTAAAGTTTTCTCATGATATTAAAATGCTCTTGGTTAAACTGACAAAAACTAAATTAAAAGCAAAGATTTTACTAAGATAATTTGTTGTATTTTCCATCGTTAGGCTTTTGGTTACTTAAAGAAAGCTGAATTTTTGCTTTGCAGAGCTTGTTTTTTTCCCCAAACTCACTCTGTAAAGCCTGTTTCTTTTCCTACCTTTAATAAAATTTTGCTACCAGTTTTAAAAAGCTGAGTTTTACAAGTTAAAGATTATTTAAATGTTCATTTGTAAAATGTTTTAACAATCAGTTTATGATTGGTTAAGTGAGCAATTATTATCATTGTTTATAACACACCCTGTATATCTGGGACTATTGATGACACTGAAGACAAAATATGCTGTGAGTCTCAGTTTCACAGTTTAAGTTTAATGCATGCAAGGTTACCAATAAGTGCTCTTTTATACAATATATATTACATCTAGACCTTAGACATATAAAATGATCAAGTTTTTTGGCCTCTTTAAATTTGGTCCTGCCATTTAAAATTTGATCTATGTCTATTGGCTTTGATTAAACAAGAATTTTTGCTATTGTATAAATGAGAAACACTCATATATTGGACAAAAATCTATTTATGGTCATTAATACTACTTCTTAAACTTATAAGAGTGCCAAAGATGTCCTTTAATTCTTATCAGTGAAGTTACATTATATAAATTTGTTAAAGAAATCTAAATTTTGCCTTAAGAGTAAAAACTAAGTAAATATAGGTAAAGACTCCTATATAGCTGTAATGCTAATTATTGCTAACCTCAAGGTATATTGAATATATTTGTTTCCAAAGTGTACATGCCTTCTTAGATGTAGAATTTAAGAAAACATTTTATTACATGGATGACCTCCAGAATAAAGTTGCTTAGGATGATAGATGTTTATGTGATTGTTACCTAATTGAGTTATGATAGTTAGATGTGCCTAAACAATATGCAGTTCAGGCAATGTCACTCTAAGGAACAAAGACTGGGCAATAGTTATCTATAAAGTACATCTGTCAACAAGTACATTCTTCTTAGCCACTTTTTTTTTTAAAGGTAGCAAATTAAATGAAAATAGTAATATTTTATACTTGGATAAAGGTAACTTGTTGATGAGCTATTCTGTACTAAAATGAGAATTTAACTATATTTTTAGAAATCCAAAAAAGCCCTACTGGTTCTAGTATAATAATGTCATCATAATTAGGCTAGGTGTGGTGGTGCACATCTGTAGCCCCAGCAAGGGAGGCTGAGGCAGGAGGATTACTGTGAGTTCAAAGCCAGCCTGAAAAACTTAACAAGACCCTGTCTCAAAAACAAACAAACAAACAAACAAAAAATCAGGCTGGGGATGTAGCTCAGTGTGAAGGCCCTGAGTTCAATCCCTAGTACCAAAAAATAATGTCATCATAATTATTATGCTAAAATGTTGCTTCTTGATTTTAAATTTTCCTTGTAAAACGTTATAACTGTTATCTGATAATATGCTATAGAAATATGACTTCTAAAAGACAACTTAAACTGCATATTAAATGGTAAACCATCACCTACAGCAGTGGTGGTAAACCTATGGCACTTGTGCTGCAGTGGGCTATTTGCATCACTGAAGGCTCTAAAAAGTTCACCATCACTAGCCTATAGTACAAATACCCAGTATTTGAAAAAGATTGTAATAGTTGAGATTAAAGACTGTTGTTCCTACTTCAAAACTGGTACAATTGACCTCCTGGGTATTTGACAACCAAGGCTTGAAAAACCAAAGCTAAAAAAGGTAACTCAGCTAAGAGGACAGCCAATATTTTGACCCTTGCCTTTCAAGGTCATCCAAAACCCAGGGCATGATGGGAACCCTCTAAAAGTTCCTATAGTCCCGGTGAATCACCCAATCTCCTGAGCTGGGAGATTGTTGAACCCTAGAGGACAAGAGTCAGCCAATGTACATTATGCTAAAAGGAGGGTCACTAAAGAGGTGGGATGTCTCCATGCTTCCATGGGAAGCCACATAATCAAGCAAAGACTGTAACCCATGTTGCAGGTGATACAACTGGTAGAGAAAAAATTAGAGGAGCTAAGAGGCTCCTTACATGGCCCCAAAAGTAATTCCTGAGGAGTCTTAACTTACCTTGACAGATATTTAACATATATAGATCTATATATCTGTAGATATAGATATTTAACATAGGTCTTACTTTGACTAGGTCTTAGAAACCCAACAGGAAAGTATAACCACTTACATAGTGAGAGACAGAGAATAATTATAACATTAAACAAAAAGCTACTAGATATAAAAAGGGAGTCCAAACAGTATACTCACCCTATTAGCAGTCTTTGACTATGCCTATAACTCATAGCCATAAGAAGTCTTTGATTCCCAGTTCCACTAGCCCTTTCAAAAATGTGTCCTTCAGCCTCTCTTAGTGTATTCTCATCATGTTGAGTTTAATTTCAAGTACCTCTGAGATGATGATTTAGCTTCTATAGGTGTTCCTATAAAATAAAAATGGCAGTATAAATATTCTAGTTACTAAACATTGTTACTCTATTATCAACTTGAGAATTTATATGTTTATATTATTTGAAGCCAATCATTACAAAAGGTTTTAGGACTACAAAATAGAGCTCTATAATAAAAATTTTAGTGCTCAATTGTCAAAAAATGCAAATATATTTATTTAGCATATTCATTCACCATCATTGTAATTAAAATAGGAGGACATTAGATTTCTTATAGACAAAATAGGGAGGTGTCTGTGTGCTCTTAAACACCACTTGTTATATTTGCGTAAACACTTTGAAACAAATAGAGGTTAATATTAAAGAAAAAAGGTTTATGCCAAATGTTAAAGACTTCTTCCAGATTTTGGAGGCACTATTCATCAATATTTTACGGTTAATTTCTGGCCCCAGGGTCTTAGTTACTTTTCTCGTTGCTGACATAAAATATCCAACACTCAAAGTTAAAGGAGGAAAGGTTTATTTGGCTCACAGTTTGTAGAGGTTTCAGTTCATGGTTGACTCCAAGGCAAGGTGGCATGGCAGAGGGGCATCACAGAGGAGAAACACTTAATGGAAAAGAAGGGCAGGGAGAAGGCAGCAAGCCAATGAGCTACAAGCAACAAGAGACAAGCAATGAAAACAGCAGCCCTTTCTGTCCCTTATATTCTTATCCAGGCTTCCCACCCACCCTTAGGGCAGGTAGCACTCACATCCTTAATCCTAGCATTGCACTATGAATCAATCCCAGCATCACATCCTTAATCCCAGCATCACACACTAGATTCAGCCACTTCCTAAAAGCTCCTCCTATGACCACATGAAGTTTTGGGGGGACATCTAAATACAAGCCATAACACCCAGCTTGTTTAACAAGGTTATAAAATGAAGTTTAAGTATCAGTGACTTGCTAATGTCTCTATTCTCTTTTCCAGACTATCAAAAGATGATTGTTCATCAAACAACAAAACCCATCTTCCTTTGTCTCTTTTAGATAAGTCAGGGTGAGACTTTTGATCCTTGGCTAGGCAAGGTCAATGCCCCTCCTCCACCTGAAGTAGTTACAAAAGGATGGACCATCAGGCCTTCTGTACCCCCTTAAGAATAAGTGATCAAAGTCTCAGGATGGGGAGGATGAGGCAGGATAGAAGCAATAAGAGATAGGTGGAAAGAAGACAAAGCATAACTACAAGTTGTACTTGTGAGACCCAACTTAGCAACTTAGCAATACCAGCACCATGTTGAGCCCATTCTCCTCCATTTTGCAAATATGTGACTTCCAGCTGCACTCTGTCTCCTGGGAGAAGACCCCACCCCTAACTGATAAACAGAAACTGTGTGTCCGGTGATCTGCAACAAACTGTTACCCAGGGGAATGTGAGGAACTAACTGTGCTTATCCTGGCTTCTGTAACCAGCTTCTGCAACAATCCGTAACCCAGGGGAATGGGAGGAGAGACTTCTTCTGTGGTTTTTCCCTTTAAATATGCAGTCCTCATTTCAGCTGGGGCCTTTGTCCTCCGACTTGGTTGGAGTGTACATGGGTCCCGGCTGGAAAATAAAGTTCTCCAGTAAGATCCCAGGACTGTGTCATGCTTTGAGAATTTGTCGCTAATCTAATTCGGGGACGGGGTTCAACAGTACTTTTAAGAAAACTATAACTTGTGGGCCTCAGTTGAAGTCACCCACAGCATTCATATCTGCGTTCCCTTGGGTACATTTAGGCTTCTCCTCTTCCAGACGCATCATACCCAAAATTCCCCAGGAATACTGGCCATCCAGAGATTGGCTTAATTGAGAAAGTGAAGAGCAGGAACTCGATATTAAGGTAAAGGAGCAAGTTGAGAGAATCCAAAGAATATTTAAATTACCTTTTCAAAAATAGAAACTGGGCCCATACCCATAGAATGGGCCACTACCCTTCTGGGTCACCTTTTCCTGGGTTTCCACCTCTCAAGAGAAGCATAAATATCCCCCGTTGCAGGAAATAAGCATTTTTCTCTCTTGAGGGCCTACACTGTATTTCTTTGTGTACCTTTCAATTTCTGTCTAATTCCTTCCTGTGTCTCTTATGGACTAGCTCTGATTCTTATTCCATGATGGGAGTCAGTGGACCTGCAAGCCTATTTTATAAGAAGGGTGGATTAGGTTCCTTATCTCAGCTTCAGGGACCACCTCAGACCCAGCCAGTGACAAATTTTACTAAGCATTAACCAGTTTCCTAAGACTTATTGTTTTAAACAAAGATACTAACATTAGCCCTGTGTATTATGCTTTTAATTTTTCAAATATTTTTCTTAGAACAAACTGTCTTTAATTAGAAATGTTTTACTCAGGGCTGGGGATTTAGCTCAGTGGTTTCAGCGCCTGACTCACAAGCACAAGGATCCGAGTTTGATCCCCGGTACCAAAAAAAAAAAAGTGCTAGAAATGTTTTACTCAAAAGTTATATTGTTAACATATATGATCAATTTACAACAAAAACATAACTTTTACATTACTACAAAAGTATAGGTTTTAACCCACACATAGGCTACCAATAGTTTTAAAACTCATATTATTAGCTCATATTTGTGTCCAAAACTGTCTTAAATATAGATGTAAGCATGGTATATCTGGAAAAGAAGACCATATGTTTGAGATGGAAAAAGCTCAAAATCCTTGGTCCTGAAGCTTGCAAGGCGTTTCTGTATAAACAAATGACTTAAAAGAAAAATCATTTTAAGTATTATTTTTAAGCAAAGACTTAAAATAATAGCAGTCTACTTATTTTAGAGAAGTAGGCCTTTTAGCATCTTTTAAAGCTATTAGCATTAGGCCACATAAAAACCCCATTTGCAGACCAGGGAAGTCATAACTATTAATTCTTTACAGCAAAAGATAAAAAACAAAACAAAACTATTACTAGAATATTAAATGAGTTGTGTTTATATAAATTATTAACTTTAGGATATCTTAAAATGATGAACAAATACAACCCTCAATTACTTTGACATAATATTTAAAGCTCATTTTTAATTTGACCTATAGTTAGACAAGGCTCCCTTTTCAGATACATATTTCTGTTCCTCTAGGACAGTTACTCTGAAACTTATTAAAGGATCAGGTATCTTTTGATCTTATATCAGTGTTATGTAGAAAGCTTTATCAATAATCTATGACATACGTTTAATAGGGTCAAATGGATTATCATTTATCAATTTTAAGAAGCAAAGAATACATGAGTTTATACTTAGCAAATGTCCTTAATATTTTAACTTCATTATAGATAACTCAGATATTTTCTTACATATTCATCTTGTTTAATTTTTAACAATTACCTCTACAGTTGGGTGTGGTAGTGCACGCCTGTAATACCAGCACTTGAGAGGCTGAGGGAGAAGGATTGCCAGAAGTTCAAGGTCAGCCTGAACTACATAATGAGACATTGTTTCAACAAACAAAAACCCCCCAAAACAAACAATAACCTCTCCAAGCAATAATCACCACTACATTGTCCTCATCATGTAAAACATTTGACAAATACAAAAGCAGTATTTTTTTTTTTTTTTTTGGCTGAGGAAAAAGTCCTCTCAAAAGTTATAGTCAGTGCCTGGAAATTGCATTTATATGTGCTACAACAGAATGCTTTATAAGTCCCCTAAAGAGTTTGCAGAGGCCTTTGAACTTCAATATTTACACTGACCCTAGTGAATTATTTTCTAACTAAATTTTCATGTCACCAAAAGCAAACTGTCCTGAATGATAAGGATGCTCCTAAATGAATTCACTTGGAAGACCATAAGAGGAAGTTTACTAGTCACAAGCATTTAAAGTGGTGAGGCTCATAAGACCTAGAAAGATCTACAAACTATGAGGAGTGGGGTACTGGTCCCACATCAGTGCCTCTTGGCTTATTCAAGAATTGAGGAAGTTATTACCCATATAAAGATGGACCCAGCTCTTTCAGGAAATTAGAAAGAAGCACAGCATAGCTTGACAATGTTTATTCAGACAAAAGTTAATGCATAAGACAAAACTGTCTATTTCTTCTCATAGGCTTAGTATGGAAGCTCTCAAGTGGAAAGGCCATATTTGTTACAAACCATCCTCTTTTAACCAATGTAGTAAAATACTGCCTTTTAGGGCCCCTTCTAATAATACTAGAAGCAGACTTCACACAGGCTATTGCTACGTAACTTTCTGAGAAGCTAAACAATTTACAATTTTAAATAAAAGAATGCCTAGCTAGTGCTGTATCAATGTGTGTCACATATTTCAATGTTCAATGGACTCTGACAGCCAAGTCTTTAAGGTTCGAACAAACTCAAAATGTTTAATTACATTTCCATTATGCTCTCCAGTCTCTCTTATAACTTTTGTGAAGTTGAAAATACTCTTCCAAACGTCAATTAAAATATGATCCTGATTGACTAACACAAGCAAATATATTTTAACCGTTTTGAAAACATCCTTATTCCATTTTAAACCTTTCCTTAAATCATATGAACAAAAAGGCATATGAATTTATGCTTTCTTAATTATTGGGCATTCTTATTTTTAGATTAATTTGATGCCATCTAAATAATTTACAAATACAAGTATACATATAGATGTTACATATAATACACAATGCAGTCCAACATACATAAAACAAAGACTTAACTATCATTTACAAGCTTTTAAAAAGTTATACTATTGGCATGATTTTCCTTTTTACAGACCTAAGCAATACTTAATCCTAAATTTGCATGTCTGAATTCTAGGATTCCTGGTTGTAGCAAAGTGAGAAAATACAGCTAGAAGGAGATTGCTGGTCTAGTTAATCTGAGCTTGAATTTCCAGAAGGTTTCTCTTTTTCCTGCTTTAACTTATGGGTCTTAGTTAATTGAAAAGCTCCCAAGTTTTTAAGACTTTCTATTTAGCTAACATTTAGATATAGCTGTCAGAAGTTTACATGTCTTATCCTGGCTCTATTGCTCAAGGACTCTAGTGTAGAAAAAAAAAAAGAAGAAGAAGAAAACAGGTTACCCACCATAAGAGAAAACAACAACAAATCAACTGTAGTCAAATTTCTCCATTTCTTTAGTTAAGGAATGGTGGTGACAGGAGACAAAAATCAATTTCCAGCAAATAGAAGTTTTGACAAATAGTTTTGAGGCAGGGGATTAGGGTATGACTAGCCAGCTGGGCAAGTGGACATGATCTGTCAATCATGGACACTCAGGACATGTGCCAAAGTTCCAAGCCCTGCACCTGGGAACAATCAGAAAATGCTATCTTCAATTCTTCTCATGAGAAATCAAGTAGGTTTTTGATAGGATGGCCTGGACCTGATGTCAGCCTGAGGAGTGGGAGATACAAAAAACATCCACCACTGAGCTCTTGGCTACTGTGTCCTCCCTTTTACAATGGTCTACCATAACTCTATAGAGTACATTTTCTTTCCTTACTTTTAATTTTCCCAGAGTCACTTTGCAGAGCATGTTTCTTTTCCTATTCTTAATAAATGCAAAACCTCACTACCTTTTGTGCTTTTGTCCAATTCTTTATTCAGGACAGAGAACCTAGAAAGAATCTCTAGAAGAAGTCTCCAGAACCCCAGTACTGAGCATTACTTTGAGACACAACTAGTTTACAATGAACCAAGGACTGTTAACCAAAATGAGGGGAAATTTAAGCCTCATTAAGAAACTTACCAACACTAGTTAAGTAACTGCATGGTCAGTGGCACAGAAGCTTTTGCTTGTACTTGCCACTAATCCAGAAGAGGGCAAGGAAAACAGCTATGGATGTTATCCTATCCAAAGTTACTCCAAAGAAGCTTCTTAATAAGGACAGTTTCAGCCAGGCATGGTGGCACATGCCTGTAATCTCAGCACTTGAGAGGCCGAGGCAGCAGGATTGTCATGAGTTTGAGGCAAGTCTTAGCTACATAACCAAATTGTTTTTTTTTGTTTTTTTTTTAAAAAGACAGTTGCACTAATACAGAGTGCATTTTCATTTATACAGGCCATGTTGTCTCACAATAAAATCTCCTTTTTAAAAGTAACAGGTAACTATAACTTCTCTAAGAATCTACGAAGTAGCACAAGCACTTTTATTCCTGAACAAATGACAACAGAGCTCCTCAAACACACCCTAGCTTCTCAAACCTCTTAATCCAAACTTTCCTGTTGACTAATAGTTCAAGAATGTTGAACTCCATATTGGCTCACAAAGAAGTCTCAGAATGGCTTACAACTCCAAATATTTTATACAAAGGCCCGAAGACAAAGAAAGGAAGGACTTGGCCTAGTGTCTTTATAGATACATATAAACCTCTAATTGCATATTGCCTTAGAAGAGTATTGTCTTCTCCCAAAATAGGAAGGTCCCTGGCCAAACTGAGTGCATCATCAGGTATTAAATGGAAGAATTTTCCTGCTTTATGTTCACATGGTGGAAAAGACACAGCTTGGGTGGCCTCCTTATTACGCCTAATTGAGTATTGGCTGGAACCTTCCCAGTTAGTATCCAGCATCTAGAATATACTGAAACCCTGCTGCCTATCCTAGAATAAAGGTGGTTATAAGAAGAGAAAAAGAAATCAAAGAAAATGAAAGCAAACTAAAACAAGTGAGTACTCCAAACCAACAAAACAAATGCCTGGACATTTTCTTTTTTTTACCTCTGAATTTCTTCTCACACCAATCAGTGACCCAAAATGACCTGCAGTAGGTCCAAAATGGCTCCAAACATTGAAGGTCCTTATCTCATTCAAATAGCACTGCTGAACAACCTAAGAGCCAAATGGAGACAGGAGAGCCTTGGAGTGTACTTTTCAGTGGGAAATGAGGCAGAGCCCATCAGTTCCCCAACATTATTCCTTTGATCAACAAAAGCATTTATAGGCATGATCCAGAAAGGAGGGAGCCTCCCAGGCACAAAAGTGTCCCCAGCAGTCGCTGGAATATCCCTGGAGTCCTGATCATGGGTTCAACTAGCTATAACCAGTCACTCTTTCTTGTCTGGTGTCTGCCAGGATGTATGTCTCTCAGGGACAAAGACTTTACCTTCTTGTGGCTGGCTCACCAAAACGGTTACTGGTCACTCAGGTTTATATGCTTAGGTTTTTTTGGTCCCACTGATCAAATAAAAGGAGGCCATATATTTTAGTGAAAAAGAAAAAGGATTCAGTTAATGCTGGCTCTGAGAGTTTAGGGGCCCACTTTTTTCAAGTCACCATCTTACTGTACAGTTGGGTAAGAGTCATTCATAGTAAGGAACAGAGGGGAGGAAAGCACAGAGAGAGTGCAGATCTCCACATTTGCTTTATCTCTTCCAGCTATCTTTAGCCTGTTCTCTTTCTTGTGGAAAGGAAACCAAGTCCTTCTCTCTGGAGCAGATGATGTTTGCATATTCTATCACTGCTTTGGGGTTGAGGAGAGGAGAGGAGAGGAGAGGAGATTAACTATGTGCTCAACAGGAGATAGTTTGGAGGAGGTGCTTATCTCTATTTTCTTTTTCTTTTTTTTTTTGTGCTTATCTCTAAAAGAAAGAAAATCTAGCTTTTAAAGTTCCATTTGGTAATGTCAGTTACAGTAACAGGTTTGGGAAAGTATTGAGAGTTTTGGTTTTGGACATGTTAAATTTGACATGTTTTTTGGACATCACATGTATTATCTTATTGTCAAAATAATTCTGTAAACAAATATTGTTCTCAATTTCTTCCATTTTTTTGTTTGCTAGGTGTTCAACCCAGGCCCTCAGCAATAGTAAACATGTGCTCTGCCACTGAGCCACACCCCAACTCTGTCAATTTCATTTTGCAAATGATGAAAACAAAGTTGAGAGCAGTTGAATAAATTGCTCCAGATCACATACTAGATGACAGAGCCAAATTAAAATCTGAGTCTCTTAGAATCCAAAATAGGAGTTCTTCTCACTACCAAGCTATGCTTATTAATTCCTGAGAATATTTTCACCTTATTCTCTATGACCTAGATTTTTTTCTAAATTGCTTTCTCTACAAATTCTTTCTAATAACTGTGCATCTCTGGTGCCCTGCTACTGTCTGATGATTAAGTACAAGATCATTCAGTACTGCTCACATGCGGCAGAGATTGCTAATATAAATTCTTCTCTGAGTTTCAAATGTGTACATGATTGTCTTACTGGATACTACATTCCTGGCTTCCCCTACATTCTTGGGTCCCCCAGACCATGTTGTAGTTGCTGCCCATTGGCAACAAAAGATTAAGAACCCTTAACAAGAAAACTCTGGTTAAAGACATCCTGCTCTTGATGGGTGGCCATAGACAGCGACAGACCTTTTGATGTCAGGCCCATTTAGTCCTCCCAATGAGTCCTGACCCAACTTAGCTGCAAGATATCCATAGACCTCCTTATCTAAAGCTAAAGGGCCTTTGTGAGCCAGTGGAAATGAGCCAGGAAAAAGACATTCTTAAGATAAACACATTTGGTGCCTAGATGCTTTTCCACATCATCAAACTCTTACAAAAACTCCAATCTCTCACACTGATGGTGTGATTCCTCTCTTGGAAACTCACCTGGTGACTCTCTTGGCAGTGTTCTCTGATCTAAATAAACCCTTGTCTTTTCTACTTTCTTTGTTGGATGGTAAGTTCTTTTTACTGCCCATGTCACTGGCCCTCGGTATGCTGTCTTAAAAGTCTAGGTTACGGCTGAACTCTGTGAATAGAGATGGTGTTGACCACTTCTAGGTCACATACTTGGATGAAAGCTATTTGCCCTTTACTTCTCTTTCTAACTTCCTTTAGGTTGGAGCATGGGTGTGCTGGTGGGCAAGAGATACCCTAGGCAAAGTCTGGGTCTTCAATGATCGTGTAAAGCAAGCTGGCCTTGTCTCCTGGATCACCTGATAGCTTAGACTAATGAGAAAGAAGTATAACTTTTCTTGTATGTGACTTTGCATAAAACATAGCTTAGTCACTGTTTTATGGAAACATATAGCTTATGGGATGTAGCTTCCCTCAAGGCAGGCAGTATGGCTTAGAGATTAGACATACGGATTTTAGAATTAGACCTTGGGTCTGGGCCAGGCAGTTGCTTATGTCTTGGCCTAGTTCTATAATCTTTCTGTGCCTTGGGTCCTTTATCTTAAAATAGGGTAATAAGCATATCTCTCTCATAGAGTTTTAATATTGATAAATTATATGTAGAGAGCATTTCCAGCATTGGCTGGGACATAGTAAGGGCTTAGTAAACAGCTACTTAGATAACACATTCAGGCAGCACAGGCCAGACTACTGACATTGACAGGTGCCACTGATTCCTGAGGCATTTTATCTGAGTAGGGGTACATGAAGACCCCACTCAGGCTCTTCCCTTCACCGTCCCCGCTGTGGCAGAAAAAACTAGATGCCCACCAACGCCTTGTGCTCCCTTTCCTACAATACAGCTTTGTCACTGGGAAGCCACTGCCCACACAAGAACTCATTCTTTCTCTTGTTTTTTGTCTGAGACAGAGTCTTACTATGTAGCTCAGGCTAGCTTCAAACACCCAATGCATACCCCAGACTGGCTTTGAACTTATGATCCTCAGCCTCCAAAGTGCTAGGATTAATGGTATATACCAGCACACCCAGCTAAGAAAGACTCTCTTGATTAGCTCTGGGTTGAAGGTTTTTCTTTTTTAAAAAAAAGTTTGTGGTAAACATAAAATTTACCCTCATTCATTTTTAAATGCATAGTTCAGCAGCATTAAGTTCATTCACACAGTTATGCAACTGTCACCCTATCTGTCTCCAGAGCTTTGTTATCATTCCAGACTGAAACTTTGTACCCATAAACAATGACCCTCCACTTCATTCTCCTGAACAAAGTTCATCATACCAAAACCACCAAGTTTTCACATAGGAAGGAGCCTGGGCAGCAGCCACTGTTGGTTCTGCCTCTAGCTCCACATAGGCTTGTTTTGTTTTCGTTTGAGCTTTGCCAAGCAAGATTTATTTATTTATTTATTTATTTTTAAGAGTAGGAAAAATTTATTGGGAGAAAGAAAGCTTCTGCCTAAGAGAGACAGAAGCAGGACCAGAAAGTGGGTTGCCCGCCCACCCCAATTTTCAAAGATGTTTTATACATCAAAGCCACGTGGTGAGGTGGGTACAAAGTGGGACAAAACTATAAGACCCAATGGAAATTTACAAGGTGGGCATGAGGTGGGACAAAACCATGACCAACCAATAAAATTACAAGTAGAGTCACCCAGGTAATATTGATTAAATGGGGGTCAAATGGGGGAGCAAAACATGTAGCAAGCTTATAAGGATTTTCAGTAAGGGTAGGGGTCAGGGATATTTCCTAGAAAGGCTGGGTTAAGACCTTGATCCCCCACCCAGGTGATTGATATCTATTTAGAATATCAATCACTGCTATTCATCCTACATGGGTGTGGTAGTTTCTCTTCTTTTACAATTTTGGCCTTCAGTGAATGTATCTCCACTGTCCTCCATGTTGGCTCCTTGACTGTCCTCCATGTTGGTTCCTCATGGGCTGGCCCTGTCTAATTGTCTACAAGATATCTAATTAACTTACCTCTCTGCAATATTCCCCCCTCTAAAGAAGTACCCCTAACTGCTGTGAGGGGGCAAAGGGCGAAGACCATTTCTGGCTACTGCCAGCTAAAGAGAGTCATAGCTGTGATCAGCAGTTAGAGCTACTCTACAGAGGGTCTATCTAAAGGCCCTCAATAGGTGCCAGGCATTGTCATCTTGGTAGCTGTATAGCTTTAAGTCTAGAGGAGACAAAGCCAAAGAAACAGTTAATACATGGGCCAAATTATAAGGTCACCAGGATTGCTATGAATATAGCCAACAAGGGTTTCCACTGGGAGGAACTAGTCATAGCCTCCCACAAAGAGGATAAGGAAAAGGTTCAGGGGACTTCAGAATCTCACCATAGAAGTTGTATTGTATAGTTTAGCAGTTATGAGCTGTTTGCAAGGTCTATCTGGTGGATCCCAGTAAAAGGAGTCTAACACATTTGTCATTGATTCCATTTGTATGACTGGTGGGAGTTTGGCAGACTATGGGAAAGAATAAACAAAACTTCTGAGAAATTAGAGCTTGTATAATCTAAGCATGAGCACACTATAATGGAAGGGCAGGTTGGGGAGAATGTCACACTTAGAAATTGAAATAGTGATTGTAACCTGCTAGCTCTTAAGATTCTACTATAGTTTTTTCTTAATGATCCATAACTGTGGTCAGCTACTGATGTAGCTAGAAACTGCCAGGAGGGGTCAGTGACTAGAGCCCTTTTTTATATCTAGCTTTATTATTATGCCATTATTTTATACCTCTTTTGGTTATTCTTTTCTGCTGGGTGTTTAAGACCAAGTTAAAGTGAGACCTGTATCAATAAGTATGAACCTCTTGCTATCTATCAAGGTCAGTTAAGTCTCCTTAGACATTATTTTGGAACCATACATAGAGCTTCTCAGCTTCTCTGTCAGTGTCAGCTGTCAAGATGGGTCACAGCCTTGCTTGACCATGTTGCTTTCAGTGAAAGCACTGCCAGTCAAGATTTGTAATCTTTTACCTTTCGCCTGTTTAGCAAGGTTTTGAAAAAAAAAGAGAGCAAGAATAGCACCTTCTGTGAAGAGTGTAGAGACCAATTATGTAGGTAACAGGGAAAGGGGACGTTACTAGAACCTCTGCACTAAGTCCTAGTCTCCTGTGAGCCATGGCAGCCCTAGGCGAATTAACTTATTATACAGGAAAGGTAGGAAAAATGAGACTTTAAGAAGAAGCTGAGCTTTGGGCCTGATCAGTGCTGCTCTGGGCGGCAAAGGCGAAAGCCCCCAGTTTACCTCACCTTTTATTCAGTACATTGGGAGAAACAGATGTAACAAATGACTTGCAGAGAGTTCAGTACATCGGGAGAAACAAAGCGTAACAAATGACTGGGGGACAGTGGAAATCCAAGAACAATGAGGAACTGAGTAGATGAAGATTTTGTTCCTCCCAGTATGTCTTCAGCTGGTGTAATCTTGTCCTGGAGCATCACAGCATCACCGGATCACGGAGGTCTCAGTTGTGACTGGAGGCCAAAATGGAATTATGTCTCAGAATGCCATAGCTGGGCTGTAGGCAGGAGAACTAGGCCTAATCAAATGATTTTTCCCTAAAATTATGTAGAATTGCTCCCAACTCGATTAGAAAAGGAGCTTAGCATGATGCAAAGGTAGCTAGTTTTCTGAAACTCAATACCTACTTGGTAGCATTTAAACAAAATGGTTTATTGAATTTTCCCTTGGCCAACTATTTGCCTTGGGCCATTTTAATTTAGCTCCATATTTTCTTTCATACCTACATAGATAGCCTACAGCTTTATCTACTTATTTTAAATTTTGGGGTTTTTTGAAACAAAGTCTCATTTTGCAGTGCAGGCTGGCCTTGAACTCACTAAGTAGCCCAAGCTGGCCTTGAATCCATGGCATTCCTCCTGCCTCAGTTTCCTGAGTACTAGGACTACAGGTGTGTGCCACCACACCTGGATCTAGAGCTTTATTTTTAAAATGAGGCTTATATTGGCCTACTAGATAACAACCATTGTGAAACTGACAGCCATACCATTTTAATATCAGGCTCAAAGATGATATTAATTGTACAATAAAGGATCAGGTATTATCTTAAATTTATTGAATACAAGAGAGCTTATGATAAGCTCATGCAGGCAGACAAAAAGAAAACATTGGGAAGAAATTCATGAGCATCTCTTTATGTCCAGTTGTTAGGAAGGCCAAAAAAGTTCATTTTAGCTTGTGTATTTCTGTTTAATAATAATAATAATTTACAATGACATTTGGTTCCATTTTTTTCATATCCTATATGGCTCCAAGTTCTATATTTAGTTTGGATTTTTGCAAATAAAAGTCCATTTTTTTTTTTTTTTTGGTACCGGGGATCGAACTTGGGACCTTGTACTTGCGAGGCAGGCAGTAGAAACACTGAGCTAAATCCCCAGCCCTAAAGTCCATTCTTTAAAAATATCATAGATGAACAAGCTGGTGAGCTTCTGCTGGTTGTCAGCACATGGCCCTCCTATACATGCCCCAGGGGTAGCTGCTGCTCTTCAGACTTATAAAACTGCAGCAAAAGAGTGCAAGAATGGCATTCAATCAGCTTCTTCAAATGGAAATATTTTATATAAACTACTGTGCAATGATCAAAACTGGGAAATTAACACTGCTATTTAACAGCAAGTCTGAAGAGCTTATTTAACTTTTGCCAATTGTTCCACTGATTTTAAAATGTCTAAACTGGTTTTGTAATAAGATATCATTGATAATATATGGTTTTCAATTTAAGGAAATTTCCCCTGAGATGTGGTGACTGTCTGGTTTTTTTTGTTTTTTTTTTATTAAATTCTTTTATTGGTACATTGTAGGTATACAGCACAATTACATTTCTCACTGGGAATTGGACCTTTACATAATGCATCTTGGTTCTTATTTTCTCCCCATTCCTAGCCCTCCCTTCACACCCTCCACCCTTCCCTATTTACAAAGACTTTATT